>JAZHEH010001920.1:0-11717 GCA_036589455.1 Ateles fusciceps
TTTTTAAAATTAGCCATACATGGTGGGGATGAATGCCTGTATTCCCAGCTACTCGGGAGGCTGAGACAGGAGGATCCCTTGAGCCTAGGAGTTGGAGGCTGCAGTAAGCCATGATTCCAGCATGGGCAACAGAGTGAGATCTTGTCTCTAAAAAAGAAAAAGAAGCTGGGTGTGGTGGCTCACGCCTGGAATCCCAACACTTTGAGAGGCCTAGATAGGCAGATCACCTGAGGTTGGGAGTTCAAGACCAACATGGAGAAACTCCATCTCTACTAAAAATACAAAATTAGGTGGGTGTGGTGGTGCATACCTGTAACCCCAGCTACTTGAGAGGCTGAGGCAGGAGAATCGCTTAAACCTGGGAGATGGAGGTTGCAGTGAGCTGAGATTGCGCCACTGCACTCCAGCCTGGGCAACAAGAGCAAAACTCCAACTCAAAAAAAATAAAAAAAAAAAAAAACGGAGAGAGAGAGAGAGATAAGCCTAGAATGTCTTCAGTGTTTTCCCAACTGGGGATGTCACATCTGCCCTCAGTGCTTCAGTTTCCCCACTAGTATCTAGAGGCCTTGCCTGCTCTGACATGCTGAGTGGCAGGCAGGCATCTGCTGGAGAGGAAGGCAGACTTGGACCAAGCCGCAGAGGGTAGTGGGTGAATTTCAGGCCTCAGGTCAAGGAAGCTGTAGACCAGGGATTTCTGGGGGCCAGGGGTGCTAGAAGGTACCAGGCTTAACTGGAGGGGGATCTGTTGGGGCTCCTGGGGTTGCAGAGGAATGGGGGGCTGGGTCCTCTAACTTGTACCAGAAGGAACTCCAGCCCTGCCTGCAAGGGGCTGAGACAACCCACACTCTGGAGGCTGAGCACCACTGGTAGCTGTGCACTGCCCAGCCAGACCACACCCCTGCCTGCAGCAGCACTGAGTTAAATTAGGGAGACTCAGCCAGGCGCAGTGGCTCATGCCTGTAATCCTGACAGTTTGGGAGGCCGAGGTGGGTGGATCACTTGAGGTCGGGAGTTCGAGACCAGCCTGGGCAACACTGTGAAACCCAGTCTCTAGTAAAAATACAAAAATTAGGCATGTTGGGTCAAGCCTGTAATCCCAGATACTCTGGAGGATAAGGCAGGAGAATTGCTTGAACCCGGGAGGCAGATGTTGCAGTGAGCTGAAATAGCATCAATACACTCCAGCCTGGGCAACAGAGCACAACTCTGTCTCAAAAAAAAAAAGAAAAAAGGAAACCCAGGACAACAAAATGGGGCTGTTCAGGTTATGCTGGAAAGAAGTGGTGGTGACTAAGGCAGGAGAGACCCTCTACCCAGGTGACTGCTGTAATATTGCATCCACAGAACATTCTAGTAGGTCATTAAAATCCAAAGGGGGCTGGGCATGGTGGCTCATGCCTGTAATCCCAGCACTTTGGGAGGCCGATAAGGGAGGATTGCTTGAAGCCAGGAGTTGGAGATCAGCCTGGGCACTATAGCGAGACCCCATCTCTAAAAAAAATTTTGTTTTTAATTAGCTGGGCATGATGGTTGGTGGTGGTGCATGCCTGTACTCCCAGCTACTCGGAAGGCTGAAGTGGGAGAGTCACTTGAGCCCAGGAGTTTGAGGCTGCAGTGAACTATGTTCACATCACCTCACTTCAGCCTGGGCGACAGAGTGAGATCCTGACTCTAAAACACACACACACACACATACACACACACACCCCTAAAGAGAAATGCAAATGTAAGCCCATGGTAGAAATTTGGAAAATACAGAAATCTAACAACCCAGATGGCTATTCATTTTTATGATGAGGCATTTCTTCCAGATTTCCCCCCCAAGCTTTTACATGTCATGATCTTTCTATAAATTTGCACACTTAACCTTAAAACATAAACATGTGCCCATGTCTTTAAAATACTCTGTTCCCTCATCAGGCTGTATCATGGTTATGTAACTACCCAGTCCCCCAGTGATGGACGTTTGAGCAGCCCTTCACACCACGGACACCTAACACTATGGTCACACTTTTATTTTGAGATGTAGTCTCACTTTGTCGCCCAGGCTGGAGTGCAGTCACATGATCTCAGCTCACCACAACCTCCACCTCCTGGGTTCAAGTGACTCCTGCCTCAGCCTTTCAGGTGGCCAGAATTACAGGCATCTGCCACCACACTCAGCTAATTTTTGTATTTTTAGTAGAGATGGGGTTTTGCCATGTTGGCTAGGCTGGTCTCAAACTCCTGACCTCAGGTGATCCACCTGCCTCAGCCTCCCAAAGTGCTAGGATTACAGGCATCAGCCACCGTGCCTCACCATGTCACACTTATGATTTGTTGGTTACAAAGCCCACTCACATTACCACATACCATCTCCCCCAGTAGCCAGCCTTATTGGAGGGGACTGAGGCTCAGAGAGATTAAGCAGTTTTTCTCAAGGTCACACAGTGTAGTGTGGCAGAGATTTTAACCTAAGTCTTTCCCATTTTATTATAGTTCAGAATGCAGGGCAGACTCTACCACTAGCCTAGGGCTTGGTGTCAGTCTCTGAAGTAGGTTGTGGCCATGTCCTCTTTCCCCACCACCCCTCTTGTCTCGTCCACCCTGGGTGACTCTTTGCTGTCCCCTCCTGGATACCAGCAGCTATTACACTGGTCTTGCCTGTGTAAACCTTTAGGCTTATAGTTAATCCTTTGGGTTCATTTATTTGTACAACAAAAAATGGAGGGACAGGTGCAGTGGCTCACACCTGTAATCCCAGTACTTTGGGAGGCCGAGGTGGGTCACCTGAGGTCAGGAGATCAAGACCATCCTGGCCAACATGATGAAACCCCGTCTCTACTAAAAATACAAAAAGTAGCTGGGCATGGTGTAGTGAGCCTGTAATCCCAGCTACTCGGGAGGTTGAGGCAGGAGAATCGTTTGAACCCAGAAGGTGGAGATTTCAGTGAGCTGAGATCACACCACTGCACTCCAGCCTGGTGACAGCATGAGAATCCATCTCCCCCCCCCCAAAAAAGAAAATATTAGCTGGGCATGGTGGTGGATACTTGTAATCCCAGCTACTTGGGAGGCTGAGGCAGGAGAATCACTTGAACTCTGGAGGTGGAGTTTGCAGTGAGCCAAGATTGTGCCACTGCACCCCAGCCTGGGTGACAGAGCGAGACTCTCTGTCTCAGAAAATAGGTGGCTAGGCGTGGTGGTTTACTCCTGTAATCCCAACATTTTGGGAGGCTGAGGTGGGCAGATCACCTGAGGTCAGGAGTTTGAGAGTAGCCTGACCAACAAGGAGACACCCCATGTCTTCTAAAAAACACAAAATTAGCCAAGCATGGAGGTGCATGCCTGTAATCCCAGCTACTCGGGAGGCTGAGGCAAGAGAATCACTTGAACTTGGGAGTTGAAGGTTGTGGTGAGTTGAGATCCTGCCATTGCACTCTACCCTGGGCAACAAGTAGGAAACTGTCTCTCAAAAAAAAAAAAAAAAAAAAAAAGGAGAGAGGTGGAAAGCTGGCAGGTGAAGCCCAGGGAGAAACTGTTACTAAAGGAGGTGAAGGGTTGCACCAGCCTCTGTAGGAGGTCAGCCCTAAAGCCTGAGACCAGACGGAGGGGCTAAGCAGCAGGTTGCAGTGGGTGGTTCAAAGCTGTTTGGGGGGAAGTGTTGGGGGCCAGAGTGGAATAGTGGGCTGAGAAGAGAATGAGAGAGGCAAGAGTCTGCCAAGAACCGATCACCCTTTAGAGGTCAGGAGAGAATGAGCAAGAGTGGAGGGTGAAATGGATGCAGAGAGGGCTTTATTTTTTGGGTGGGGGTTACAGTCTTGCTCTGTCACCCAGGCTGGAGTACACTGGCACAGTCTCAGCTCACTGCAATCTCCATCTCCCAGGTTCAAGTAATTCTCCTGCCTCAACCTCCCGAATAGCTGGGATTACAGGCACCTGCCACTAAGCTCACCTATTTTTGTAGTTTTTAGTAAAGACAGGGTTTCACCATGTTGGCCAGGCTAGTGTCAAACTCCTGACCTCAAATGATCTGCCCACTTCCCCCTGTCTCAGCCTCCCAAAGTGCTGGGATTACAGGTGTGAGCCACCATACCCAGCCAAGAGAGGGTTTTAGAGATAGGAGCAGCAACAGCATGATCTTCAGCAGATTCAATAGAGAGGGAGGTGAGTGATGGGAGAGCTAGGAGGGTGGGGGAATGGCAAGAAAAGGGGCACCCTGCTTAGAAAGGGAATGGAGCCGGGCGCAGTGGCTCATGTCTGTAATCCAGCATTTTGGGATGCTAAGGCAGGAGGATAAGAGAAGAAACAGTATGGGCCGGGTGCAGTGGCTCATGCCTGTAATCCCAGCATATTTGGAGGCCAAGGTGGGTGGATCACGAGGTCAGTCCCTGCAGAGATGAGGAGCTGGGAAATCCCCTTCTCCCATGCTGCATGTCCACGTGTGCCTGATCCTGTGTGGCAGGCTTTTCTTTCTTTCTTTTTTTTGAGATGGAGTCTCACTGTGTTGCCAGGCTAGAGTGCAGTGGGTGGCAGGATCTTGGCTCACTGCAACCTCCTCCTCCTGAGTTCAAGTGATTCTCCTGCCCCAGCCTCCTGAGTGGCTGGGACTACAGTCACATGCCACCATGTCCAGCTAATTTTTGTATTTTTAGTAGAGATAGGGTTTCACCATGTTGGCCAGGCTGGTCTCAATCTCTTGACCTCATGCTCCACCTGCCTTGGCCTCCCAAAGTGCTGGGATTACAGATATGAGCCACTGTGCCTAGTGGGTCTGATCCTTTTAATTCTCCACTGACCCTGTGGTATAGCTATCCCTGCCAGCTTGAAGGGATTCTGGGAAGGCAGCGGCCCACCTCTTCTTCCCCAGAGCAGGGACTTCAGACCCCAGGTATGGAGCAGAGCTGCTAACTTCCTATGTGACTCCAACAAGTCAGGCTTGCCTACCTTGGCCTCAGTTTCCCTACTTGTAAAATGGGGTGCATGACCAGGTGAGGAGGAAGGATGGACTGTCATGAGTGGGAGGTGGTGAGGCAGAGAGGCCTGCCAGGCTGGAGTGTGGAGGGCCTGCAAGGCCTTGCTTTGCAGGATGGACTGGACCCTTCAGGCCTGGCCCTGGCAAGGTCTTCTTCAAAGCTTGCCAGTGCCACTGGCTGGGGCCAAGCTCTTGGCAGGCTCCAGCTTTATTTAGGATGTCCCCCACATCATCTTCACTGTAAACTTTCCATTTTTGTCTCAATTTAAGGAAATACATCAAATTACATGCTGCTAGCTGGGTGCAGTGGCTCACGCCTGTAATCCCAGCACTTTGGAAGGCCAAGGCAGGAGGGTCGCTTACATCCAGGAGTTTGAAACCAGCCTGAGAAACATAATGAGATCTCATCTCTACAAAAAGTAAAAAAAATTTGCTGGGCATGGTAGCGTGTGCCTGTAGTTCCAGCTACTTGGGAGGCTGAGGTGGGAAGATCGCTTGAGCCTGGGAGTTGGAGGCTACAATAGGCTATGATTTTGCCACTGTACTCCAGCCTGGGCAACAGAGTGAGACCCTGTCTCAAAAGAAAAAAAAATACATGTCGCTGAGGAAGACCATTCCATTTACACTCACCTCTCACCTCCCAGAATTGTTTGAGGCCCATTTTGAGAAGCTCAGCTGTGGGTGAAAGGTCTGCCAGGCAGAGGGCTGTGATCCCATTTTCAGGGGGTTACAAGTGGAGAAAGGCCAGAAACATCGAATGCAATGGCACCATTGTCATTGTTCTCTTTGATATCCTGCTAAGCCTGTCTCTTTTATGGGGTCTCCTATCACCCAGTGGGTGCTGTGGTGGGATGGGCTTCCTGGAGAAGATGACCTGAGCCAGGCCTGGATGGTTGTTTAGGGTTGACCTCTGCAGAGGGCACTGGGGGGGAGATGGGGGAGAGACTGAACAGTGACAGGCACAGGAGTAGGTCTCTTTTTGCCTTCTCAGAAACCAATGCCATCACTTTTGAGCTGCATGATCCTTGGATAAGATAACCCACAATATCTGATCTTGGATAAGTTAACTTGCTACCTGTGATCTTGGATAAGTTAACTTGCTACCTGTGATCTTGGATAAGTTAACTTACTATCTTCTGATCTAGATAAGTAGCTTACTGTCTCTGATCTTGGATAAGTTAACTGTGTCTTCGGGCCTCCATTTCTTCTCTTTTCTTTTCTTTTTTTTTTGAGACAGAATCTCGCACTGTCACTCAGGCTGGAGTGCAGTGGTGCAATCTCGGCTCACTAAACCCTCTGCCTCCCAGGTTCAAGTGATTCTCCTGCCTCAGCCTCCCAAGTAGCTGGGATTACAGGCACCTACCACCACACCCAGCTAATTTTTTGTATTTTTAGTGGAAACGGGGGTTTCACCATGTTATACAGGGTGGTCTCGAACTCCTGACCTTGTGATTCCCCCCTGCCTCAGCTTCCCAAAGTGCTGGGATTACGGGCATGAACTACCGTGCCTGGCCTGGGCCTCCAGTTCTTTGAGGTCATATGGAACAAGGACACCCTCCTGATCCTCCCTTCTGCTGCCCAAGACCTCAGAGTCATTTCCTTGTCCCCAGTCACACACAGGCACACACCCTGTGGCCCCGCCTCCCCTCTCTCAGCCTTCCCCACCCCCTCTCTCCACCCCCTCTTCACCCTTCCAACTCTGTCTTGAGCTCTTGAGAGCTCTTTTGCTCTTGAAAGCTCAACATAAAGCTGTCCTTTCTCAAGTTTCTAAAGATATCACAATTCCAGTGCCAGCAACGTTTCTCCACTGAATTATTACTGCTTGTCTTTGTTAATTAGGCCTCTGTAATAATCTTCCTTCTGCCTTCCCAGGGAGAGCTGGCATCTGTGGGGGAGGGGCTGGAGGCCTTTGTGGGCAGACCAGATAACCTGCTGTCAGACCCAGAATTGGCCCGACACCTCCTTTCTTCTGAAGTGGCAGAGTGGCTGTGAAATGATGGGTTGTCAGGAAGGCCCCGTCCTTTCCTGGCTGGTGGGGACTCAGCTGGGGTCATTGTAGCCCCATTCTGCCCTGCCACCTTCCACATGTGGGGGAAGGGAACCTCAAGGTTATCAGACTTTATTAGACAGGGGCTTCCAGGCTGGGCACAGTGGCTTACACTTGTAATCTCAGCACTATGGGAGGTTGAGGCAGACCTGGGCAACATGGCGAAATCCCATCTTTACAAAAATTTAGCT
Source organism: Ateles fusciceps (assembly GCA_036589455.1). NCBI lineage: Eukaryota > Metazoa > Chordata > Mammalia > Primates > Atelidae > Ateles > Ateles fusciceps. The sequence goes on from JAZHEH010001920.1 coordinate 7,193, forward strand.
GGGCACGATGGCACATCCTGTAGTCCCAGCTACTCAGGAGGCTAAGGCAAGAGGCTCACTTGAGCCCAGGAGGTCGAGGCTGAGGTGAGCCGTGAGCATGCCACTGCACTCCAGCCTAAGCAGCAAAGTGAGACCTTCTCTCAAAAAATAATTAAAATAAAATAAAAATAGGGGCTTTCCAGCCCCAGAAGGGAACAGGGTTGGGGGTGCCTTTAGAGTCCTTTGCAACATCCCAGAAAGCCTCCCAGGAGCCCTTTCCCCAGCAGAGTCCACCCAAGCTGACAAGAGCAGCCAGCAACTTTATTTGAGCTGGAATGAGATCAGCACCCAGGGGTCACCAGGCACCTTTGCCAAATGGAAGCTGATGAGTGTGTCTGAGCCACAGAAGTAGAGAAGGGGCGGGGTGGTAAGCGTGGCTCAGCACATGTGGTTTACTGGGTTTACCGGATCCTTCCAGCCTTGTGGGGGAGGGGGTGTGGTGGAAAGGAGGAGGGAGGTGGAGGTGGGGGACATGCAGGCCTAGCCCTCCAAGAACCTTCCCGTCATGGAGCGGGCTCAGCACCACCCACAGAGTACTTTGTGGGGCCCCATCACGGGCCGTGGGGGCACAGGTGCAGTCACTCATCAGTGAACGGGCACAGGTGTCTGGCTAGGGCCAGCACTGTGCCAGATGCTGGGCTTTTATTATTCTTTCATTATTCTTTTTGTTTGTTTTTGTTTTGTTTTGTTTTTGAGACAGAGTTTCACTCTTGTTATCCAGGCTGGAGGGCAGCAGTGCAATCTTGGCTCACTGCAAACTCTGCCTCCCGGGTTCAAGCAATTCTCCTACCTCAGCCTCCCAAGTAGCTGAGATTACAAGCGTGCGCCACCATAACCGACTAATTTTTGTATTTTTAGTAGAGACGGGACTTCACCATGTTAGGCAGGATGGTCTCAAACTCCTGACCTCAGGTGATCCTCCCGCCTCGGCTTCTCAAAGTGCAGGGATTACAGGCATGAGCCACCATGCCTGGTCTCATTATTCTTAATATTTTTGTAGAGACAGCATCTTGGTCTTGCTTTGTTGCCCAGGCTTGTCTAGAACTCCTGGTTTCAAGGGATCTCCCCACCTTGGTGTCTCAAAGTGCTGGGATTACAGGTGTGAGCCACTACACCTGGCCTAAATACTGGACTTTTTTTTCTTTCTCTCTCTCTTTCCCTTTCTCTTTCCCTTTCCCTTTCTCTCTCCCTTCCTCTCCTTTCCTCTTCCTTTCCTTTCCTTTTCCTTTCCTTTCCTTTCTTTCTTTCCTTTCTTCTTTCTTTCTTCTCTCTCTCTCTCTCTCTTTCTTTCTTTCTCCTTTACTTTTGTTGAAACAGGGTCTGTCTCTGTCACCCAGGCTGGAGTGCAGTGGCACAATCACAGCTCACTGCATCCTCGACCTCCACTAGGTTCAGGTGATCCTCCTGTCTCAGCCTCCCAGGTAGCTGGGACTAGAGGCATGCACCACCATGCCAGGCTAATTTTTGTATTTTTTTTTTTTTTTTTTAGAAATGGGGTTTTGCCATGTTTCCCAGGCTGGTTTGGAATTCCTGGGCTCAAGTAATCGAGCACCTCGACCTTCCAAATTGCTGGGATTACAGGTGTGACTCACCATGCCTGGCCTATGCTACACTTTAAATCAACACTGATTTAAAAAACCTGGCTGGGCGCAGTGGCTCACACCTGTAATCCCAGCACTTTGCAAGGCTGAGACAGGTGGATCACCTGAGGTCAGGAGTTCGAGACCAGCCTGGCTAACATGCTGAAACCCCGTTTCTACTAAAAATACAAAAAATTAGCTGGACATGGTGTAATCCCAGATACTTGGGAGGCTGAGGCAGGAGAATTGCTTGAACCTGGGAGGCAGAGGTTGCAGTGAGCTGAGATCACACCATTGCACTCCAGCTTGGGCAACAAGAGGAAAACTCCATCTAAAAAAAAACCAGCCTGACAGAGCTTACATATTGGGGCAGAGGTAGAAACAGAGAATCTGCAAAGCGTAAAGCATGGTTGATGCAATTGCCAAGGAGAAGCGGGACAGCAGGTAGGAGCAATTGTGTTTATTTTTAGGGAACTGCAACATTATTTAGGTGGAGGCCAGAGGGAGGCCTTCGAGTAAAGGCATGAAGGGGCAGCAGGGAACAGCATTGCAGGCAGAGAAAACAGCAGCTGCAGAGGCCCTGAGGTCACCTGCCAGGGTGTTGGAGGAAGGTCAGAGGAGGTGGGGAGGAGATGAGCTGGAGATGGACAGGGAAGATGGGGTGTGGCCAGATAATGACTTTGACTTTTGCTCAGAGTGAGCTGGGAGTTGGTGGTGCAGTTTTGAGCAGAGGGGAACAGGATCCATCTTGTTTTAACAGGATTGCTTGGTTGCTGGCTTGAGGACAGACAGGGGAGAGGAGACATAAGGAGGTTGTAATAATCCAGGCAATGCCTGTGGTGGCATCAGGGTGGTGAGTCACTGACTCTCAGGTGTATGTTGCAGCTGAAGCCAACAGAATGTGCTGATGTAAGCTGTGAGAAAGGGAGGAGTTGACTGATTTCAGAGAGTCTGGCTGAACTTGGAGAAGAATGGAGGTGCTGTTGGTAGAGACAGAGAAGATGGAGGAGTAGCTGGTGGGGCAGGAGGTGGCTTGTTCAATCTAGGGTCTCATCCAGACAAAGTTGGAAGCAAGTCGGGGCTCAGGGGGAGCAGCCCAGGCTTGAGATATAATTTAGGGAATCATGAATTTGTAACTGGTATTTCAAGCCCTAAAACAAGCCGGGTCCAGTGGCTCATGCCTGTAATCCCAGCATTCTGGGAGGCTGAGACAGGAGGGTCACTTGAATCCAAGAGTTCAAGACAAGCCTGGGCAATATAGCAAGACCCCATTGCTAAAAAAAAAAAATAGCTGCACGTGGTGCACACCTGTGGTCCCCACTACTAGGGAGGTTGAGGTGGGAGGATCACTTGAGCCCAGGAGGTCAGGCTGCAGTGAGCCATGATTGCGCCACTGAATGCCAGCATGGGCAACAGAGCAAGACCTGTCTCAAAAAAATAAACAAACAAATTACCTAAACATAGTGGCTTAAAACAACACCAGTTTATTACCTTACAGTTGTGGAGGTCAGAAGTCTGAAATGAGTGTCTTCCAAGGCTAAAGTCAGCATGTCCGGGCCAGGTGCTGTGGCTCATGTCTGTAATCCCAGCACATTACAGACTGAGGCTGAGGAGGGTGAATCACTTCAGGTCGGGAGTTCAAGACCATCCTGGCCAAGATGGTGAAATCACATCTCTACTTAAAATACAAAAATTACCCCAGCATGGTGGCACAAGTCTGTAATCCCAGCTAATCCAGAGACTGACGCAGGTGAATCGCTTGAACCCAGGAGGTGGAGGTTGCAGTGAGACAAGATTGCACCTCTGCACTCCAGCCTGGGTGACAAGAGCAAGACTCCATCTCAAAATAATAATAATAAAATAAATAAAAATATAAAAATTAGCCAGGTGTAGTGGTACATGATTGTAATCCCAGCTACTTGGGAGGCTGAGGCAGGAGAATAGCTGGAACCCAGGAGGCAGAGGTTGTAGTAAGCTGAGATCACACCATTGCTGTCCAGCCTGGGGGAAAAGAGTGAGACTCTGTCTCAAAAAATAAAACAATAAAAAGTAAATAAAGATGTCGGCAGGGCTGGGTCCTTCTGGAGGGTCTAAGGGAGAATCCATTTCCTTGTCTTTTTTGTTTTTGTTTTTGAGACAGAGTCTGCTCTGTCCTTCAGGCTGCAGTGCAGTAACACAGTCTCAGTTCAGTGCAGTCTTTGCCTTCCAGGTGCAAATGATTCTCCTGCCTCAGCTTCCTGAATAGCTGGGACTGCAGGGCGCCACCATGCCCAACTCATTTTCCTGTTTTTTGTAGAGATGGGGTTTCACCATGTTGCCCAGGCTGGTCTCGAACTCCTAACCTCAAGAGATCTGCCCACCTTCAGCTCCCGAAGTGCTGTGAGTACAGGTGTGAGCCACCTGGCCAGGCCCCAGTTCCTTGTCTTTTCAGCTTCAAGAGGCCGCTTCCTTCCTTGGCTCGTGCTTCTTCCTGCTTCCATCTTCAAAGTGCACAGCTCCAGCCTCTGCCTCTTTGTTGCGCCATCATCTTCTGCTTTTGACCTCTGGCCTCCCTCTAATCAGGATCCTTGTTGGTTACATTTAGGGCCCACCTGGAGGGCCCAGGACAATCTCCCCTTCTGGAGATCCTTGACTTCATCACACCAGGAAAGTCCCTTTTGCTCTGTGAGAAGATGTGTCCACAGACTCCAGGGATTAGGATGTGGACATCTTGGGGGGGGACCCATGTGGCCTATACCAGGCTCGGAGGCAACCAGCATCTCTCTCGAGTGACTGTGTAGGGGACTGAGGCCAGGAACCCATGAAACACCCAGGGAGGGGACAGGTTTGAGGGACACCTGGCTTTCAGAGGCAAAGGGTGCGGCTGGGCGTGGTGGCTCATGCCTGTAATCCCAGCACATTGGGAA
>JAZHEH010001922.1:0-126660 GCA_036589455.1 Ateles fusciceps
TGTTGTGTGGTACCTGGACATGTTATGTGGTGGCAATGGCATGTTTGTGTGGCCTAACCGGCATCTTGCTAGGAGCTATATAGACGTAGGGAGGGCAAATCTGTTGGGGATAGTTATTGGCAAAAACGTGGTCTGGGGGTCAGACGCTAACCCAACTCCTCCTCCAGCACCTAACATCTGTCAAGTGTCCATGTTCGTCTCACAGCCACCTTAAAATTTCTATTTTGCTTCCCAAGAACCAGCAGCGGTGCCCTGCCCCGTGGCCCATAAGCCTTACTGAGAGTCTCTATATTTCTTCCTCACTTACTTGCTAGTCATGGCCTGTGTTATATTCATTCATCTCTTCTGCCTCCCTTGCCTTTGCCCCTGCAATATAGTCCTAACCTAAGCTTCTTGTGAACTATTGACAAGTATTTCTCCTAAAATAACTCCCATGCCTTTCATCCTCCACTGATAAGCAATTGTGTAACCTACTCGCTCAGGTACCTATACTAGAGGGATATGGTGTCGGGGGGAGGACTCTGCTCATCTAAATTCATAATAAATAACTGAAACATTGAAGAGTGATGAAATAACAAGCTGATAGATTGCTTGCACATATCTTCTGTACGTCCACTGTCCACAACTAACTCCTCACCATTCTCCTTGGACATGAATGTCATGAACACAAGTAGATAAATAACAAAGTCTATTTAATTGTTTTAACCTCTTATTAATGAAGCAGAAGAACGAGAAAGGGAACAACTTATGCACAAATCCTCATGAGCTTGCTTAACTTGGTTAAAGTATGTGTTATACACGCAAACACAAACACTACCATGTGCTATAGCTGGCTAATAGCAACTTGCGCCAAGTTTATAGTGACAATGGGTAATGTAGTGTTGTGTAACTTGCTAGACTAGCTGGTCCTTGCTACTTCATACTTGGGTATGTATGATTATGCTAAGGGATGTGTAGTGGGTACTGGCTCACTCACCTCTGTCGGCAGCATGAGAAAAGCACACCAATCAATCACCCTCCTTACAGAGAAAGAAAGCTAAGTTTAGGTGAGGTGTGGGCCTTGGCTAAAGCTTGCCCACCCAGTGGTGGTCCAAAGTTCAAGTTTGAACCTTGGGAGTTTGACTCAGAGATTTTATTATCTTATGTTCCTTCTACACAGTGCTGCCTTTGCCCTGTACTGCATAGCAAACACTGGTTTTCAGCACAATCCTGTAGACCGGAGGACCTTGTGGCAGGGCAGCAGATATCTACCTCTCCTGCAATTATGCCAGAGCCAGCCCTAGTGAGGAGTTGCTGTCTCTGTGCACCACAAGCGCTAACTGAATTGAAGAGGAGGCAGCAGAGAAGGACAAGGCGTGGGGGCAGTTTTTGAGGGGAGTAGCATGGGCAATCTTGGGGAACAGCCTGGGAAAGTTTCGAGACTGAGGGAGATTGGCTCATTTCCTGTCTTTGAAAAAAGCTGTAATACTGTAAAGCCACTACATTTCACCCCAGCCTTCTTGAGCTGGGTTAAGACCAAGCAACTTGCTGAAGTCTTCTGCAACCCAGAGCTATACTATTGCTTTATAAACTTACCTCTAACGGGTCCGGTCTACATCCTTGGGCAGTGGACTTTATTACTGTCGTAGTGCACCAGCAGCAAGTGCATAAGGGTAAGTGTAGCGGAAGGGAGGTGGTCTCCAGGCTGGGGTGAGGGTGGTGGGCTTGTTCCTTTAGGGTCTATTTTGTGTATATTATTATCTGTTCCATCCAAAGGGCCAGAAATTAAGTGTTGAGGGGAGAGCTTAAGATATGCCCTCCTGGGGGTTAGCCAGAAGCCTTAAGATACCTTCTTGTCAAAGAGGCAGAGTCCCCACAGAGTCCCTAATACTGCTAGGAATAACTTGGAGGTGTGCCATGTGCCCATGGAATAATATAGGCACATGACCTGCAAATGTAAGTGTCTAATCTCTTGTGACTAGCAAGCCACCAAAGTGTCTCTGAAGCCCAGGGAGGGTATGTAATTAGGATGGGCAAGAGACCTTGGGCATGATTTGGGGAAAGTGGTAGAGGAGGGGCACAGGGAATGCTGGTCTTGAAAGGGGCCCTTGAGGTAACTATCTGTTCCCTTCCCTGCATAGACAGTGCTGTCATCTTCCTGCTAATTACCATGTTAAGCATCCAAGTCGTGGAGACTGCCAGGTATATGCATATCCTTTACCTTGTATCTGCAAGGAGAAGCATAGTACCAGAATGAAATTTCACCATCTCTTTGCATCACTACATGGGCCCTGTCCTACTCTCCTGGTTATGACCTATATTGTCTCCTCCTCTAATCACCAAGAGCAATGTGGTAATGGTGTATGTCCCTTGGTCAACTCATGCTTACTAAATACAGCACCACCAAAGGTTTTTAACTATCCATTCTGCCATCTGTGTCTTTGATCAACATCACCTACATCTAAGGTTAATATTGTTATATATAATTGATCCTCCATTTTGATGCTCGACTCAGTTGTTTTGCTTCATTAGTCGGGTGCAGTTTCTGCCGTGTATAGTATCTTTACCATTTGAGCTTGTTTTTAGAGGTGGCTGGTACTGGTTGTTGTCCTTTTCTATGTTTAGTGCTTTTTTCAGGAGCTCTTGTGAGAGCAAGCCTGGTGGTGATGAAATTTGTGAGCAACTGCTTGTTCTTTAAAGGATTTTACCCTCCTTGTTTTTTCCGGCTGGATATAAAATCTTAGGTTAAAAGTTCATTTGATTAAGGATGTTGAATATTATACCCACTCTATTCTGGCTTGTAGGGCCTCTGCTGAAGATCTGCTGTGAAGTCTGATGGGCTTCCCTTTGTGGGTAATTTGACCTTTCTCTCTGGCTGTCCCTAGCACTTTAGTCATTTTTTCAACCCTGGTGAATCTGGAGGTGCTGTGCCTTGGGGTTGTTTTTCCTGAGGATATATCTTTGTGATGTTCTCTTGTATTTCCTGGACTTAAATATTGCCCTGCCTTGCTAGGTTGGGAAGTTTCCCTCAATAATATCCTGAAGAGTGTTTTCCAGCCTGGATTCATTCTCTCCATCACATTCCGGTACACCTATCAACATATAGATTAGGTCTTTTCACATAATGCCATATTTCTTGGAGGCTTTGTTTGTTTCTTTTTACTCTTTTTTTCTTGAATTTTGCCTTCTCATTTTATTTCTTTGGATTCTAATCTTTGAGTCTTTGATATCCTTTCTCTGCTTGGTGGATTTCAGCTATTGAAACTTGTGTATGCTTCACAAAGTGCTCGTGTTGTGTTTTTTTCAGCTCCATCAATTCATTTATATTCCTCTCTACGCTGTATCTCTCAAAAGCATCTTTGTCAAACCTTTTTCAAGATTCTTAGCTTTTCTTTGTTTTAAGTTAGAACATGACTTTTAGGTCAGAGAAGTTTGTTATTACCCACTTTCTGAAGCCTGTTTCTGTCAATACATCAGACTCATTTTTCTCCATCCAGTCTTGTTTTCTTGTTGGTGAGGAGTTGTTATCCCTGGGAGGAGGAGAGGCAATCTAGTTTGGGGTATTTTCATCCTTTTTGCAATCCTACTTTCTCCCAATCTTTGTGGATTTATCTATCTGTGGTCTTTGTGGTTGGTGCTTTCAGATGGGGTCTCTGGATGTGGACGTCCTTTTTGTTGCTGATGAAGTTATTTCTTTCTGTTTCTTAGTTTTCCTTATAATAGTTAGGCCCCTCTGCTCTAGGACTGCTGGAGGTCCACTCCATACCCTGCTTGCCTGGGGATCACCTCCAGTGGCTGGAACAGTAAGTGTTGTGCCAGTTTCTTCTTCTAGTATCCTTGTTCTTAGATAGATACCCACCAAATGTCAGCCTGAGCTCCTCCTTTATGAGGTGTCTCTTTGGTTATACAGGTGTCGGGGAGCTGCTTGAGGAGACCGTCTGTCCCCTTATAGGAGCTCAAGTACTGAGTTGTGAGCTCTGTTGTTCTGTTCAGAGCTGCTGAGAAGGTACGCTTAAGTCTGCTGCAGCAGAACTCATAACCACCTTTTTTTCCCAGGTGCTCTGTCCCAGGGAGATTTGGCTTTATTTATAAGTTTCCTGTCATTCTGCTACCTTTCTCAGAGATGCCCTGCCCAGAGAGGAGGTAGCCTAGTCACAGTCTGCCAGCAGATGTGTTGCTGAGCTGCTGTGGGCTCTGCCCAGCTGCTGTATGAACTTCCTTGCAGTTTTGTTTATAGGCGTATAGTTAGAACTGCCTTGGTAATGGCAGTCCACCTCAGTAATGGCGGAGTGTCTCTGTAATGGCAGACTGCCTCAGTAATGGTGGATTGCCTCGGTAATGGTGGACTGCCTCAGTAATGGTGGACTGCCTCAGTAATGCAGACTGCCTCAATAGTGGTGGACTGCCTCGGTAATGGCAGACGCCCCTTCCCCCCACAAACCCGGACTATCCCAAGTCCAGCTGTGTGTGCTGTGAATGTCTCGATCCAGAGCATTTCAGATTGCTGGCCTTTGTGGGGGTGGGAGCAGCCGAGGTAGATCACCTGGCTCCCTGTTTCAGCCCCCTTTTTTTCAGGTGAAACAGGCAATTCTGTCTCCCTGGCGTTTCAGTCGCCAGTTCAAATGAACTCCCAGATTTGAGTGAATTTTTGTGTGGAGACTCACTGCGCTGGCTAAAACAGCTGCACTGGAAATCTCGTGGCACTTTTCTGCCCGGGAATTTCCTGGTCTGTGGGGAAGTAAAAATTCATTTGGAAATGCAGTGCTCACTCACCCTCTGCGTTTTCGCTGGGAATTGCAATTCCAAGCTGTTCCTATCTCGGCCATCTTGGATCCTCCACTGTTTTAAGGGTTTCTTAGGTGATTTGTACACTACCCATTCACCCTTTTCCCTTTCTTCCAGTGTTTTTTTTTTTTTTTTACCAGTTTTTTGACCTGAGTGTAATATGTTCACCCCTGTTCAGCTGTTTGTATGGCTGTCTCAGTGATTAGGTGTACTTGATAGGGACCTTCTCAGCTTGGGTGGGGAGCATGTCTTCTTTTCAAGTTTTAATTACCACTGAGTTACCAAGCTGAGAAGTGGTAAACTGTGAACTCAAGGGGTGGGGTTTGATTTAGAGGTTTTTTATTTTCATTTTTTTTTCTGAGATGGAGTCTTGTTTTGTTGCCCAGGCGGTCATGCAGTGACACAATCTTGGCTCACTGCAACCTCTGCCTACCAGATTCAAGGGATATTCCTGCCTCAGCCTCCCAAATAGTTGAAATTACAGCCTCCCACTACCATGGCCTCACTAATTTTGGTATTTGTAGTAGATACGGGGTTTCGTCATATTGGTAACTGGTCTCAAACTCCTGACCTCAGGTGATCCTCCTGCCTCAGCCTCTCAAAGTGCTGGGATTACAGATGTGAGCTATCATTCCTGGCTTTAAAAGTCCCTTTAACCTAAGAAATGTCAGGGTGGGAATATGGCCAGTATATAATTTCTTATAAATTGGTCTTTGGTTTCCATAGTAGGAAGGTTAGTAGTTCTACCTAAATATGGGAGTTATATAATAACTCTTAAGGGGGCAATCCCAAGTCTTTCCTTGGGGCTGTCCTAATCCTAAGGAGTGCAATTGTGTGACATTTGGTCCAAGGCATTTTAAGTTTCTAAGACTAGTTTAGTAATTATTTTTTTGAGAGTTTGATTCATCCTTTTTAGTTTTCCAGAGGAAGGAGGATGCCAAGGGGTGTGGTAATTCCATCTAATGTGTAAAATTCTCATAATTTCCCTTAGTACCCTTCAGGTAAAATGGCTCCATTGTCTGAATCAGTATTTTCTACCAGGTCAAATCTGGGGTATAATTTATTCTAAGATTATTTTGACCACATTCCCGGTGGTGACAGTTAGGGGGGGAGACCTCCACCTAGACAGAGAGGTGGTCTATCATTACTGGTAGATATTTTAGTCTCCCTATTTTAGGCATTTCTGTAAAATCTACTCGAATGCTTTGAAATGGCCTTAACCCAGGAGGTCTCCTTCCAGGTACTGTTTTAGAACTACCTTTTTGTTTATTCCTGGCAGGTCACACGACTCCCACACATTTGTTTTAGCAAGGGTATAAATACCTCTACAGCCATAATTCTTGACTATTGCATTACAAATAGCCCTGGGGACCTCAGTGACTTTTATTATGCAATATGGACATCAGTTCTGTCATTATGGATTACTTATCATTTCTCCCTCCCATCAGGGAGCACCCAATCTCATCCTCAGTTTGAGTAGCCCCTATCTTGCCCAGATTATCCTCTTCCTCTTTAGAAAATCTGTGTGTTTGAATACCACCTGAGGGATATCTTGGGTTAGGCTAAAAAGTCTAACTCATTCCTCCAGGAGGCTTGCTTAGCAGCTTCATCTGCAAGCTTGTTCCCTACAGCTTCTATAATGTTTCCTTTCTGATGGCCATTTACATGAACTATGGCTATCTATGCGGAGGCAAGACTTTCTAAAACTTGTTTGACCAGTTCCCCATGTACCAATCCTTTCCCCCTGCTACTTATTAGGGCCTGCTTTGTCCAGATCTTTCCAAAAGTGTGTACTATTACATAAGCATATTTGGAATTAGTATATATAGTGACTTTTGTCCTTTTAGGAGCTTTAAGGTCTGGTTAAGGGCATCGAATCCACAGGTTTGGGTTGACCAGTTATTGGATAATTTACCCTTTTCACATAAAAATTGTTTGTTTTTATTAATGACAGCAGAGCTATTGTGGTTCTTACCATCCATTACTTGGGATGACCCATCCACAAACAGCCTCAAACTCACTATGTAGTGGAGTTTCTTTAAGGTCTGGTTTAATTTTAGTTTGATATACTATTATATTTAAAGTTATGATTTGATGCCTTCTTATTCTCCTCTCCTTTTCATCAAGAAACTGGCTAGATTTAGGTTAGGAACCCCCTCATGGCCCACTGACTCCAGGAGGAAAATGGGGAGACAAAGGGTATTGACCAGCTGGCATCCCAGGGTGCCTTTTGCCAGACTCTTCTGGGTCTGGTTCTGGGGCCAAGAGCTGCTGGCTTGAAGAGCTGCCAGCCTGTGGCACCTTCCCTGACAGGCACTCTTATCAGCAAAGGCATCCCTGGCTCTGCCCTCCCTTCCTTTTTTTTTCTGTTTTGAAGGAACCATCCATCTCTTGGCAGGCTGAGAACAGCACTGTTTATATTCCATGCCACCGAGCAACTGCAAAGGGTCTCCGGTTTGTCCCACTCGGGAGGGGACTGAGTGGCTTTTCCTCCTCCTCAGCTACAAGGATCCTCCCCCAGCCCAGCTGGGCTCTGGGAAACAGAACTTTCATGCATCCCACCTTAATGTATTTTGGTGTGACGTCTCCGCATCCCTGAAGTAGAGAGAGGTAGAAGTAGCTCTCTACTTCAGGGGATGGAACTGGCATCCTCTTTTGCCTGTATTGGGTTTTTAAATTTTTGAACTGATTATCAGAATTTACAAATCCACCTTCATGCTCTTCTCTTGCTCCAGCCATGTAAGACATGCCTGCTTCCCTTTTGCCTTCTGCCAGGATTCCTGTCGATTAATTTTTAAATATTGATTCAACCTTGCATCTCTGGAATGAACCTCACTTGGTTATGGGTGGGGCCAAGATGGCCAGTAGGAAGCAGCAGCGTTTGGAGACTCCCACTGAAAAAAACCATAATAAGCATGTGAATCATCCACTGGCAACCAAGGTATCCAGGTTCCATCATCAAAATTGACTAGAAGGCTGGTGTGGCACATGGAGAGAAGGGAGAGCAGTGTGGTGTGGTGGCCTACCTGACGGCCACATGGGAAAGGGCAACCTCCTGCCCCCAGCCAAGGGAGGTGGTGAGTACACTACCCAGCCTGGAAAACTGTTTTTTCCACAGTACTGTGCAACCCATGGATTGGAAGATCCCACTCATGAACCCACAATACTGGGGCCTAGTGTCCCAACCCTGGAATGCACAGATTCTTATGGCCTCTCAGCTGGAATCTGGTAAACCTACCAAACTCCTGATGGGGAAGGGTGACCAGCACAGGCTGTGGCTGCCTGTTTTCTAAGCCCTTTGAGCTCCTTGGAGGAGGTGCAGCATTCAGCACTGGGACTTGCAACTGCCTAATATGCTAAGCTCCCTGGGTGGGGGGGAGGGGCAGCACTCATTTCTATAGCTTTAGGCTGTGCTTTTCCTCTGCTGGAGCCAGAGAGGCTGGATGGCTTGGTCCTAAGACTTGTCTCCACAGCCCAACACACTGGCTGTGGCAGTGCTGTGGCCAGAGTGCCTCTTCAGGCCCAACCCTGACCCATCCTTCTTCAATGGGTGAGGCTTCCTGGCAGAATCTTCAGGGACAGAATGTGGATGTCCCCGGGCCTGGGACCCTGGGTGGGGGGTGGCTGCAGTCTCTGCAGATCAGCAGACTTAGCCTCTCCCTCTTGGTACTTCTGAGGAATCTGGAAAGCCCAGATGGGTGGGTTTCCCCTATAGAGAAGCAGACCATTTTCACCAAGGGAAAAATTGCCTTCATTAAATGGGTCCTGCTCCCTGTGCCACTCAACAGGGTGAGACCCTCCAACAAGGGTTGTCAGATATCCTATACCAGAAACCATCCTATTGGCATCAGGTTGGTGCCCCCTCAAGGTCAGAGGTCCCAGAAGAGGACCAGGTACCCATCATTGTTGCTCTCTAGCCTCATTGAGTGACATCTCCAGGCATGAGAGTGAATGAGATAAACAGAGCCTGAAGTGAACCCCCAGAAAACTGCAGCAGCCCTACAGAAGAGGGACCTGACTATTGAGAGGAAAACAAACAAACAGAAAGTGACAAAACAGCATCAACAACAGAAAGACCCCCACAAAAATTCCATCCAAGGGTTAGCAGCATCGAAGACCCAAACTAGATGAACTCATTAAGATGAGAAACAATCAATGAGAAAATGACAAAAACACAAAAGGCCAGAGTTCCTGTTCTCCTCCCAAATGCTGGCAACATCTCTCCATCAGGGGGGGCAGAACTGTGTGGAGGATCAGATGAACGAATTGGCAGAAGTAGGCTTCAGAAGATGGGTAATAAAAAACCATGATGAGCTAAAGGAGCATGTTCTAACCTAATGCAAATAAGCTAAGACCTTGATAAAATGTTAAACAAATTGCTAATTAGAATAACCAGTTTAGAGAGGAACATACACCACCTGATGTAGCTGAAAACACAGCACGAGAACTTTGTGAAGCATACACAAGTATCAACAGTCAAATTGACCCAGTAGAAGAGAGGATATGAGCGTTGAAGACAGACCTTACTAAAATAAGACAGAAATAGAGAAAAAGCAATAAAACAACAACAACAACAACAAAGCCTCCAAGAAATATAGGACTTTGTAAAAAGACAACCTACGATTGATTGCAGTACTGGAAGGAGATGGGAGAAAAGGAAACAAGCTGGAGAACACACTTCAGGATAGTATCCAGGAGAACTTCCCCAAACTAGAAAGACAGACCAACATGCAAATTCAGGAAATACAGAGAACAGCATTAAAATACATGAGAAGGTCAACCTCAAGATACATAATCATCAGATTCTCCAATGATGAAATGAAGGAAAAACTGTTATGGACAGCCAGAGAGAAAGGCCAAGTCACCTACAAAGGGAAGCCCATCAAACTAACAGTAAACCCCTCCACTGAAACTCTACAAGCCAGAGAAGATTTGGGGGGCCAATATTCAACATTACTAAAGAAAAGAATTTCCAACCCAGAATTTTATATCCAGCCAAACTAAGCTTCACAAACAAAGTAGAAATAAAGTCCTTTCCAGGCAAGCAAATGCTGAAGTATTTTCTTAACCAGGCCTACCCTGCAAGAGCTCCTTAAAGAAGCACTAAAGATGGAAAGGAAAAACCTGTACCAGCCACTGCAAAAACACACCAAAATATAAAGACCAATGACACTACAAAGAAACTACATCAAATAATGTGCAAAATAACCAAATAGCAGGAGGACAGCAACATCAAATTCACACATAACAATACTAACTTAAAATGTAAATGGGCTAAATGCCCCAATTAAAAGACATAGACTGACAAATTGGATAAAGAGTCAAGACACATCAGTATGTCATATTCAGGAGACCCATCTTATGTGCATTGACACACACAGGCTCAAAATAAAGGGATGGAGGAAAATTTACTAAGCAAATGGAAAGCAAAAAACAGCAGTGGTTGCAATCCTAGGCTCTGGCAAAATCACTTTAAACCAACAAAGATTAAAAAATTAAAAAAAAGGCATTGTATATAATGGTAAAGGGAACAATTTAACAAGAAAAGCTAACTGCTTCAAATATATATGCACCCAAGATAGGAACATTTAGATTCACAAAACAAGTTCTTAGAGAACTACGAAGAGACTTGGACTTCCACAAAAAACAGTGCAAGACGTTAACACCTCACTGTCAGTATAAGACAGGTCATCCAGACAGAAAATTAACAGGATATTCAGGACTTGAACTCAGCTCTAGATCAAGTGGTCCTAGTAGATATCTACAGAACATTCAACCCTACATCAACAGAATATATTCTTTGCAGTACTACATAGCACTTATTCTATAATTGACCAAATAATTTGAAGTAAAACACTCCTCAGTAAATGCAAACATTTGAAATTATAGCAGTCTCTCAGACCACAGTGCAATCAAATGAAAACTCAGTATTAAAAATTCACTCAAAATCACACACAATTAAATGAAAATTAAACAACCTGCTCCTGTTTGACTCATGGGTAAATGATGAAATTAAGGCAGAAATCAAGAAGTTCTTTGAAACTAGTGAAAACAAAGAGACAACATACTAGTATGTCTGGAATACAGCTAAAGCAGTGTTAAGAGGGAAATGTATAGCACTAAATATTGAATCAGAAAGCTAAAAAAATTTCAAATTGACACCCCTAACATCAAAATTAACAATGCTAGAGAGGCAAGCGCAAACTAATCCAAAAGGTAACAGAAGACACGATATATAACCAAGATCAGAGAAAAATGGAAGGAGATAGAGACAAAATATAAAGAAAAAATCAACAAATTCAGGAGCTAATTTTTTTTTTAATTAACAAAATAGATAGACTGCTAGCTAGACTAATAAAGAAAAGAGAGAAGATAAAATAACACAGTAAAAAATCATAAATGGGATATCACCAGTGACCCTAAAGAAATACAAATTAACATCAGCAAACTCTTTAAGAACCTCTATGCAAATAAACCAGAAAAATCTAGAAGAAATGAATAAAACGCAACTCATATGTTCTTTCAAGACTAAACCATGAAGAAGTTGAATCCCTCAATAAACCAGTAACAAGCTTCTGAAACGGAGGGCAGTAATTAAATAGCCAACCACAAACAAAACAAAACAACAACAAAAAACAAAAAACACCCAGGCCCAGAAGGATTCATAGCTGAATTTTACCGGAAAATACAAAGAGGAGTTAGGTACCATTTCTCTGTAACTATTCCAAACAATTGAAAAGGAGGGTACTCCTCCCTAACTCATTTTATGAGGACAGCATGATCCTTATACCAAAACTTGGAAGAGACACAACAACAACAACAACAACAGACAACAGACAACAAAATTTTAGGCCAATGCTCCTGATGAACATTGATGCAAAAAATCCTCAATAAAATACAGGCAAACTGACTCTAGCACCACATCAAAAAGCTTATCAACCATGAGGAATTTGGCTTAATCCCTGGAATGCAAGGCTGGTTGAACATACCCAAGTCAATAAACAATCCATCACAATAAACAGAACACAAAAAACAAGCCAGCATGATTACCTCAAAAGATGCAAAAAAGGCCTTTGACAAAATTCAATATCCCTTTAGTGTAAAAACTCTCAATAAAACTAGATATTGATGGAATGTATTCGGAATAATAAGAGCAATTTATGACAAAACCCACAGTGAATATCATAGTGGAATGGTGGCAAAAGCCGGAAACATTCCCTTTGAAAACTGTACTAAGACAAGTATGCCTTTTCCTCACCACTTCTTATTTCAACATAGTATTGAAAGTTCTGGCCAGGGCAATAAGGCAAGAAGAAAGAAATAAATGGGCATTCAATTCAGGTAAAGAAGGAAAGTACAAATTACCTCTCTACTTGTAGATGACATGATTGCATATTTACCGAAGACCTCATTGTCTCAGCCCAAAATCTCCTTAAGCTGATGAGCAATTTCAGCAAAGTCTCAGGGATACAAAATCAACGTGTAAAAATCACAAGCATTTCTATACACCAATAACAGACAAACAGAGAGCCAAATTTATGAGTAAACTCCTATTCACAATTGCTACAAAGAGAATAAAATACCTGGCAATACAGCTAATAAGGGATGTGAAGGACCTTTTCACAGAGAATCACAAACCACTGCTCAAGGAAATAAAGGGGGCAAAAACAAGTGGAAAACCATTCCATTCTCATGGATTAAAAGAAGCAATAATGTAAAAATGGCCATATTGCCCAAAGTAATTTATTTAGATTCAACACTATTCTATCAAACTACCAGGTCATTGCTCACAGAAATTAAAAACTACTTTAAATTTCTAATAGAATGAAAGAAGAGCCCATATGGCTAACACAATCCTAAGCAAAAAGAACAAAGCTGGAAGCATCACACTACCTGACTTGAAACTATTGCTACAAGGCTACATAACCAAAACAGCATGGTACTGACTCAAACACATACATAGACCAGTGGAGCACAAGAGAGTCCCTCAAAAATAGCACACACATCTACAACCATCTGATCTCTACAAAAACAAGCAATGGAAAAGGACTACTATTCAATAAAATGGTGCTGGGAAAACTGGCTAGCCATATAGAGAAACTGGATCCCTTCCTTACGCCTTTATACCAAAATAAACTCAAGATGGATTAGAGACTTAAATGTAAACCCCTAAACCATAAAAAACCTAGAGGAAAACCTAGGCAATACCATTAGGATATAAGCATGGAGAGAATTCATGACAAAAACAGAAAGTCATTGCAACAAAAGCCCAAAATTGACAAATGGGTTTAATTAAAGTCAAAGAGCTCTCTGCACAGCAAAATAAACTAGCATCAGAGTAACACAAGAAAACCTATAGAATGGTATAAGATTTTTGTAATCTACTCATCTGACAAGGGTGTAATATCCAGAATTTACAAGGACCTTAAACATGTTTACAAGAAAAAAACTAACAACCCCATGCAACAAGTGGGCAAAGTATGTGAACAGATACTTCTCAAAAGAAGACATTTACATGGCCAACAATTTATATGAGTAAAGCTACAACATCACTTCGGTTATCAGAGAAATGCAAATCAAAAAACACAATACGAAGCCATCTTGATGTCCAGATTAGATTGGTGGTTATTAAAAAGCGAGCGAGACAATAGATGCTGATGAGGCTGTGTAGAAATAGAATTGCTTTTATGCTGTTGATGACAATGTAAATTAAGTTCAGCCATTGGTGGAGAGACAGTGTGGCGATTCCTCAAGGATCGAGAACCAGAAATACTCATTTGACTCAGCAATCCCATTACTGGGTATATACTCAAAAGAATATACCTAAATTATTCTACTATAAAGACACATAAACCTGTACTGTTTATTGCAGCACTATTTGCCATAGCAAAGACATGGACCCAGACCGAAATGCCCATCAATGATAGACTGGATAATTAAAATGTGGTACATATACACCATTAAATACTGTGCAACACATGAAAAGGAAAGTGATCATGTCCTTTGCAGGGTCATGGATGAAGCTGGAAGCCATCATCCTCTAGCAAACTAACACAGGAGACAAGAAAATCAAACACCACATGTTTCTCACTCATAAGTGGGAGTAGAACATTGAAAACACGTGGACACTGGGAGGGGAACAACACACACCAGGGCCAGTTGAGGGATGGAGATGAGGTGTTGGGGGGACTTAGAGGATAATATCATTAGGTGCAGCAAACCACCATGGCACATGTATACCTATGTAACAAGCCTGCATTTTTTTTTGCATGTTAACTCCCCCTTTTCTAATAAAAAATAAAGAAAAAAATATCATTTCACATAAAAAGTCAGAATTGTGGCCTCTGACAAAGCAAATGATTTGGCAACACAGGGTTGGCACTGTAGAAACAGGCTGAGCAGCCATGGCACTTCTTCAAGTGTGCCCTCTTAGCTGAGCCAGTCCCCACCCAGCCCTGCAGCTCTCTTCCATCATTTCTAGGCTCTATATGCATTTGAGTTCTACAACTCCTACTTATGATCTTCCTAATGTTGCTTCCCAGCCCCTTTTCTGCAGCGTTACTGACAGCTGTCCTTGCTTGGACTTACAGCCTCTCAGTAAAGGACAACAAAACCTTAATCCTGGCCCGTCTTATCCATTTACCCTTTTAAACAATGAATCCTCTCTATTGCCTCCTGACATACAGCCATCTAAGTCTTTGCTCTAGGCAGCCCACTACTCCTCAAGCAGCTTGATTTTACACTTTCCTCCACATCCCTTTCTCACTTGCATCCCCCACTTCTCTGGCTCTGTCCATCCTCGGTGGCTACACTGTACTTTTTGCTCCACCTCCTTGTTGCTTGAGCCTCTAGATCCTTTTTCTCAGCCCTGCCAACCTCTCTGCATCCTCTCACTTTCTCTTGTATTCTTTCTTCCTTTTTCATTATCTCTCTCCCCAGTCTCACCTTCTGTGTCTCTCTTTGATCCCTGTCTTTTCCAGTCTATCTATCACTCATTTTCTCTTTCTATCTCTCTCTGTACCCCGTTTCTCTTCTCCCTTACAGTTAGTTTCTTCCTCTTTCTGTCTGGGCATGAGCTCAACTATGCTGTTCCCTGGGTCCCGCCTATTTGTCTGCAAATACAGACGGCTCTGCTGAAATGACAAAGATCCAGCAGAAGCTTTTATTAACAGCTTTCTCACACTGTCCACTTGTATCTCAGCTGTCTGCTCCAGCTCTGCAGCTCCTGCCACCCCCATTGCCTGCAGCTGCATGACCAGCTCTCCCGCTGCCTTCAGGGTCAGCAGGTTAACTCTCTCTCTCTGGCCCTATATGTTTGCCATTTCTCCGCTTTCCTTTCCAGTTTCTTTTCTTACTTTTTGTCTTCTTCTTTTCCCAGTTTCTCTTTTCTTTCTTCTTTCAAAAACCTTCTGAACTTCCCTCAGTAATTCCTTAGTTGGGTTTTCATTTCATCCATCAATCTTTTGCAGTTTCTTAGTAATATAAGGCCAGCTTTTAGTCACAAAATTAACCTTTAAAAGACCTTGCCCTACTAGGTTCTCTAGATCTAGTTCTGATATTTTCACATTTGATCCCTGAGCCTCTGCAGAAATGCAGAGGGAGACTCCTCTGTTTCTTGTTGGATCACAAATGCTTTTGAGACATTTTGTGTTCTAGGAGTGGACTTTTTAACCTTTTTAGTTACTAGTTTCCTAGGTCCTGCATTATTGTTATCCCATCCAGGATTTGCATTTGGGAATTTCTGCTTAGCTGGCAGGACTCCTTGCCCGAGAGGATGCTGTCTCTCCCAAATGGTAATGGCTGTCCTTCTAATCATTCCCCTCTCTTCCTCAGTAAACAGAATATTCATAATTGACATCATCTCAGCCCATGTATAAAAATTGGATCCTAAAAATTGATTTAGCTGCTCTGCTAAACTGAGGGGATTTTCCAAGAGTGGCCTCATTTCCTTTTTAAATCCTAACCTCAGTACTTGTTAAAGGCACATTCAAAAATCCAACTTCTCCCAGTCCCATAGGGACTTCTTTAAGAGGGTACATATTAGACACCTGCTGTTTAGAAGGAATAGGGAAATTTGTAATGTCTTTCTTAAATTTTTCTAATTCTTTCCTCAAGTTTGGATAAAGATTTAAGAAAGCACTGGGTTTAGCTCCTTCATGACTCCCAGAATTCTCTTTCTTGACCTTTCTGTTGTCCCCTGATTTCCCTGTCCTCTGCTTTGCGAGATGTATGGTGGGGGACAAGTGTGTTTGGGGATTCCAGGGCTTTTTATTGGGCTAGGGCTTTTTACTATGATCTTTTTCTTCCTTCTTAAGGGGGACCATGAGGGTTAATTCACTAATCCAATAAAGTGCATAACCCATCTCCTTTTGTGACGAAGGGGTTTTATTATTCACATAGAGAATTAAAGCTTGGCACACTCAATCCTCATCTGAGCCAAACTTAGGCCAAAGACCAAAGGTTGATGAATGGGCTTTTGGGACCAGATAAAACAGCAATACTTTATCAACTTTTGCTTTTTGTTGTCCTTGGTTTGAGAATTATCCTTTCAAACCTACAGACATTCTCCCCAATGAACTATATGGGAGAATGTAAGAGGGAGTCTTTTTAGTTCCCTCTTTCTTTGTTCCCTTGGCCTAAAAATCCTGGTTTTCCATTTTTAGTTAGTCTCTGTGTCTTAGTTTTTCCCTGTGTACTCAGTCCTCCTTACTGGAGATTTCTGGCACACCCCTGTGTAGTCAACCCCCTTACTGGAGGTTTCTTCCACACCCCAAGATCTCCAGAAATGCCCAACCACCAAGGCTGTACTTATAGTCCAGTTTTCCTTCCTTGGCTCATGCACAAGTTTACCCGGTTGCCATGTTGCCTGCTTTCCTCCCTGTGTCACTTTTGTTGTCAACTGAATAACAGTCTTGGCTTTTTCTATGACTTCTGCAGAGATCTATGACACCTGGGCAGAGCGGGCCACCTGAAATTGGGTGAAATGCATCTCCCATCTCAGCCAGGGTCTCACTACACACAGGCACAGAGATCCCCATATGAGCCACCAGGCTGTGAGAAACAAACTCACCCATCAAACCCAAAGAATGGACTCAGAGAACAGTGAAAGTGAGACTTTTAATGATGGTCTTGCTAGATCAGGTGTCTGATGAGCAGGTACACCCAGCACAGTTTTAACAAGCAATTTGTCTCCTCAGTTTGCAGGCCCCTCTCCCAGTTCCTTATAGGCCGAGTATTATGGGGTCACAATCTTCCCAGATGTCATCTATTGATTGTTGGGAAGAAGTTTCAGGTGTTTTCTTTAGGGTTGTCTTGTTGCATTTTTTTGCACCCCACAATACATTGCAATCCTAGTTAGCTCAGCAGCTTTTCAAGTATTTGACTTATGACCTAAGTAGCTGGGCAGGCTGATAAGAACAGAGAAAATGAGTTATTTTGCAGGCTAGTAAACTTTCATATTAGACTAAATTTCTTTGGTTCAGGTGAAGGCAACTAAGGTGGAAGGAAGTGGGAGGCCTACAGCAGCCATCAGCTATCCAAGCAGGGGCATAGTATATCTTATTTGGTCTGTAGTTTGCTGACCTAAGTCAATTCAAGGCCCTTTGTCTTGGAAATGGACCACTGTATACACTATTTCTTTCAGAGAATGTCTAAGATCATTTACATTACTGATGAGGAATCTGAAACCCTGAAAGGTGAAGGGAACTGTCCAAGGCCACACAGCTAGTTAGTAGCAGAGGTAGAAGGATTCCTGAACTCTCATTCCAGGGACCTTTTCACTAGGTTGCTTTGTGGTCTTAGCATGTCCCAATTGCCCCTTTTATCTCCTGAGAGGGGATCCCATGAACATTGATTCACTCACTGTGGTTCCATTTTGATACTAGACAACAATATTTATTGCCACTAGCTCTCTGTGTGACTTTAGGAAAATTACATTTCTTCTCTGGACCTTAGTTCTTAGTTTCTCCATCTAAAATGAGTGGGAGTTAACTAATAGATTTTCATATATAAGCCTTATCAAGAGGTGCACAGAGCAACTAGTTTTCATAGTAGCTTCACCTTTTTGTAAATTTGTTGTAATGAAGTACAGTAGAGTACAGGAATCTGAACAAGCCTGCTAGAAAGTGGTGAAGAAACATAGTGGACACTGAGACTCTGAAGTCTTCCTACTGGCTTAGAAACAGATACATACTCCCAGGGCAACTGTCTTATTTTTAATGTGATAAAACTAAGCCTGAACTTGGAATGGGAGTAATTCTCACAGAAGTTAGTAGGCTTTGGGTCTAGAACCTGGGTCTTCTGACTCTAAGCTCGATGCTTTTTATGCACCCATACTGTTTCACTGAGCTGGTTATGTCCTGATGAGGGCAGTTTCAAAAAGACTAAAAGCTCAGGAAACTTCTACATATAGAGTTCAGTTTTAAGATAGGCGAGAATGTTTGCACATGGCCATTATGAAGGAGGAGGATTTAGAGCTTTGAGGGAAGGGGAGGGTGCAGTTGTCTTCTCACACCCCATCTGAATCTTTTGGAGATTTCCTTGGGCCTAAGCCCCAAGATGCATGGGGCTTAGGGACTCTTCATTCTCACTTTCTTCCCTTTCTAGTTGCATCCTGGTCATACTGTCTCTCCTCTCATCACCATCTCCATTCCTAGACCCCCTCCTTCTACTCACAGAGGTTATCAATCTCTGGGCTGGTTTACCTCCTTTTTGTCACCATCCCTCATAGTCACTATTTATTTAAAAAGCCTATAGCACCCAGTATTCCCAGGTGGTCTCCCATTCAAGTACTAAGCAGACCTGACCCTGCTTGGTTTTAGATATCAGACAAGATTGGGCACATCCAGGGTAGTATGGCCATAGACCATAGCTACTTTAAAAGGAGCAAAACATCTCACAAACCACTTTTGCATTTGATTTTAATTTAATGCTGTTTGAAATTAATTAATTTTGTACTCTCCAGAATGCTTTGGTGGAATAAGAAGACAACTAAAGGCCAGCTCTTTTTTGGAAAAGAGCTTAGCTTATACCGTATAGTCAACCTCTCATTATCACTATACTTACCAACAACTTTTATTCTTTGTATTGGTCCAAGTGGCCTCCAAGTTATTGGTATTTCTTCCCTGTGGGTGGAGCAGGTACTCTTTATGGAAGGTGAAGAGATCAGGCATTTAGTTTTGAACATATTGAATTTGAGATCTATTCAACATCTAAATGGAAATATTGAATTGGAAAATGGATATATGAATCTAGAATTTGGAAACAGTTTTGGCTCTAAGACATAATTTTGGAGTGTTTGGCAAGCAGATGGCATTTTAAGCCATCAGAACTGATGAAATAAATTATGGACTAAGTGTGGAGAGGAAAAAGAGTTCTGCAAAAACTTCTCAGACAAATCCTATGCAAATGGTAACTGCCATTGTTATGGTTATGCCCTACTTTATTTGTGGGATATTGATGTGTAAAGAGCACTGACTGGGGTGTCAGCACATCTAGGTTCCTCTCCTCACTCTTGCTCTGGGTCAATATGCCACCTTGAATGTGACCTTTCTTATCTTCTTTGGTCCCTCAGTTTTCACATCTATAAAGTGAAGGGTTTTGCTTTCTGCCAGTGACTTTCAATATTTTTAAAAGTGGGAGAAACCCAGATAAAAAATGAGAATTCATTTAGTTTCTCTGTTTGAAAAAGCAGATTGAGTAGATGGGGTGGTAGAGTTCAGGCTACCACAGAGGCATCCACTGAATCACTTCTAGAACTCCAGGAAACCAAGCAATGCAGTTTGATTCTCAACTTAGTCCTCTGGTTCCTTTGAGTTCTGACATTATATAGTTTGAGGGTTCCCTTGGCATCAGTTTGTTGATACAATTTGCTGATCAATTTGCTGATCCAGGGGGTCATCAAATATTTTCTGCAAAGGGCCATATGGTAAATATATGAGCTTTGTGGACCACTATATGTCTCTCATTACTGCTGCTGCCTTGTCCTCCCCCACCCATTCTCCTCCTCCTCTTCTACCTCCTAAATTTCCACTAAAAGTGTAAAAAAGCATTCTTAGTTCATAGACATTACAAAACCAGGACCTAGACAAAATTTAACCTGTGGGCCATAAGTTGTCAATTCCTAGAAAATCTATGGTGTAACCCAAGCACTAAGCCCCTGCACACATGACCAGGTGCACAGTGGAAGAGAATGTAGACCATCCTCAATCCCCAACAGGACCTGTGTATAGCCTGTAGTTTGTAAACTACTCTTTGGCTTGACCTAGAGATGGGGTGGGTGCAGGTCACTGGTGAAATATGAGCTCAGGGGCCATGCTTGGAGCAAACTAACGCCCCTCCCCCTCAATCTCCTTGGCTATGCTGGGCCATTTCATGGGCACATAGCCTTAGGGAAGGCACAGCTAGTTACATGATGCAAACTGGCTTGGGGCCAAGAAAGGTGGCTCTTGGTTTCCCACGGAGCTGAGAGAAGGGAGGGGAAAATGGGATTACCCAAATATCAGAGTATAGCCAGAGAAGAGAGGAGGCTTAATTGCAATCAGACGTCTCTACAGAGCAATAACACTGCCACCTGGTTATAAGCATCTTAGCTTTGCAGAATACAAAGAGCTTTTCCAGACAGCATTTAATTCGCCTTCACTGCACCACTGGGAGGGAAGAAAGAAAAGGAGGAGGTTTAGCTGTGGTAGTGAAAAGGGCCCTCTGTCTTAAGAGTCAGGAGCCACAGCTTGGTCACTGATCTGTAGTATAACCTTGGAGTAGTCTCTTCCTCTTTCTGTGACTCATTGATAATGTGAACTAATAAAGGAAGATAATAAGATTGGACCAGATCAGTGGTTCTCAATGTGTAATCCTCAGACCAGCAGCAGCAGTATTACCTGGACACTTTTTAGAAATGCCAATTCTCAGGCTTTACCCCAGACTAAGTGAATCAGACACTCTGGGAGCTGGGTCTAGAAATATATGTTTTAACAAATGCACCAGACAAGGAGAGCCACTGGACTGAAATCATCTAATGCCTTTCTAACTTTGATTCTCTGAATGTGTAAGATAACAAATGTAAAAATATGTTTTAAATCACACCCTAAATATTTCAGAGATTATGGTGGTGATGATGAGGATGATAAAATGATGTTCCTGTTGACTATGCCATACCTCAGCAGCCAGGTTCCTACTCTATGCCCACCCTGGTCACCTGTCATGGCACCTCACCCCATCGCTAACAGCTGAGTAGGGCAGCTTCCTTCATTCATCATCCCCTATGAAGTTTCTCTCAAAGCCTATAAGATAGAGAGATACCCTCAGGAGCTTATGCATGGTATGAATAGGTAAGTTAGATAAGGCAAGCTCTTCCAGATGGTTGACAGAGAGGAAGTCACAAAATGACTCTTGAACAGCCAGAAATAGATACAGCTAGTGTTAAGATTCAAGGGGAGTGAAATCTCACTGTGGGCTGGGTAGTTTTGGCATTTGAAAGAATTCGTAGTATTAGTGGTGGTGGTAGGGTGTGGAGTTAGGTCTTGAAATATGAGGGAAAATTTAAACACTTTTGAGGAAGACAAGAGAAAATTAGAAGAAATGAATGTAAAGGAGAAGGCACAATGGCAGAAAAAAGGATGTGACCTCAGTGTACTGTAGTCTTAAATCTAGAAAGAGCCTTATATTTATCAAAAATTCTGGATGCTTCCGTGGGTGTTGGTTGTAACTCCAGTCATTTTTTTCCACTCTGGAAAACATATTTTTTTTAAAAAGTGAATATGGATGACATTATATGGAGGACCTAGACTCAAAGTCATTCAAAAAACATTTATACTTTAATTTAGTGACAAACTGATTTTGACAAACTTCCCAAATAATCTAAATACTCCCCAAATTGTGTTTGAAAAAATAACTTGTATAAGGTCATAGGGAAAGTTAATGACTGAGCTGGAACTGAAACCCAGTTCTTCTGACTTCTGGTCCAGTATGTTTCCCTTGTAATCTGTATTTGCTCTGAGGCTAGAATGAAGGAGCTTGGCCAAAATACAAAGGTACAGCTGGAAGGAGGCTAAGGCAAAACTATAGAGAACTTGGAATGCCAGGCTAAAGCTTTTGAATTATTTCCTGTAGATAATGAGATGCTGTTGAAGGTTTTGGGAGCTGAGGTGTGGCACTATCTACAATTTAGGAAGATTACTCTAATGGAGGTAGTGCAGCAGTACCTGGCAGACTGGAGTGGGAAAGTACTTGGAGGGAGCAAAGCAACTAATAAGTAGCCCCAAGATGTGGGTGGAGATGCCACAGACCTTCTTCCCTTTCCTATGTCATGTGTTCATTTATATTTGTAACGGAAGAAATGATTTCGCTGAAAAATCCAGTTTTTCTTCTGGGATTTCAGCCATTAGTGATAGGGATATTTGGGAGTTGGAGCCTTCCTTCACTGAAGCATAATGCTGTGGAGGTCTCTCCCTGGACTACACTCAGACCAACCCTTGCTAATACTGAGTGCTGCTCTTTGGTTTTATTTTGCACTTGAGTTTCTATGTGGTATGAGTACAGGGGCCAGAGTTTAGGGAGTACTGAGCTCCTCCTTACTTCTCTCACAAACCTCCAGGCCCTGGGAGACTGCTTGTACATGTCATCATGCCAGCTGCATCACCCAGTCTGCTCCAAGAGACCCTAGCTACAACAAAGGGCCTCATAGTTTACAGCTTCTAAAGCTCGGTCATACTCATTATCTCATTTGGTTTTCACAACAGCATCGTGAGGTGGGCAAGTGTTATACCATAATTTAATGGGATGAAACTGAATACCAGGGTCAGCGATGTAACTTGTCATGCAGCCCAGTGAGTGGCACAGCTCACTTCTGTCTTCCAGGCAATATTCCATGCATCCTTTCGTGTTGTTGGGGTTTTGGTGGTCATTTTTATAAGCATACTGACAGTTGTCTCCGATTTCTGACAGGGCATGGAAGGAAAAGTTAGGAGACCAAGGTTCTCTTCTTTTCCAGTCCAGGTTCTTTCTCTCAATATTAGTACTGCCTACCCTTGACCTTGGTGGGAAAACCCTTGGCCCTGCCTGCCCACAACCCTGTGCCCTCACCTGTCTGGCCATGCCAGTGATACTCTAAGGTGAGAATGTGTGACCTTTGTCTGCAGTTCCTTTTTCACTATTTCTCCTTCTCCTTCGGTCTCTGGAGCAAGGGTACAGCCAAGGGGCTCCCCTTCCCTGGGCTACTCCAAGTGGTGAGTCTCACAATCCCAGATCTTACTTGGGCAGTACAAAAAGTTAATCATTAACTCAGAGACTATATGAGCAATACACACAGGACAGCTTTTAAAATATGGATGGCACAGGGTCTTTGGCTTAAGCTGCTTTGGCTGGTCTTTTCAAGGACTCTGACTTTGTCTTGAGTGTGAGCCAAAGGCAACACCAACCAGAGTAGCATCAGCCCGCCTTTCAGAGTTCATACAATGTCATGCTGTCTAGATTTTCATCGTGAATGTTCCCAAGACTCAAATGCAAAAGGAATTGAGTTGATTTCAACTGGAAAATATTCCTGCCATCTCAACATTCTCTGGAATAACCTGCCTGCAGCTGTCACGGGGGCGGCCCCTTCTTGCAGTGTGTGAGCTTTCCAAGGCTCAAGCTCCAGGGATTTGGAGGAAAAAAGGAGGAGGGGACCAGATTCTTATACTGCCACCCCCTCCAAGTCTGGGTGGTGCTACATTTTTCAGGCCTGGAATTGGATCTCCATATTTGGAGTTGCAGGTAGGGAAGAGGGGCTCATGGAAAAGACCCTGCTGGGTGGATCCCCTGTTTGCAGCTGGTTGTATTTCTTTAATTGATTGGCTTCCAATAGGAAGAAGTCATCTTCTGATGAAGAAACATATTTCTTGAACAGAGACTCCTGGCTGGCTAGGTCGCAGAACTGGGTTTAGGTCCTGGATCTGTCATCAACTTGTATTTTGACTTTAGGCAAGTCAGCCATCATCTCTCTGTGCTTCAGCTTTTTCCCTTTAAAGTGGAACTACTAATACCTGCTGTTCACATATATGTAGTAACAACAGAGTGTGGGGAACATTGATGAATGTGCTAGAGAAAATGAAGGATATTAGGAATTTTTTCTTAACTCTCGTCCTCACCCAGGGAACTAAACTAGTTGTACTTCTTCATTTTACACTGTTCCATGGTGTTGGCAGAATGTCAGGTGATATAACTGAGATATTTGTCTGCTCCAAATATCTTGTTGGAAGTTTGATCCCCAGTGTTGGAGGTGGGGCCTAGTGGGAAGTATTTGAGTCATGGGAAGAGATCCTTTATGAAGGGCTTTGTGCCATCCTTGCACCAATAAATGTTTTCTTACTCTACTAGTTCCTGCAAGAAGTGATTGTTAAAAAGAGCCTGGCACCTCCATCCTCTTTGTCTTCCTTCCTCTCACCATGTAACATGCTGGCTCCTCTCTGCTTTTCCTTCAGGTTTCAGACAGGGCCCAGGTTGGAGTATGGAAGGACAAAGTCAGGAGACCACCTTTCTCTTTATTTCCAGTTTGGGGTCCCTCCCTCAATATGAGTGTAGGATTCCTGAGGCCCTCACCAGAAGCAGATGCTGGTGCCATCCTTCTTGTACAGCCTGTAGAAGTGTGAGCCAAATAAACCTCTTTTTAAAAATAAATTACCCAGTCTCAAGTATTCCTTTATAGCAATGAAAAGTGAACTAAGACAGCAGGGTATGGGAAAGTCTCCAGCGATTTAGATGATCAGAAGGCAAGGGGAAAAATGGTTGTAAAAGTGGTAACATAAACTGGTATGAAAGTGAGGATACCCTAAAATCTTAGCAGGGAAATGATGGAAGCCAGCTAGAAGCAAAGTCCTGTGATAATGAGAAATTAGATATTGGGATTGGGGTGAAACCTAGGGTGCCAGGAAGGTGAAGAGTGCTGCCAAGCTCCCACTACTTTTGCATTCTGGGCACTTACAGATTTAGCACTATGTGGATGGCACCAGGACTTACTGTATGTGTCCCCTGGAGCAGTGGCCCAAGCAGTACCTGGGACCATTTAAATTGTGATTAGAGACGCAGTGGTTGGGATTTGGGGAGCAGTGTCCCAAGGTGGTACAAGTCAGCAGGGTCCCAGGCTGTTCTCCTGAAGCCATTGTGTCCTCTATGGCTTCTGGGCCTGTGAAGGGCAGTGGCTTTGAAGATCTCTAAAATGCCTGTTGGATCCTTCCCCATTGTCTTAACTATCAGCATTTAGCTTCCTTTTATCCATGATAATCTTATAGTAAGCAGCACCTTTGAATTTGTCTCTTGAAAATGCTCTTTCTGACCAGGCTTAGTGGCTCATGCCTGTAATCCTAGCAATTTGGGAGGCTGAGGTGGGTGGATCACCTCAGGTCAGGAGTTTAAGACTTGCCTGCCCAACATGGTGAAAACCCATCTCTACTGAAAATACAAAAATTAGCTGGGTGTGGTGGTGGGAGCCTGTAATTCCAGCTACTGGGGAAGCTAGACAGGAGAAGCACTTGAACCCTGTGGGGGGAGGTTGCAGTGAGCTATCGCACCACTTCACTATAGCCTGGGCAAAAGAGCAAAACTACGTCTGAAAAGAAAGAAAGAAAGGAAGGAAGAAAGAAAGAAAAGAAAGAAAGCAGAAAGGAAGAAAAAAGAAAGAAAAGAAAGAGAGAAAGAAAGAAGAAAGAAAGAAGAGAAGAAAGAATCCAGCCAAATTAAGCTTCATAAGTGAAGGAAAAATAAAATCCTTTACGGAAAAGCAAGTACTCAGAGATTTCATCATCACCAGGCCTGCTTTACAAGAGCTCCTGAATGAGGCACTAAACATAGAAAGGAACAACCAGTACCAGCCACTCCAAAAACATACCAAACGGTAAAGAGTATCTACACAATGAAGACATTGGATAAAAAGCCAAAACCCATTGGTGTGCTGTATCCAGGAAACCCATCTCACATGCAAGGATTCAAAAAGCTCAAAATAAAGGGATGGAGGAAGATTTACCAAGCAAATGGAGAGCAAACAAAAGCAGGAGTTGCAATTCTCGTCTCTTGATAAATAGACTTTAAACCAACAAAGATCAAAAGACACAAAGAAGGACATTACATAATGGTAAAAGGATCAATGCAACAAGAAGAGCTAACGATCCTAAATATATACGCACCCAATACAGGAGCACCCAGATACATAAGGCAAGTTCTTAATGACTTACAAAGAGACTTAGACTCCCACACAATAATAGTGGGAGACTTTAACACCCCATTGTCAATATTAGACAGATCAATGAGACAGAAAATTAACAAGGATATCCAGGACTTGAACTCAGACCTGGACCAAGCAAATCTAATAGACATTTACAGAGCTCTCCACCCCAGATCCACAGAATATACATTCTTCTCAGCACCACATTGCACCTACTCTAAAATTGACCACATAATTGGAAGTAAATCACTCCTCAGCAAATGCAAAAGAACGGAAATCGTAACAAAGGAGTCTTCTGAGACCACAGTGCAATCAAATTAGAACTCAGAATTGAGAAACTAACTCAGAACCGCACAGCTTCATGCAAACTGAACAACTGGCTCTTGAATGTTGAATGGATAAACAATGAAATGAAGGCAGAAATAAAGATGTTCTTCAAAACAAGCCTAAACCAGGAAGAAGTCAAAACCCTGAATAGGCCAATAAGAAGGGCTGAAGTTGAGGCAGCAATTAATAGCCTACCAACCAAAAAAAAAGCCCAGGACCACATAGGTGCACAGCCAAATTCTACCAGACATACAAAGAGGAGCTGGTACCATTCCTTCTGAAACTATTCCAAACAATCCAAAAGAGGGAATCCTTCCCAAATCATTCTATGAGACCAACATCATCCTGATACCAAAACCCGGCAGAGACTCAGCAAGAAAAGAAAACTTCAGGCCAATATCCATGATGAACACAAATGCAAAAATCTTCAATAAAATACTGGGAGACCGACTGCAACAGCACATCAAAAAGCTTATCCACCATGAGCAAGTAGGATTCATCTGGGGATGCAAGGCTGGTTCAACATATGCAAGTCTATAAACATAATTCACCACATAAACAGAATAAAAGACAAAAACCACACGATTATCTCAATTGATGCAGAGAAGGCCTTTGACAAAATTCAACAACCCTTTATGCTAAAAACCCTCAATAAACTAGGTATTGATGGAATGTATCTCAAAATAATAAAAGCTATTTATGACAAACCAACAGCCAATATCATACTGAATGGGCAAAAAGTGGAAGCATTCCCCTTGAAATCTGGCACTAGACAAGGATGCCCTCTCTCACCACTCCTATTCAATATAGTACTGGAAGTTCTAGCCAGAGCAATCAGGCAAGAAAAAGAAATAAAAGGTATTCAAATAGGAAAGGAGGAAAGTCAAATTGTCCTCTATTTGCAGACGATATGATTGTATATCTAGAAGACCCCATCGTCTCAGCCCAAAATTCTAAAACTGATAAGCAACTTCAGCAAAGTTCAGGATACAAAATCAATGTGCAAAAATCACAAGCATTCCTATATACCAATAACAGACTTAAAGAGAGCCAAATCAAGAATGAACTGCCATTCACAATTGCTACAAAGAGAATAAAATGCCTAGGAATACAACTAACAAGGAATGTAAAGGACCTCTTCAAGGAGAACTACAAACCACTGCTGGAGGAAATAAGAGAGGACACAACAAATGGAGAAACATTCCATGTTCATGGTTAGGAGAATCAATATCGTGAAAATGGCCATACTGCCCAAAGTAATTTACAGATTCAATGCTCGCCCCATCAAGCTACCAATGACCTTCTTCACAGAACTGGGAAAAATTCACCTTAAAACTTTATATGGAACCAAAGGAGAGCCTACATAGCCAAGTCAATTCTAAGCAAAAAGAACAAAGCAGGAGGCATCACACTGCCGGACTTCAAACTATACTACAAGGCTACCATAATCAAAACAGCATGGTACTGGTACAAAAACACATATATAGACCAATGGAACAGAACATAGGCCTCCGAGGCAACACAACACATCTACAACCATATGACCTTTGACAAACCTGGACAAAAACAAGCAATGGGGAAAGGGATCCCTGTTTAATAAATGGTGTTGGGGAAAACTGGCTAGCAATGTGCTTTCAGCAGAAACTGGACCCCTTCTGACACCTTACACTAAAATTAACTCCAGATGGATTAAAGACTTAAACATAAGACCTAACATCATAAAAACCCTAGAAGAAAATCTAGGCAAAACCATTCAGGACATAGGCATAGGCAAGGACTTCATGACTAAAACACCAAAAGCATTGGCAACAAAAGCCAAAATAACAAATGGGACCTAATCAAACTCCACAGCTCCTGCATGGCAAAAGAAACAGTCATTAGAGTGAATAGGCAACCAACAGAATGGGAAAAAATTTTTGCAGTCTACCCATCTGACAAAGGGTTGATATCCAAATCTACAAAGAACTAAAACACATTTACAGGAAAAAAAAAACAAGCCCATTCAAAAGTGGGTAATGGATATGCACAGACACTTTACAAAAGAAGACATACATGAGGCCAACAAACACTATAAAAAATGCTCATCATCACTGGTCATTAGAGAAATGCAAAATCAAAACTACATTGAGATACCATCTCACGCCAGTTAGAATGGCAATGATTAAAAAATCTGGAGACAACAGATGCTGGAGAGGATGTGGAGAAATAGGAACACTTTTACACTGTTGGTGGGAGTGTAAATTAGTCCAACCATTGTGGAAGACAGTGTGACCGATCCCTCAAGGACCTAGAAATAGAAATCTCATTTCGACCCAGTAATCCCGTTACTGGGTATATACCCAAAGGATTATAAATCACTCTACTATAAAGACACATGCACACGAATGTTCATTGAAGCACAGTTCACAATAGCAAAGACCTGGAACCAACCCAAATGCCCATCGATGATAGACTTGACAGGGAAAATGTGATACATATACATCATGGAATATTAAGCAGCCATCAAAAACGATGAGTTCGTGTCCTTTGTAGGGACATGGATGAACCTGGAAACCATCATTCTTAGCAAACTGACACAGGAACAGAAAATCAAACACCACATGTTCTCACTCATAGGCGGGTGTTGAACAATGAGAACACATGGACACAGGGTGTGGAGCATCACACACTGGGGTCTGTTGGGGGAAAATAGAGGAGGGACAGTGGGGGTGGGTAGTTGGGGGAGAGATAGCATGGGGAGAAATGCCAGATATAGGTGATGGGGAGGAAGACAGCAAATCACACTGCCATGTGTGTACCTATGCTACAACTTGAATGCTCTTCACGTGTACCCCAAAACCTAAAATGCAATAAAAAAGGAAAAAAAATTTTTAAAAAAATAAAATGAAAAGAAAAAAGTAAAGAAAGAAAGGAAGAAAAGAAAGAAAGAAAGAAAGAAAGAAAGAAAATAAATTCTCTTTTAATCTCTACCAAATGGCCAGGCTGCAAATTTTCTAATTTTTTAGGTTATATTTCCCTTTTAATTATAAATTACAGTTTTAAATTATCCTCTTCTATATCTGATTGTAATCTCCTAAAAGCAACCATACCATTTACTGAACACTTTGATGATTATATATATCTTTTGACAGACCTTCTAGGTAACTACTCTTTAAATCTGGCCTTCCACAAAGCCCTAGGGCATGAACACAGTGCAGCCAAGTTCTTTGCTAAGGTATATTATGGATAACCTTTGCTCTAGTTTAAAATTAAGTTTCTCATTTCTATTTGAGACCTTGTCAGCCTGGCCTTTAGTGTCTATATTTCCATTAGCATTTTGGTCACAACTACTTAACCAATCTATAAGAAGTTCCAAACTTTTCCTGGTCTTCCTGTCTTATTCTGAGTCCTCTAAACTCTTTCAACATCTACCCATTACCCAGTTTCAAAGCTGTTTGCACGTTTTCAGGTACCTTTATAGTAATACTCCACTCTTGGTAACAAGAGTTATTAGTCTGTGTTGCTGTAAAGAAATACCTGAAGCTGTGTAATTTATACAGATAACAGATTTATTTGGCTCATGGTTCTGCAGGATGTACAAGAAACATGGTACCAGCACTGCTGCTTTTGAGAGCTTCAGGATGCTTCCAATCACAGCAGAGGGAAAAGGGGAGCCAGCATGTTCAGGCATCATATAGTTAAAAAAGCAAGAGAAAGAGAGGGGAGAAATCTCATGGGAATAAATAGAACAGAAAGTTACCCATTACTGTGAGGACAGCACCAAGCCATTCATGAGGGATCTTCTCCCATGACCCTAAACACCTCCCATTAACCACCACTTCCAAATTGGGAATCAAATTTTAACATGAACGTTGGTGGGTCAAATATTCAAACTGTAGCAGATGGCTTAGGAGAGCACAGCCCTTCTCTGAGATCTGAGAGCTCATATCCTACCAAGAGTAGTGTAATGTGCTCATTCTTTACAAGGACTCTTTATGGAATTTTTTTTTTTAAAGAAAGAAAGTAGGGGAGTAATGGTGGCCAGGATGGCCAAATAGGAGCAGCTCTGGAGGACAGCTCCCATCAAGAGTGATGAAGAGGGAGAGTGATCTCTGCATTTCCAACTGAGGTACCAGGGACATCTCAATGGGACTGGTCGGATAGTGGGTGTAGCCCAAGGAGGGCAAGCCAAGGCAGGGTGGAGTGCTGCCTCACCTGGGAAGTACAATGAAACAGAGGATGCCCCCTTCCTAAGCAATGGAGGCCTTCAGGGCCTTTTTCCAGTCACTTGGCACTCTGGTCCATATACTGCGCTTCTCCCATGGTCTTTGCAGCCCACAGACCAGGAGATACCCACCGGCCAACAATCGCCACGTGTTTCCAGCATGGCTGTTTCAGCCTGTACTGTGGGTTTCCAGCAATCCACAAAGATGGGAAAAAAAACAGCACGAAAAAGATGAAACCATCAAAGACCAGAACACCTCTTCTGCTTCAAGGGATCACAACTCCTCAACAACACACAAACTTTTCTGAGCTAAAGGAACACGTTCTAACACAATGCAAAGAAACCAAAAACTTTGAAAAAGGTTAGACAAAATGCTAACTAGAATAACCAGCTTAGAGAAGAACATAAACGACTTGATGGAGTTGAAAAACACAGCACAGGAACTATGTGAAGCAAAAACAAGTTTTAATAGCCAAATCGATCAAGCAGAAGAAAGGATATCAGAGATTGAAGATGAACTCAATGAAATAGAAAGAGAAGGCAAGACAAGAGAAAAAAGAGTGAAAAGAAATGAACAAAGCCTCCAAGAAATATGGGATTATGTGAAAAGACCTAATCTACACTTGATTGGTTTACCTGAATATGATGGGGAGAATCAATCCAAGCTGGAAAACACGCTCCAGGATATTATCCAGAACTTCCCAAGCCTAGCAAGGCAGTCCAAATTTCAAATTCAAAAAATACACAGACTCCACACAGATATTCCTCAAGAAGAGCAACCCCAAGGCACATAATTGTCAGATTCACCGGGATTGAAATGAAGGAAAAAATGCCAAAGGCAGCCAGAG
Organism: Ateles fusciceps; assembly: GCA_036589455.1. NCBI lineage: Eukaryota > Metazoa > Chordata > Mammalia > Primates > Atelidae > Ateles > Ateles fusciceps. The sequence goes on from JAZHEH010001922.1 coordinate 31,337, forward strand.
AGATAGGTCAAGTCACCCACAGAGGGAAGCCAATCAGACTCACAGCAGATCTCTCAGCAGAAACCCTACAAGCCAGGAGAGAGTGGGGGCCAAATATTCACATCCTTAAGGAAAATAACTTTCAACCCAGAATCTCATATCCAGCCAAACTAAGCTTCCTAAGTGAAGGAGAAGTAAAATCCTTTACACACAAGCAATTATTGAGAGATTTTGTCACCACCAGACCTGCCTTACAAGAGCTCCTTAAGAAACACTAACACGGAAAGGAACAAGTACCAGACACTGCAAAAGCAAACCAATTGGCAAAGACCAAAAATGCAATGAAGAAAATGAGTCAACTAATGGCAAAGAAAACCAGCCAGTAACAAAATGGCAGCATCAAATTCACAGATAACAATATTAACATTGTATGTAAATGGCCCGAATGTCCCAATCAAAAGACACAGATCAGCAAACTGGATAAAAGTCAGAACCCATTGGTGTGCTGTATTCAGGAAACCCATCTCACATACAAAGACACACATAGACTCAAAATAAAGGGATGTAAGAAGATTTAGCAAGCAAATGGAAAACAACAAAAAAGGAGGGGTTGCAATCCTAGTCTCTGATAAAATGGACTTCAAACCAACAAAGATCAAAAGAGACAACAAAGGACACTAAGTAATAGTAAAAGGATTAATCCAACAGGAAGAGCTAACTATTCTAATATATATGCCCCCAACATAGGAGCACCCACATACATAAAGCAAGTTCTTAATGACCTAAATAAGATTTAGACTCCCACACAATAATAGTGGGAGACTTCACACTCCACTGTCAATATTAGACAGATCAATGAGACAGAAAATTAACAAGGAAATCCAGGACTTGAATGCAGAGCTGGACCAAACAGACCTAATGGACGTACACAGAACGCTCCACCCCAAATCCACAGAATATATTTTTCTCAGCACCACATTGCACTTACTTTAAAATTGGCCACATCACTGGAAGCAAATCACTCCTCAGCAAATGCAAAAGAACAGAAATCATAACAAACAGTCTATCAGACTACAGTGAAATCAGACTAGAACTCAGGGTCAAGAAACACACTCAAACCCGCACAACCACTTGGAAACTGAACAATTCCCTCTTAGTGTCAACTGCATAAACAATGAAATGAGGCAGAAATAAAGATGTTCTTTGAAACCAACCAGAATCAAGACATGACTTACCAGAATCTCTGGGACAGCTCTTAAAGCAGTGTCGAGAGGAAAATTTATAGTAACAAATGCCCACCAGAGAAGAGAAAAAATGATCTAAAATTGATACCCATCATCAAAAATGAAAGAGCTAGAGGAGCAACATAAAAAAAATCAAAGCTAGCAGAAGACAAGAAATGACTAAGATCAGAGCTGAACTGAAGGAGATAGAGACACAAAAAACCCTTCAAAAAATCAATAAATCCAGGAGCTGGCTTTTTCAAAGATCAACAAAATAGACAGACAGCTAGCCAGATTAATAAGAAAAGGGAAAAGAATCAAATAGATGCAATAAAAAATAATAAGAGGGATATCACCACAGATCCCATAGAAATACACACTACCATCAGAGATTACTACAAACAGCTCTACTTACATAAACCAGTAAACCAGGAAGAGATGGATAAATTCCTAGACACTTGTACTCTACCAAGACTAAACCAGGAGGAAGTTGAAACCCTGAGTAGACCAATAATAAGGGCTGAAGTAGAGGCAGCAATCAATAGCCTACCAGCCAAAAAAAGTCCAGTTCCAGACGGGTTCACAGCTGAATTCTACCAGAAATACAAGAGGAGCTGGTTCCATTCCTTCTGAAACTGTATCAAATGATACAAAAAGAAGGAATCCTCCCTAACTTATTTTGTGAGACTAACATCATCCTGATACCAAAACCAGGCAGAGACTCAACTAAAAAGAAACTTCAGGCCAATATCCATGATGAACATCTACTCAAAAATCTTCAATAAAATGCTGGCAAACAGATTCTAAACAGCACATCAAGAAGCTATCCATCACGACCAGTAGGCTGCATCCTGGGATGCAAGGCTGGTTCAACATATGCAAATCCAAAATGTAATCCATCACATAAACGGAACCAAAGACAAAAACCACATGATTATCTCAATAGATGCAGAGAAGGCCTTCATAAAATTCAAGAGCCCTTCATGCTAAAAACTCTCAATAAACTAGGTATCGATGGAACGCATCATAAAATGATAAAAGCTATATATTACAAACCTACAGCCAATATCATACTGAATGGGCAAAGCTGCAAGAATTCTCTTCGAAATCAGGCACTAGACAAGGATGCCCTCTCACCACTCCTATTCAACATAGTATTGAAGTTCTAGCCAGAGCAATCAGGCAAGAAAAAGAAACAAAGTGTATTCGATTAGGAAAGGAGGAAGTCAAACTGTCTCTCTATTTGCAGATGACATTATTGTATATCTAGAAGATCCCATCATCTCAGCCGAAGTCTTCTAAACCTGATAAGCAAATTCAGCAAAGTCTCAGGATACAAAATCAATGTGTGGAAATCACAAGCATTCCTGTATACCAATAACAGAAAAGAGAGCTAAATCAAGAGCAAACTCCCATTCACAATTGCTACAAAGAGAATAAAATACCTGGGAATACAACTAACAAATGATGTAAAGGACCTCTTCAAAGGAAAACTACAAACCACTGCTCAACGAAATAAGAGAGGACACAAACAGATGGAGAAATGTTCCATGCTCATGGTTAGGAAGAATTAATATCATGAAAATGGTCATACTGCCCAAAGTAATATCTATAGATTCAACGCTATCCCCATCAAACTACCAATGACCTTCTTCACAGAACTGGAAAACTAGTTTAAACTTCATGTGGAATCACAAAAGACCCCCTATAGCCAAGACAATCCTAAGCAAAATGAACAAAGCTGGAGGCAACACACTGCCGGACTTCAAACTATACTGCAAGACTACAGTAATCAACAAAGCATGGTACTGGTACCAAAACAGAGACATAGACCAATGGAACAGAACAGAGACCCCAGAAGAAATGCCACACATCTACAACCATCTGATCTTTGACAAACCCAGCAAAAACAAGCAATGGGGAAAGGACTCCATGTTTAATAAATGGTGTTGGGAAAACTGGCTAGCAATGTGCAGAAAGCAGAAACTGGACCACTACCTGTCACCTTACACTAAAATTAACTCCAGATGAATCAAAGATTTAAACATAAAACCTAACACCATAAAAACACTAGAAAAAAATGTAGGCAAAACCATCCAGGACATAGGCATAGGCAAGGACTTCATAACTAAAACACCAAAAGCAATGGGAATAAAAGCCAAGATAGACAAATGGTATCTAATTAAACTCCAGAGCTTCTGTACAGCAAAAGAAACCATCATTAGAGCGAATTGCAACCAACAGAATGGGAAAAAATTTTTGCAATCTTCCCATCTTACTATGGGCTAATATCCAGAATGTACAAGGAACTAAAACAGATATACAAGAAAAAAAGCAAACAACCCCATTCAAAAGTGGGTGAAGGATATGAACAGTCACTTTTCAAAAGAAGACATATATGAGCCAACAAACCTATGAAAAAATGCTCATCATCACTCATCATTAGAGCAATGCAAATCAAAACCACACTGAGATATCATCTCACGCCAGTTAGAATGGCAATCCTTAAAAAATCTGGAGACAACAGATGCTGGAGAAGATGTGGAGAAATAGGAACACTCTTACACTGTTGGTGGGAGTGTAAATTAGTTCAACCATTGTGGAAGACAGTGTGGCAATTTCTCAATGATCTTAGAAATAGAAATTCCATTTGACCCAGCAATCCCCTTACTTGGGTATATACCCAAAGAACTATAAATCGTTCTACTATAAAGACACATGCACACGTATGTTCATTGCAGCCCTGTGTACAGTAGCAAAGACCTGGAACCAACCCAAATGCCCATCAATGATAGACTGGACAAAGAAAATGTGGTACATATACATCATGGAATACTGTGCAGCCATAAAATATGATGAATTCATGTCCTTTGTAGGTACTTGGTTAAATCTGGAAACCATCATTCTAGCAAACTGACCCAAGAACAGAGAGCCAAGACCATATGTTCTTACTCATAGGTGGATGTTGAACAAGGAGAACACATGGACTCAGGGAGAGGAACATCACACACTGGGGGGAAGTTGTGGGGGGTAGGGGGAGATACAGTTGGGGATGGGGGAGGAAGGGGAGGGTGTGGAGGAGTAACGTGGGGGGGGAAATGCCAGATATATTATGCACCTAAGTAAAATAAATAAATTTTTAAAAATATACAAGGATAGAAATTTAAAAAGAAAAAACGAAAAGAGACTTAGACTTCCACACAATAATAGTGGGAGACATTAATACTCCACTGTCAGTATTAAACAGATCAACGAGACAGAAAATTAACAAGGATATCCAGGACATGAACTCAGATCTGGACCAAGTGACCTAATAGACATCTACAGAACTCTCTACCCCAAATTCACATAATATACATTTTTCTCAGTCTGAGAGACTGGACCCCTCTTTTTACACCTTATACAAAAATTGACTCTATATAGATTAAAGATTTAAACATAAGACCTAACACCATAAAAACCCTATTTAAGATGTAGGCATAGGCTAGGACTTCATGACCCAAACACCAAAAGCAATGGCATCAAAAGCCAAAATAGACAAATAGGATCTAATTAAACTTAAGAGCTCTGCACAGCACAAGAAAAAATCATTAGAATGAACCCACAACCAACAGAATGGGAAAAAATTTTTGCAAGCTACTCAACTGACAAAGGGCTAATATCCAGAATCTACAAAGAACTAAAACAAATATACGAAAAACCAACCTCATCAAAAAGTGGGCGAAATGTATGAACAGAAACTTTTCAAAATAAGACATTTATGTGGCCAACAAACATGAAAAATGCTCATCATCACTGGTCGTTAGAGAAATGGAAATCAAAAAAACATTAGATACCATCTCACGCCAGTTGGAATGGTGATCATTAAAAAATCTGGAGACAACAGATGCTGGAGAATATGTGGAGAAATTGGAATGCTTTTACACTGTTGGTTGGAGTGTGCATTAGTTTAACCATTGTGGAAGACAATGTGGCAATTCCTCAAGGATATAGAAGTAGAAATATCATTTGACCCAGCAATCCCATTACTGGGTATATGCCCACAGGATTATAAATGTATATATTGTAAAGACACATGCATATGTATGTTCATTGTGGCACAGTTTACAATAACAAAGACTTGGAACCAACCCAAATGCCAATCAAAGATAGACTAGATAAAGAAAATGTGGCACATATGCACAATGGAATACTATGCAGCCATAAAAAAGGATGAGTTCATGTCCTTTGCAGGGACATGGATAAATCTGGAGACCATCATTCTTAGCAAACTGACATAAGAACAGAAAAGCAAACACTGCATGTTCTCACTCATAAGTGGGTGTTGAACAATGAAAACATATGGACACAGGGAGGTAAACATCACACACTGGGGTCTGTTGTGGGGGTGGGGGCTAGGTGAGGGATTGCAGGGGGTGGGGAAATTGGGGAGGAACAACATTAGGAGAAATACCTAATGCACGTGACAGGGGGATGGAGGCAGCAAACTCCCATGGCATGAGTATACCTATGTGACAGTCCTGCAAGATCTGCACATGTACCCCAGAACTTAAAGTAAAATAAACAACAGAAAATAAAAATAATAAATAAAGAAAATAAAACTTGGGAGAGTGTGATTGGACTAGGCTTCACATTTTCTGGTGTGCATACACTTACCTTTGCAGTGAATGTAAGTCCATGAGTTATCCTCCAGCCTCCTGGTTCATAGCCTTTTGTACTTTGAAAAGATCATTCACAGCCCTTTTTTCACTTGAGTCTTCTTAATATTGTGGAGAGAAATATGAAAAGATTTATTTGACACACAATGATACTAATGGTTAGCAAGGTAAAGTAATGGGCAAGAGCTTGTAGCTATTAAGTGATGGTGTCAGTCTGATAATTGAACAAGTTTGGACAACAATTCTTTTCTCCTTTCTCCCTATTTCTACTCTAATGTCAAGTCTGGATGATACCCTTTCCTCTGTTTTTTTAAAATATAAATTTAGGGAGTATAATGCAGTTTTGATACAGGGATATATTGTTAATGGTGAGCTCTGGGCTTTTATTGTAACCATTGCCTTAATAGTATACATTACATCCATTTAGTAATTTATTATCTCTCATCACCTCTCACCCTTCCAAGTCTCCAATGTCTACTATTCCACACTCTCTGCCCTTGTGTGCACATTGTTTATTAATAACAAAAACTGCAATTATGTTTGCACCAACCTATATAGCTGCTGCTTATAAGTGAGAACATGAGGTATTTGAGTTTCTAAGTTGTTGGCTTAAAATAATGGCACAAGTTCCATCCAAGTTTCTGCAAAAAAGTTATTTTATTCTTTTAATGACTAAGTAGTATTTCATGGTATACATATACTATATTTTCCTTAATCATCCATTGATGGACCCTTAGTTTAATTTCATATCTTTTCTATTGTAAATAGTGCTGTGATAAACATATGAGTGAAAATATCTTTTTGATATAATGATCTTTTTTTCCTTTGGGTAGATACCCAGTAATGGGATTCCTGGATCAAGCTGTAGTTCTATTTATAGTTTTTCAGAAATTCCCATATAGATTTCCATAGAGGTAGTACTAATTTACATTTCCACCAACAGTGTATAAATGTTCCATTTTCTCTTCATCTTCATCACCATCTGTTATTTTATGGCTTTTTAATAATAGCTATTCTGATTGTGTACCTGCCTTGTCCACTTTTCTCCACTATCACTGTCACTGTATCCCAAGCCCTTCGGTCCATCCTTCAATCTGTCTTTCATGCAGCCGAGTAGTCTTTCTAATATGTAAAGCTGGACTTGACACTCTTGTTTATTACATTTCCAGTTGCTCTAGGATAAAGAACAATCTCTTGAATCTAGCCTATAAATCTCCACATGGTCTTATTAGCTTAGGTCTCCACCCCTATCTCTTTCTACCCCTTCCTTGCACTCTTCTGTTTAATAACTTTGAAATTTTTTAGATCTTTGAAGATTCTTCACTTTCTCCTCATTCTAGTCTGTGCACTTCCTACTCCCTTTGCCCATCATACTCCATTCCCCACTCCTTTTCACTTGATAACTTTTTACTTGTCCTTCAAGACCTAGCTCCAGCATTGCCGTCTCAGGGAAATTTTCACTGAGATTTTCTCTACCCAAGTTGTGTTAAGTGCCTCTTCTCTGAACTTCCATGACACCCAGAACTTCTTGTTAATATAGCTGTTATTATGCCATATTATAATCATCTGTTGATGTGTAATTTCCAGTAGATTGTAGGTGGGCCATAAAATTAAGAGCCATGTCAATTTTAACTGTCAACAATGTCTCCAGCACCCAGCAAAGGGCATGGCACAAAATGAATGCTTACAGATATTTCTTGATTAATTGGATGAATGAATGCATGAAGACATATGAGAATAAATGAATGATGAATCCCATGTCACCCACCCTGCACCCTAGTGTTTTTTTATCTTGAATAACTTTTTTACAACTTTGGGTTGCTTTTCTTTACTTTCTCTTTTTTATAAAAAAATAAATTTGTTGTTTTTATTTAAGGTTTACAACATGATTTAATAAGATACATAGTTGCTATAGTGAAACAAATTAACCTATCCATCATCTAACATAGCTACCCATTTTCCCTCTTTCCCCCGGCAAGAACTGCTATAACGTATTCATTTAGCAAAAGTACTGAATAAAATACACTATTAATAACTATAGCCCTCATGGTTTACCTTGGATCTTTCAACTTGTTTTTTCAACCACTTATTTCAACCACTGTTTCATTAGGGAACTGAAGATCAGGAGAGGCTAAGTCATTTGCCAAAGACCACACAACCATTAAGTGGTAAAGCTGGGATTTAAGTGGCAATGCTGGGAAGCTGGGATTTCAATCTAAACTTGTATGATTCTAAAACATACATGCTGTATTCAACTAACCCAGACCATGGTTACCTGAGAACAAGATTTGTTTCCCTATTTTCTACATTATAGGATACCCAACAACAGATTAACACTTACTTGATGATGTTATCAATGACTTATTAAAGCAATAACTTTTCAGCAGTTCATAGATTTAAAGAATGGGACAAGTTTCTCTGCACTGCCTTATCTTAGTTCTCTTCTCCTTTCAGCTGAAATAGACATTTGTAATAGAGGTCAGTACAGAACAAAAGGCTAGAAATCCCATGTTTGAATCCTGTCCAAGGGGGTAGCTGCAAAGGAAAGGCTGAGATTGCCTTTCTCAGAGTGTGACTGTGAGGATCAGACTAAGGTTTTGTGTTACTAAAAATAATGACTCTCAGTTGTATAAGGAAATGCAGTTTACAGATCATTTTATCTCCTATTGTACTTGAAACTTAGAACTTCATTTGATAGATGAAAAACAGGCTCAAAGATACCATGTCACTTGATCAAGGTAACACAGAACTGGGATTTATAGATTTCTCAACTCTAAAAAATACTACACAAATGGAAGGACTTAATTTTATTGGGCTTGTAATAATTTGCTGGGAAGAGAGGCTGGGCTGTTTCTCACAGCTATATGTGTGTTAGAAGACAAGTAGTGGAAGAGTCAGACTGTAGACAGCTTTTAAACCATGCATGCATTTTTGACTTTCTTTGCTTTGTGAGGTATAGCCTGCTACTTGTTCAATATTAGTTCTCTTATTCTGTAGTAAAGAAAATTTTAACTGAATGCAAGGCTGCTCAGCTCAAGACTGTGTTTCCAAGCCTCTCTTGGAGCTAGGTGTTACCATTTGACTAGGTTCTGCCCAATGGCAGTGACATTTACAACTTTTGGGTTGCTTTTCTTTACTTCATCTCTTGTTTTTTAAAAAATAAATTTATTGTTTTTATTTAAGGCATACAACACGATGTGATAAGATACATGGTTACTATACTGGAACAAATTAACCTATCCATCATCTAAAATAGTTACTCATTTTCCCTATTTCCCCCCTGGCAAAACAGCTATAATTTATTCATTTAGCAAAAGTACTGAATAAAATACGATATTATTAACTATAGCCCTCATATTGTACATTGGATCTTTCAACTTGTTTATCCTACATATTTGCTACTTTGTATCCTTTGATCTATATCTCCCTATTTCCTACTTTTCTCTCACCCTGGTAACCACTGTTTTATTCTACATCTCTACATACTTGACCTATTTTTAAGATCCCACATATAAGTGAGACTATGCAATATTCTTCTCTCTGTGTCTGGCTCATTTCACTTAGCATGAAGTCCTCCAAGTCCATTCATGTTATGGCAAATGGCGGAATCTCCTCCTTTATTAAGGCTGAATAATTTTCCATTGCATATATACAGCCATGTATTGCTTAACAATGGGAATACATTCTGAGAAATGTGTTGTTAAGTGATTTCATCATTGTGTGAACATCATAGAGTGTAGTTTCACAAACCCAGATGGTGTAGCCTACTATACACTTAGGCTATATTGTATAACTTATTGTTTCTAGGCCATAAACTCATACAGCATGGTAGTGTACTGAATATTGTAGGCAATTTTTATACAACGGTGTTTGTATATCTAAACATGTCTAAATGCAGAAAAGTACAGTAAAAATATGGTATTAAAATTTTATGGAACCACCATTGTATATGCAGTTCATTGTTGACCAAAAATTCATTATGCAGTGCATAACTGTATATTACAGTTTCTTTATTCATTTGTCCTTTGATGGATTCCTAGGTTGTTTTCATATCTTGGCTATTGTGAATAATGCTGCAAAGAACATGGAAGTGCAGATATCTTTATGAGGTTGTGATTTCACTTCTTTTTGGTATTTACCCAGAATAAGAATTGCTGAGTCATATGGCAGTTCTAATTTTAATTTATTTAGGAACCTCCATAGTGTTTTCTGTAATGGATGCACCAATTTACATTCCTACCAATAGTATACCAGAGTTCCTGTTTCTCCATACCTTTTCATGTACCTGTTGGCCATTTTTACATCATCTTTGGAAAAATGTTTATTTCTTTGCCCATTTTAAAATTAGGTTATATATTTTTGGTCTATTGAGTTGCATGTTCTTTATAAATCATGACTATTAACCTCATTTTATTTATGGTTTGAAAATTTTTCTCTTCCAATCTGTAGGTTGCCCTTTCATTTTGTTGGTTGCTGTTAATGCTATGCAGAAGCTTACTTTGATATAGTCCCATTTATTTATTTATATATTTATTTTAGCTTGAGATTCTGGTGTGATTTCCAAAAAATTGTTGCATAGACCAATGTCAAGGAGATTTTCCCTTATGTTCTTTCATATATATATATATTCTTTTATTGTACTTTAGGTTCTGGGGTACATGTGCAGAAGATGCAGGATTGTTGCATAGGTACATACATGGCAATGTGATTTGCTGCCTCCTTCCCCCACGTCACCTATATCTGGCATTTCTCCCCCAGGTTATCCCTCCCCAACCTCCCTACCCCCCCACTGTCCCTCCCCTATTCCACCCCAACAGACCCCAGTGTGTGATGCTCCCCTCCCTGTGTCCATGAGTTCTCATTGTTCAACACTCTCCTATGAGTGAGAACCTGCAGTGTTTGATTTTCTGTTCTTGTGTCAGTTTGCTGAGAATGATGGTTTCCAGGTTTATCCATGTCCCTATAAAGGACATGAACTCACCATTTTTTATGGCTGCATAGTATTCCATGGTGTATATGTGCCACATTTTCCCTGTCCAGTCTACCATCGATGGGCATTTGGGTTGATTCCAGGTCTTTGCTATTGTAAACAGTGCTGCAATGAACATATGTGTGCATGTGTCTTTATAATAGAACGATTTATAACCCTTCGCATAGATACCCAGTAATGGGATTACTGGGTCAAATAGAATTTCTATTTCTAGATACTTGAGGAATCACCACACTGTCTTCCCCAATGGTTGAACTAACTCACACTCCCATCAATAGTGTAAAAGTGTACCTATTTCTCCACATCCTTTCCAGCATCTGTCTCCAGATTTTTTAATGATTGCCATTCTAACTGGTGTGAGATGGTATCTCAATGTGGTTTTGATTTGCATTTCTCTAATGACTGGTGATGAGAGCATTTTTCATGTTTATTGGTCTCATATATGTCTTCTTTTGAAAAGTGTCTGTTTATGTCCTTCGCCTACATTAGAATGGGTTTATTTGATTTTTTTTCCTTGTAAATCTGTTTTAGTTCTTTGTATATTTTGGATATTAGCATTTTGTCAGATGGGTAGGTCGCAAAATTTTTTTCCCATTCTGTTGGTTGCTGGTTCACTCTAATGATTGTTTTTTTTTGCTGTACAGAAGCTCTGGAGTTTAATTAGATCCCATTTGTCTATTTTGGCTTTTGTTGCCAATACTTTTGGTGTTTTCGTTATGAAGTCCTTGCCTATGCCTATGTCCTGAATGGTTTTGCCTAGTTTTCTTCTAGGGATTTTATGGTGTTAGGTCTTATGTTTAAGTCTTTAATCCATCTGGAGTTAATTTTAGTGTAAGATGTCAGGAAGTTTCTGCTTTCTGCACATTGCTAGCCAGTTTTCCCAACACCATTTATTAAACAGGGACTCCCTTCCTCATTGCTTGTTTTTGTCAAGTTTGTCAAAGATCAGATGGTTGTAGATGTGTAGCGTTGCCTCCGAAGCCTCTGTTCTGTTCCATTGGTCTATATCTCTGTTTTGGTACCAGTACCATGCTGTTTTGATTACTGCAGCATTTGTAGTATAGTTTGAAGTCAGGTAGCATGACGCCTCCAGCTTTGTTCTTTTTGCTTCAGATTGTCTTGGCTATGTGGGCTCTCTTTTGGTTCCATATGAAGTTTAAGGTGGTTTTTTCCAGTTCTGTGAAGAAGGTCATAAGTAATTAGATGGAGATAGCATTGAATCTATAAATTACTTTGGACAGTATGGCCATTTTCACGATATTGATTCTTCCTAACCAAGAGCATGGAATGTTTCTCCATCTGTTTGTGTCCTTTCTTATTTCCTCCAGCAGTGGTTTGTAGTTCTCCTTGAAGAGGTCTTTTACATCCTTTGTTAGATGTATTCCTAGGTATTTTATTCTATTTTATTCTCTTTGTAGCAGTTGTGAATGGCAATTTGTTCTTGATTTGGCTCTCTTTTAGTCTGTTATTGGTATATAGGAATGCTTGTGATTTCTGCACGTTGATTTTGTATCCTGAGACTTTGCTGAATTTGCTTATCAGTTTAAGGAGATTTTGGGCTGAGACGATGGGGTCTTCTAGATACACAATCATGTCATCTGCAAATAGAGACAATTTGACTTCCTCCTTTCCTAACTGAATATCTTTTATTTCTTTTTCTTGCCTGATTGCTCTGGCTAGAATTTCCAATTCTTTATTGAATAGGAGTGGTGAGAGAGGCACTTTTCTAGTGCCAAATTTCTAAGGGAATGCTTCCAGTTTTTGCCCATTCAGTGTGATATTGGCTGTGGGTTTGTCATAAATAGCTTTTATTATTTTGAGATACATTCCATCGATACCTAGTTTATTGAGAGTTTTTAGCATAAAGTGCTGTTGAATTTTGTTGAAGGCCTTCTCCGTGTCTTTTCAGATAATCATGTGGCTTTTGTCTTTGGTTCTGTTTATGTGGTGTATTACGTTTATAGACTTGTGTGTGTTGAACCAGCCTTGCATCCCCGGGATGAAGCCTACTTGATCATGATGGATAAGCTTTTTGATGTGCTGTTGCAATCAGTTTGCCAGTATTTTATTAAAGATATTTGCATCAGTGTTCATCATGGATATTGGCCTATAGTTTTCTTTTTTTGTTGAGTCTCTTCTGGGTTTTGATATCAGGATAATGTTGGTCTCATAAAATGATTTGGGAAGGATTCCCTCTTTTGGATTGTTTGCAATAGTTTCAGAAGGAGTGATACCAGCTCCTCTTTTCATGTCTGGTAGAATTTGGTTGTGCACCCATGTGGTCCTAGGCTTTTTTTTGGTTGGCAGGCTATTAATTGCTGCCTCAACTTCAGCCCTTCTTATTGGTCTATTCAGGGTTTCAACTTCTTCCTGGTTTAGGCTTGGGAGGGTGCAAGTGTCCAGGAATTTATCCATTTATTCCAGGTTTACTGATTTATGTGCATAGAGTTGTTTGTAGTAATCTCTGATGGTGGTTTGTATTTCTGTGAAATCTGTGGTGATATCCTTTTTAGTGTTTTTTATTGTATCTATTTGATTCTTCTCTCCTTTCTTTTTTATTACTCTGGCTAGTGGTTTGTCTATTTTGTTGATCTTTTCAAAAAACCAGCTCCTAAATTTATTGATTTTTTGAAGGGTTTTTTGTGTTTTTATCTCATTCAGTTCTTCTTTGATCTTAGTTATTTCTTGTCTTCTGCTAGCTTTTGAGTTTTTTTGATCTTGCTCCTCTAGCTCTTTCAATTTTGATGATAGGTTGTTGATTTTAGATCTTTCCTTGCTTCTCATGTGGGCATTTGTTGCTATAAATTTCCCACTAGACATTGCTTTATAAGTGTCCCAGAAATTCTGGTGTGTTGTGTCTTTATTCTGGTTAGTTTCAAAGAATATCTTTATTTCTGCCTTCATTTTATTGTTTATCTACCCAACATTCAAGAGGCAGTTTTTCAGTTTTCATGAAGTTGTGCAATTCTGAGTTAGTTTTCTTAATCCTGAGTTCTAATTTGAATACACTGTGGTCTGATAGACTGTTTGTTATAATTTTTGTTCTTTTACATTTACTGAGAAGTGATTTACTCCCAATTATGTAGTCAATTTTAGAGTAGGTGTGATGAGGTGCTGAGAAGAATGTATATTCTTTGGATTTGGGGTGGAGAGTTCTGTAGATGTCTATTAGGTTTGCTTGGTCAAGATCTGAGTTCAAGTCCTGGATATTCTTGTTAATTTTTTGTCATGTTGATCTGTCTAATATTGACAGTGGAGTGTTAAAATCTCTCATTATTACTGTGTGGAGGTCTAAGTCTCTTTGTATGTCATTAAGAACTTGCTTTATGTATCTGGGTGCTCCTGTATCGGATGTGTATATATTTAAGATTGTTAACTCTTCTTGTTTCATTGATCCTTTTACCATTATGTAATGTCCTTGTTTGTCTCTTTTGATCTTTGTTGGTTTAAAGTCTACTTTATCAGAGACTAGGATTTCAACTCGTGCTTTATTTTTTGCTCTCCATTTGCTTTATAAATCTTCCTCCATCCCTTTATTTTGAGCCTATGTGTTTCCTTGCATGTGAGATGTGTTTCCTGTATACAGCACACCGATGGGTTTTGACTTTTTATCCAATTTGCCAGTCTGTGTCTTTTGACTGGAGAATTTAGCTCATTTACATTTAAGGTTGATATTGTTATGTGTGAATTTGATCCTGGCATTTTGATGCTAGCTGGTTGTTTTGCCCATTAGTTGAAGCAGTTTGTTCATTGTGTTGATGCTATTTACCATTTGATACATTTTTGGAGTTGCTGGTACTGGTTGTTCTTTTCTATGTTTAGTTTTTCTTTCAGGAGCTCTTGTAAGGCAGATTTGGTAGTGATGAAATCTCTGCAATTCCTTGTTTGTAAAGGATTTTATTTCTCCTTCACTTATGAAGCTTAGTTTGGCTGGTTATAAAATTCTAGGTTAAAGTTTATTTTCTTTAAGGATGTTGAATATTGTCCTGCACTCTCTTCTGGCTTGTAGGGTTTCTGTGGAGAGATCCGCTGTCAGTCTGATCGGCTTCCCTTTGTGGGTAACATGACCTTTCTCTCTGGCTGCTGTTAGTATTTTTTCCTTCATTTCAACCCTGGTGAATATGATCATTATGTGCCTTGGGGTTGCTCTTCTTGAGGAATAGCTTTGTGGTATTCTCTGTATTTCCTGGACTTGAATGTTGGCCTGCCTTGCTAGGTTGGGGAAGTTCCCCTGGATAATATCCTAAGAGTGTTTTCCAGCTTGGATTCATTCTCTTTGTCATATTCAGGTACATCTATAAAATGTAGATTAGGTCTTTCGCAAATCCCATATTTCTTGGAGGCTTTGTTCATTTCTTTTTTCTCTTTTTCTCTAATCTTGCCTTCTCGTTTTATTTCATTGAGTTGGTCTTCAATCTCTGATATCCTTTCTTCAGCTTGGACAATTCGGCTATTGAAACTTGTGTATGCTTCGTGAAGTTCTTGTGTTATGTTTTTCAGCTCCATCAAGTCATTTATATTCTCATCTAAGCTGTTTATTCTCTTTAGCATTTCGTCAAACCTTTTTCAACGTTCTTAGTCTGTTTGCATTGGGTTAGAACGTGATCTTTTAGCTCGGAAAAGTTTGTTATTACCCACCTTCTGAAGCTCATTTCTGTCAACTTATGAGACTCATTCTCCATCCAGCTTTGTTCCCTTGCTTGTGAGGAGTTGTGATCCCTTGGAGGAGGAGAGGCTTTCTGGTTTTGGGTGTTTTCCTCCTTTTTGCACTGGTTTCTTCCCATCTTTGTGGATTTATGTGCTTGTGGTTTTTGTAGTTGATGACTTTCTGATGGTGTCTCTGAGTTGATGTCCTTTTGTTGATGTTGAAGTTATTTCTTTCTGTTTTTAGTTTTCCTTCTAACAGTCAGGCCCCTCTGCTGTAGGACTGCTGGAGGTCCACTCCAGACCCTGCTTGCCTGGGGATCACCTGCAGTGGCTGCAGAACAATAAGGGTTGCTGCCAGTTTCTTCTTCTGTTATCTTTTCCCCAGAAGGATAACCATCAGATGTCAGCCTGAGCTCTCCTTTATGAGGTGTCTCTTTGGATAACGGGTATTGGGGAGCTGCTTGAGGAGACAGTCTTTCCCTTATAGGAGCTCAAGTGCTGTGTGTGTGGAGCTCCATTGTTCCATTCAGATCTGCTGGGCAGGTACGTTTAAGTATGCTGCAGCAGAACTCTTTACCTTTTTCCCAGGTGCTCTGTCCTGGCAAGTTGGGGCTGTATTTATATGTTCCTGACGTTCTGCTGTTTTTTTTCAGAGATGCCCTGCCCAGCAAGGAGGTAGCCTAGTCACAGGCTGCCAGCAGAAGCATTGCTGAGCTGCCATGGGCTCTGCCCAGCTGCTGTGTAAACTTCCTTGCGGTTTTGTTTTCAGAGGTATAGTAATGGTTGTCTGCCTCAGTAATGGCAGACTGCTTCGGTAGTGGTGGACTGCCTCAGTAATGGTGGACACCCTTCACCCACAGAGCTGGACCTTTCTGGATCCAGCAGGGCTTGCTGCCAAACTCAATCCAGCACTTTTCAGATTGCTTGTCTTTGTGTGGGTGGGACTCACCAAGCCAGACAACCTGGCTCCCTGTTTCAACCCCTTTGTTTTTCAGTTGAATGGTCTGCTCTGTATCCCTGGCATTCCAGGCGCCAGTTGAAACGACTGCCCAGATTTGTGTGAGTTTTTGTGCAGAGACCCACTGTGCCGGCTGAAACAGCCATGCTGGAAACTCGTGGTGCTTCTCAGCCCAGGAATCTCCTGGTCTGTGGGCAGTAAATACTTGTTTGGAAATACAGTGATCACTCACCCTCTGCATTGTTCTCACTGGGAACTGCACTCCAGAGCTGTTCCTATTTGGCCATCTTGGATCCATCTTATATTTTCTTTTAAGAGTTTTATGGTTTCAGGTCTTTCATTTAGGTCTTTATTCATTTTTAATTAACTTTTATATATGGTGAATGATAAAGATTTAATTTCATTCTTTTGCATATAAAATCCAGTTTTCTCAACACTATTTATTGTAGAGAATATCATTTTCTCATTGTGTCTTTTTGGTGCCCATGTTGAAATTAGTTGATGATTTTAAAAATTTATTTCTGGTCTCTCTATCCTATTCCACTTATCTATGTGACTGTTTTTATACAAGTACCATACTCTTTTGATTATTACAATTTTGTAATATAACTTGAAATCCAGTAAGTGTGATGCCTCCAACTTTACTTTTTTTCTTAGAATTGTTTTGGCTATTTTGAGTCTTTTGTGTTGTGGTTTCATTTGAATTTTAGGATTGCTTTTTCTATTTCTGTGAAGAATGTCATTGGAATTTTGATGCAGATTGCATTGAATTTTTATATTGCTTCAGGTAGTATGGACATTCTAACAATATTCATTCTTTTGATCAATGAGCATGGAATATCTTTACATCTATTTGCATCCTCTGCAATTTATTTTATTAATGTTTTATAGTTTTCAGTGAACAAGTCTCTTACCTCCTTGGATAAATTTACTTGTAAGTATTCTGTTTTCTTTGATGCTATTGTAAATGAAATTGGTTTGTTGATTTTCTTTTCAGTTAATTTCTTATGTGTATGCAAATACCACAGTTTTTTGTATGTTGATTTTATATCCTGCAACTATTTGTTGAATTTATTTACTAGGTCTAATAGTTTTTTGGTGGAGTCTTTTGGAGTTCTCTTCGTAAAAGATCATGTCATCTGAAAATGGAAATAATTTTCTTTCTTTATGATTTGGATACGTTTTAGGTCTTATTTTTGTCTATTTGCTCTTGATAGCACTCCCAGTACTATGCTGAATGGAAGTGGCAAAAGTGACCATCCTTGTTTTGCATGAGATAGCAGAGGAAAGGCTTTTAGTTTCTCCCCATTGATAATGATGTTAGCTGTGGGATTTTCATAAATGACCTTTATTATTCTGAGGAATTTTCCTTCTATATCTAAACTGTTAAGGATCTTTATCAAGAAAGGATATTGAACCTTGTTGAATACTTTTTGTGTCAATTGGTGATCATGCAGTTTTTATCTTTCAGTCTGTTGATGTAATGCAACACATTGATTGATTTGCATATATTCAACCAGCTGCGCATGCCAGGGTAAATCCCACTTGATCATGATGTATAATCTTTTTGATGTACTGTTTAATTCAATGTGCTAATATTTTATTAAGGATTTCTGCATCAATGTTTATAAGAAAGATTGGCTTTTAGTTTTCTTTCATTTTGGTGTCTCTGTCTGCCTTAGGTTTCATTGTAATGCTGGCCTTATAAGGTGTGTTAGGAAGTATTCTCTCTGCCTGTATTTTTTTTGGGGGTGGAAGTTTAAGAAATATTTGTATTAATTCTTCTCTGAATGGTTGGTAGGTTTTAGCTGTAAAGCCATCTGATCCAGGACTTCTCTTTGTGGGGAAATTTAAAATTAATAATACAATCTCAGCTAGCTGTGTTGGCTCATGCCTATAATCCCAGCACTTTGGGAGGCCGAGGTGGGCAGGTCATCTGAGATCAAGTGTTTGAGACCAGCCTGGCCAACATGGTGAAACTCTGTCTCCACAAAAAAAAAAAAAAAAATAGCTGGGTGCCTGTATTCCCAGCTACTTGGGAGGCTGAGGCAGGAGAATCACTTGAACTCGGGAGGTGGAGGTTGCAGTGAGCTGAGATCAGGCCACTGCACTTCAGCCTGGGCAACAGAGTGAGACTCCATCTCAAAACAAAAACAGAAACAAAAACAAAAACAAAAACAATCTCTTTGCTAGTGGTTTGTTCAGGCTTTCTGTTTCTTCCTGATTCATGGTCTCATTCTTTTTTATGGCTGGATAAATGGAGAAAGAAAGGTAGCACATTTCTTTTATCCACATAAAGAAATGTAGGACACTTCTTTTTATGAAGACAACAGTTGATGGGCAGTTAGATTGATTCCATGACTTTGCTATTGTGTATAGTACTGCAATAAACATATGTCTTTAGTGCAGAAAGATTTTTATGGTGGAAGAATTTTTATTCCTTTGGGTATATACCCAACAATGGTATTGCTGGGTCAAATGATACTTTTGTTTTTATGTCTCTGAAAAATTACCACCCTGCTATCTACGATGGCTGAATTAATTTACATTCTCACTAGCTGTGTATAAGCCTACCTATGTCTCTACAGTCTTGCCAGCATCTGCTATTTTTTGACTTTTAATAATAGTCATTCTGACTGGTATGAGATACCATCTAATTGTGGTTTTGAATTGCACTTCTGTAATGATTAGAGATGTTAAGCATTTCTTATATACTTGTTGGCTGCATGTATGTCTTCTTTTGAAAACTGTCTGTTCATGTCCTTTGCTCACTTTTTAATTGGTTTTTTTTTTTTTTTTTTTGCTTGTTAATTTGTCTAAGTTTTCCTTTTACAGATTCTTTGAGCAGTGTTTTGTAATTCTCATTGCAGAGATCTTTCACCTCCCTAGTTAGCTATATTTCTTGGTATTTTATTCTTTTTATCAGTATTATGAATTGGATTGCATTTTTAATTTGGCTGTCAGCTTGGATGTTGTTGGTTCATAGAAATGCTACTAATTTTTGAACATTCATGTTGTAGCCTGGAACTTTGCCAAAATCGGTTATCAAATCTAGGAGCTTTTGAGCAAAGACTATGAGGTAAACCTGGTATATAATCATGTTGTCTGCAAAAGAGATAGTTTGCAGATACTCTTCCTATTTGGGTGCCTGTTATTTCTTTCCCTTGTCTGATTGCTCTGGCAAGGACTTCCAGTAGTATGCTGAATAATAGTTGGGAGAATGGGCATCCTTGTCTTGTTACAGGTCTCAAGGGGAATGTTTCCAGCGTTTTGTCCATTCAGTATGATGTTGACTGTGGGTTTGTCATACATGGCTCTTATTATTTTGAGATATGTTTCTTCAATGCCTAATTTGTTGACGGCTTTTAAAGTGAAGATGTTGAATTTCATTGAAAGCCTTTTCTATATCTATTGAGACAATTATGTTTATATTTTTAGTTTAGTTTATGTGGTGAGTCACATTTATTAATTTGTGTATGTTGAACAGACCTTGCATCCCAAGGATAAGGCTTCCTTGATCTTGGGTGATTAGCTTTTTTATGTGTTGCTGGAGTTGGTTTGCTAATATTTTGTTGAGAATCTTTGCACCTATGTTCATCAATAATATTGGACTAAAATTTTGTTGTGCCTTTGCCAGGTTTTGGTATCAGGATGCTCCTGGCCTCATGGAATTAGTTAGGAAGGAGTTCTTCCTCAATTTTTTGAGAGTTTCAGTAGGAATTGTTTCAGTTTTTCTTTACATGTCTGGTGGCATTTAGCTGTGAATCCATCTGGTACTGAGCTTCTCCTGGTTGGTAGGCTTTTTATTATTGATTCAGTTTTGGAACTTGATAGTCTGTCCAGGTTTCAATTTCTCCCTGTTTTCATTGTGGAAAATTATATGTTTCCATAAATTTATCCTTTTTTTTTTCAAATTTTATATATATTGCATTTTAGGTTTTGGGGTACATGTGAAGAACATGCAAGATTGTTGCATAGGTACACATATGACAGTGTGATTTGCTGCCTTCCTCCCCCACCACCTGTATCTGGCATTTCTCCCCATTCTATCTCTCCCCAACTCCCCACCCCCTGCTGTCCCTCCCCTATTTCCCCCCCAAAAGACCCCAGTGTGTGATGCTCCCCTCCCTGTGTCCATGTGTTCTCATTGTTCAACACCTGCCTATGAGTGAGAACATGCGGTGTTTGATTTTCTGTCTTGTGTCAGTTTGCTGAGAATGATGGTTTCCAGGTTCATCCATGTCCCTACAAAGGACACGAACTCATCATTTTTGATCGCTTCATAATATTCCATGGTGTATATGTGCCACATTTTCCCTGTCCAGTCTATCATTGATGGGGGAAAGGATTCCCCTGTTTTAATAAATGGTGTTGGGAAAACTGGCTAGCCATGTGTAGAAAGCAGAAACTGGACCCCTTCCTGACACCTTACACTAAAATTAACTCCAGATGGATTAAAGACTTAAACTTAAGACCTAACACCATAAAAACCCTAGAAGAAAATCTAGGCAAAACCATTCAGGACATAGGCGTAGGCAAGGACTTCATGACCAAAACACCAAAAGCAGTGGCAACAAAAGCCAAAATAGACAAATGGGACCTAATCAAACTCCACAGCTTCTGCACAGCAAAAGAAACAGTCATTAGAGTGAATCGGCAACCAACAGAATGGAAAAAAATTTTGCAGTCTACCCATCTGACAAAGGGCTGATAACCAGAATCTACAAAGAACTGAAACAGATTTACAAGAAAAAAACAAACAAACCCATTCAAAAGTGGGCGAAGGATATGAACAGACACTTTACAAAAGAAGACATCCATGAAGCCAACAAACATATGAAAAAATGCTCATCATCACTGGTCATTAAAGAAATGCAAATCAAAACTACATTGAGATACCATCTCACGCCAGTTAGAATGGCGATCATTAAAAAATCTGGAGACAACAGATGCTGGAGAGGATGTGGAGAAATAGGAACGCTTGTACACTGTTGGTGGGAGTGTAAATTAGTTCAACCATTGTGGAAGATGGTGTGGCGATTCCTCAAGGACCTAGAAACAGAAATTCCATTTGATCCAGCAATCCCATTACTGGGTATATATCCAAAAGACTGTAAATCGTTCTACTATAAGGACACATGCACACGAATGTTCATTGCAGCACAGTTTACAATAGCAAAGATCTGGAACCAACCCAAATGCCCATTGATGATAGACTGGACAGGGAAAATGTGGCACATATACACCATGGAATATTATGCAGCCATCAAAAACGATGAGTTCGTGTCCTTTGTAGGGACATGGATGAACCTGGAAACCATCATTCTCAGCAAACTGACACAAGAACAGAAAATCAAGCACCGCATGTTCTCACTCATAGGTGGGTGTTGAACAATGTGAACACATGGACACAGGGAGGGGAGTATCACACACTGGGGTCTGTCGGGAGAAAAGAGGAGGGATAGTGTGGGGTGGGGAGTTGGGGAGGGGATAGCATGGGGAGAAATGCCAGATCTAGGTGATGGGGGAGGAAGGCAGCAAATCACACTGCCATGTGTGTACCTATGCAACAATCTTGCATGTTCTTCACATGTACCCCCAAACCTAAAATGCAATTAAAAAAAAAAAAAGACTTAAACATAAGACCTAACAGCATAAAAACCCTAGAAGAAAACCTAGGCAAAACCATTAGGACATAGGCGTAGGCAAGGACTTCATGACCCAAACACTAAAAGCATTGGCAACAAAAGCCAAAATAGACAAATGGGACCTAGTCAAACTCCACAGCTTTTGCACAGCAAAAGAAACCATCATTAGAGTGAATCCGCAACCAACAGAATGGGAAAAAATTTATCAATTTTTAAAAATTTCCTAGTTTTTGTGCATAAAGCTATTTATATTCCTTTTTAAGAGTTTTTTGTTTTACTGTGGGGATCAGTGGTAATATCCTCTTTGTCATTTCTGATTGTGCTCAATTGGATCTTCTCCTTTTTTTTTCTTTATTTTTCTAGCTAACAATCTATCAATCTTACGTATTCTTTCAGAATACTAGTTCCTGGATTTGTTGACCTTTTGTATTTTTTTTTTTTATCTCAATTTCTTTCAGTTCAGCTCTGATTTTGGATATTTCTTGTCTTCTGCTAGCTTTGTGATTTGTTTGCACTTGATTGTCTGGTTCTTCTAGTGTGATCTTTCTAACTTTTTGATGTTGGTGTTTAGTGCTATAAATTTTCCTCTTCACACTGCTTTAGCTGAGTTGCAGAGATTCTGGTATGTTGAATGATTTTTTCTTATTAGTTTCAAAGAATTTCTTGATATCTACTTTAATTTCATTGCTTATCCAAAAATTACTCAGGACCAGATTGTTTAATTTCCACGTAATTGTGTGCTTTTGAGTGATTTTCTTAGTATTAGTTTATATTTTTATTGTACTGCTGTCCATAAATGAGTTTGGTATAGTTTTGTTATTTTTGAATTTGAATTTGCTGAAGATTGTTTTATGGCTTACTGTGTGGTCAATTTTAGAGTAAGTGGCACATGCTGATGCAAAGAATGTACATTCTTTGTGTTCACATGGATAGTTCTGTAGATGCCTGTTAAACCCATTTAGTCTAATGTTGAGTTCCAGCCCTGAATATTATTGTTGGATTTCTCCTTGATGATTTGTCTAATACTGTTAGTGAGGAGTTAAAGTTTCCCACTATTATTGTGTAATTATCTACGTCTGTTTATATGTCTATAATAACTTGCTTTATAAATATATGTGCTCCTGTGTTGGATGCATACATGTTTAGAATAGTTAGGTCTTCTGCTGAATTGAATTTTTTACCATTATGTAATGCCCTTCCTTGTCTTCTTAAATCATTGTTGGATTAAAGTCTGTTTGGCCTGAAATTAGAATAGCAAAACCTGCTTTTTTCTGCTTTCTGTTTGTTTGGTAGATTTTTATCCATTCCTTTAATTTGAGCCAATTCATGTAATTGCATATAAGATGGGTCTCTCTAAAGAGTTGGGTTTTGATGTAGTGACCAGTAATGGCCTTTCCTTTCCATATTCAGCACACACTTCAGGACCTCTTGTAAGATAGGTCTGGTAGTAACAAATTCTCTTAGCATTTGCTTATCTGAACAGTATTTTATTTCTCTTTTGCTAATGAAGTTTAGTTTGGTTGGATATGAAATTCTTAAGTTGAAATTTGTTTTCTTCAAGAATTCTGAATATAGAATCCCAGTCTCTTCTCACTTTTCAGTTTTCTGCTAAAAGTTCTGGTGTTAGCCTAATGAAGCTCCCTTTGTACATAACCTACTCCTTCTTGCCAGCTGCATTTAACATTTTTTCTTTTATTTCTTTCTTGGAGAATCTGACAACTATGTGTCTTGGGGATGCTGATGAAGATGTTGTATAGTATTTCATGGGGGTTATCTGCATTTCCTCAATTTCAATGTTGGCCTTTAGTGAGGCTGGAGAAGTTTTCATGCATTATATCATAAAATATGCTTTCCAAGTTGCTTGCTTTTCCTTTGTCTGTTTCTGGGATGTCAATGAGCCATAGATTTTATCTGTTTGCAAAATTCGAAATTTCTCAGAGGTTTTCTTATTTATTTATTTATTTATTTTTGAGATGGATGTCCTTTTGATTTTTATCACAGTATAATGTGATTTCAGTCAACTGGCTTTTATTTTAATTTGATGCTGGGTCTTGGAGGAGACCCTTCCTATTAGTGTCTTTCTATTAATGTCTCCATGCCCATTTTTCTTTTCTATCTTTCTTTTCTTTTTTTTGGATCTTTTGAGACACAGAGCTCCCTCAGGCAGAGGCTATAGTTGGCAAACAGGCCATATCTTTGCTGATTCAGCCCTAATCTGCTGTCTACATGCTTCCCAAGGGAATACGGGGTTGCACCTGCCTGCAGAATTTATACAAAAGTGGTACACTTGGGTTGGATGCTCTAGTGGTTTTGGCCCATCAGACTAACAAAGGAAGGGGTAGAATGGAGTTGCGTGCTCTGCCTACTGGGTGTTTTCATGGAAATGTAAATCTGCACCCCTTATCGAATTCAGAAGAAGAGTAACCACTGGGCAGGAACCTCTAGCAGGCATGGCTTATCTTGTTATGATAGATAAGGGTGGTGTGGGTTACCCACCCTGCCTTTGGGTGCTTCCTGGGACAAGAGCAGGCTGCACCTTCTGGCTGAGTTCACACAGAAATAGCACCACTGAGCCCGGAAGCTCTAGCAGGCATTGCTCACTTGGCTAGTAGTGGTGAGAGTCAGTTTCCTGGGACAACAGGAGGTTGTGCTTCTGGCTCATTTGACACAGATGTGGGACCACTGGGCCAGAAAGCTCTATCAGGCATTGCTCACCTGGCTACCAGTGTTGGCAGTGGGTGGGGTCACTTGGCCTGCAGTCCAGGCGTTTCCTTGTACAACAGGTGGCTGTGTTATCTGCCTGAGTTCACATGGAAACAGAGACCACTGGGCTGAGAAGGTCTAGCAGGCATTGATCACCTGTCTACCAGTGGCAGGGGTGGGTGAAGTCAACCATCATGCCATCTAGGTATTTCTTGGTACAACAGCAGTCTCCACACTCTGGCTGAGTTCACACAGAAGCAGAACCACTGGGCTGGGAGCTCTAATAGTTGTTGTTTGCCTGGTTACCTGGGGCAGGGGTTGGTGAGGTCTCCTGCTCTGCTGTCTAGGTGTTTCCTGGGAAAGCAGGAGGCTGAGCTCTCTGGCTGAGTTTACACAGAAGTGGGATTGCTAGGCTGGAAGCTGTAGCAGGTATTGTCCTATTGACTATCAGGGGCATGGGTGGGTGGGGCTGCCTGCCGTTACATCTAGGTGCTTCCCAGGAGAACAGGAGACTGTGACCACCAACTGACTCAACACAGAAATGGGTCCACTGGACTGGAAGCTCTAGAAGCCATCATTGCCTGGCTTGATGGGTGTGAATAAGGTTACCCACCCTGCCTTCTTGGTGTTTCCTGGTACAACATGAAACTCAACCATCTTGCTGCATTCACATAGAAGCTCAGCCACTGGGCTGAAGCCCTAGCAGGTGTTGCCCACCTGGCTTCCAGTTATGGCAATGGATGGGGTCACCTGCTTTACTGTCCAGGTGCTTCCTGGGACAACAGGAGGCTGCATCTACTGACTGAGTTCATACAGAAGAGGGACTGCTGAGCTGGAAGCTCTAGCAGTGGTGAAGATGGGTGGGGTCACTCACCTTGCCATCAGGGTGTTTCCTGGGACAACAGGAAGCTGTGCCCTTCTGCTTAGTTCACACAGAAGTGCAACCACTAGGCTGGAAGATCTAGCAGGTGTTGCTTGCCTGACTACCAGTGATGCAGGTGGGTGGAATCGCTTGCCCTGCCATCTGGGTGCTTCTCAAGACAACAGGAGGCTGCAACTGCCAGATGAGTTCAGATAGAAGCTGGAGCACTGGGCTGGAAGCTGGTGCTAAAGGCCTGTCTAGCAAGGGGGTGGGTGGGTGAGACAATTTACTACTTCCAGCACTGTGAGTGAAGCATCTATTGGGACTATGGTGCTGGTACTGGTTTGCTCTGGGTCCCAAGACTTGTAGAGATCCCCTTAAGAGCTGCAAAACATCCAGGTGGCTCTCTGCCTCAGTCTAGAATGCAGTGAGGAGGGTGCAGAGGTCCAGAGAGATTCTCCTATTCCTAGTCTTGTACTGGTCCCTCTGAAGAGTGTGAATCCCCTAGGGACTTTCACTCACTCACCCTTTCCCATGCTGGAGAGATTCTCCTGGTTCCATGCTGAGCTCAGAGGGGCTGGTGATCAACTTCACTTCTCTTTGATTTCTTTGTCCTCCTGCTGCCTTGATGGATTCTGATGTGTTTCTCAGATGATCGGCTGACAGGGTCAGTTTTAATGAGCCCTTTTGTTTCCCTCTCTATGAGAGTGGTACATGTAAGCTGCTTATAGTCTGCCATCTTGGCCCCTCCTCCTTGTATTTTGTATTTTTTACATAAGTGTAGTTATCAATTTTGACTGTTTTGACTTTTAGCCTTCATACTAGAGATTTATATGATTTACAGAGCACTCTAACAGTATTGGAGTATCCCAGATTTGACTATATATTTACCTTCATCAGTGAATATTATAGTTTTGTGTTTTCATGTTAGTAATTAACATCCTTTTTGTTTCCACTTAAAAACTCCCTGCAGCATTTCTGTAAAGAAGGTCTAGTGATGATGAATTCTCTCAAATTTTGCCTGTCTGGGAAAGAATATTTCTGCTTTATTTTGGAATAACAGCTTTGCTGTGTATAGTATTTTTAGCTGTCAGTTCATTATCGTTCATGACTTTGAATTTATCATTTTATTCTCTCTTGGCCTATAAGGATTTCTGTGGAGAAATCTGCTTATAGTCTAATAAAGATTTCTCTATATGTTACTTGACACTTTCCTCTTGCAGCTTTTAAAATTCTGTCTTAAGATGGCTAATAGGAACAGGTCTGGTCTGCACATCCTAGCGAGACCAATGTAGAAGGCAGGTGATTGCTGCATTTTCAACTTTAGTACCTAGTTCATCTCATTGGGACTGGTTAGACAGTGGGTGCAGTCC
This sequence comes from Ateles fusciceps, assembly GCA_036589455.1. Taxonomy (NCBI): domain Eukaryota; kingdom Metazoa; phylum Chordata; class Mammalia; order Primates; family Atelidae; genus Ateles; species Ateles fusciceps. The sequence continues at coordinate 58,378 of JAZHEH010001922.1, forward strand.
ACAGAGGGCAAGCAGTAGCAGGGTGGGGGAGTCACCTCACTTGGGAAATGCAAGGGGAACTCCCTCTGCTAGGCAAGGGAAGCTGTGAAGGACTCTGCCATGAGGGACAGTGCTGTCTGGCCCAGATACTATGCTTTTCTCACCATTTTTGCAACCAGCGGAAGAGATTCCCTTGGGTGCCTATACCACCAGGGCCCTTGGTTTCAAGCACAAAACTTGGAAGCTGTTTGGACAGACACTGAGCTAGCTGCAGGAGTTTTTTTTCATACCCCAGTTGCTCCTGGAACCCCAGCAAGAGAGAACCATTCACTCCCCTGGAAAAGGGAACTAAAACCAGGGAGCCAAGAGGTCTTGATTAGCAGGTCCCATCCCCCAAGATCCATCGGCTTGAAATTCTTGCTACCAGGACAGCAGTCTGAAGTTGACCTACAATGCTTGAACTTGGTGGGGTGAGGGATATGAGTAGGCAGTTTTTCACTCAAAGTGGAAAAAAAGCCACTGGGAAGTCTGAATTGGGTGGAGCCCACTGCAGTGCCACAAAGACACTGTAGTCAGGCTGCTTCTCTAGATTTCTCCTCTCTGGGCAGGGCATCTCAGAAAGAAAGGGAGCAACCCAGTAAGGGGCTTATAGATAAAACTCCCATCTCCCTGAGACAGAGCACTTGAAGGAAGGGGGTGGCTGTGGGTGCAGCTTCATCAGACTTAAAGGTCCCAGTCTGCCAGCTCTGAAAAGAACAGCAGATCTCCAAGAACAGCACCTTGGCTCTGCAAAGAAATGGACTGCTTCCTCAAGTGGGTCCCTGACCTTCGTGTCTCCTCACTGAGAGATACCTCCGAGCAGGGGTCAGCAGACACCTTATACAGAAGACCTCTGCCTGGCATCTGGTGGGTGCTCCTCTGGGACAAAGCTTCCAGAGAAAGAAACAGGCAGCAATCTTTGCTGTTCTGCTGCCTCTGCTGGAGATACCCAGGCAAACAGGTTCTGGAGTGAACCTCCAGCAAACTCCAGCAGAGCTGCAGAAGAGGGGCCTGATTGTTAGAAGAAAAGCTAACAAACAAAAAGCAATAATATGAACATCAACAATCAGGGCGCCTACACAAAAGCTCCATCTAAAGGTCACCAACATCAAAGATGAAAGATAGATAAATCTACAAAGATGAAAAAAATGGGCAAAATGCTGAAAATCCCCAAAACCAGGCCTCTTCCTCTTTAAAGGATCACAACTCCTCACCAGCAAGGGAACAAAACTGGACAGCGAATGAGTTTGATGAATTGACACAAGTAATCTTCAGAAGATGAGTAATAAAAAACTCCTCTGAGCTAAAGGAGCATGTTCTAACCCAATGCAAGGAAGCTAAGAATCTTGATAAAAGGTTACAAAAACTGCTAACTTTAATAACCAGTTTAGAGAAGAACATAAATGACCTAATGTGAGTAAAAAACAGCATGAGAACTTCGTGAGGCATACACAAGTATCAATAGCCAAATCAATCAAGCAGAAGAAAGGATATTAGAGACTAAAGATCAACTTAATGAAATAAAGCATGAAGACAAGATTAGAGAAAAACAATAAAAGAGAATAAACAAAGCCTCCAAGATATATGAAATCATGTGAAAAGATCAAACATATTATTGATTGGTGTACCTGAAAGTGACAGGGAGAATGGAACCAAGTTGGAAAACACTCTCAGGATATTATCCAGGAGAACTTCCCCAGTCTAGCACAACAGGACAACATTCAAATTTAGGATATAGAGAACATCACTAAGATACTCCTCAAGAAGAGCAACCCCAAGACACATAATGGTCAGATTCAACAAGGTTGAAATGAAGGAAAAAATGTTGAGGGCAGGCCAGAGAGAAAGGTCAGGTTACCCACAAAGGGAAGCTCATCAGACTAACAGTGGATGTCTCTGCAGGAAACCTACAAATCAGAAGTTAGTGGGGGCCAATATTCAACATTCTTCTGTTTTTCTTTTTATTATACTTTAGGTTCTGGGGTACATGTGCAAATCATGCAGGATTGTTGCATAGGTACACACATGATAATGTGGTTTGCTGCCTCCATCCCCCCATCACCTATATCTGGCATTTCTTCCCATGTTAGCCCCTCCCTGACCTCCCCACCCCCTAGCTGTCCTACCCTTGGCACCCCCCAACAGACCCCAGTGTGTGATGCTCCCCTCCCTGTGTCCTTGTGTTCTCATTATTCAACACCCACCTGTGAGTGAGAACATGCGGTGTTTGATTTTCTGTGCTTTGTCAGTTTGCTGAGAATGATGGTCTCCAGATTCATCCATGTCCCTACAAAGGATACAAACTCATCATTTTTTATGGCTGCATAGTATTTCATGGTGTATATGTGCCACATTTTCCTTGTCTAGTCTATCGTCCATGGGCATTTGGGTTGGTTCCATGTCTTTGCTATTGTAAACAGTGCCACGATGAACATACTTGTGCTTGTGTCTTTATGACAGAATGATTTGTAATCCTTTGGGTATATAGCAAGCAGTGGGATTGCTGGATCAAAAGGAATTGCTATTTCTAGGTCCTTGAGGAAGCACCACACTGTCTTCCACAATGGTTGAACTAGTACACACTCCCACCAACAGTGAAAAACTGTTCCGATTTCTCCACATCCTCTCCAGCATCTGTTGTCTCCAGATTTTTTAATGATTGCCATTCTAACTAGCGTGAGGTAGTATCTCAATGTAGTTTTGATTTGCATTTCTCTAATGACCAGTGATGATGGGCATTTTTTCATATGTTTGTTGGCATCATACATGTCTTCTTTTAAAAAGTGTCTGTTCATATCCTTTGACCACCTTTTGATGGGTTTGTTTGTTTTTTTCTTATAAATCTGTTTTAGTTCTTTGTAGATTCTGGATATCAGTCCTTTGTCAGATGGGTAGACTGCAAATTTTTTCCCATTCTGTTGGTTGCTGGTTCACTCTAATGATTGTTTCTTTTGCTGTACAGAAGCTCGGGAGTGTAATTAAGTCCCATTTGTCTATTTTGGCTTTTGTTGCCAATGCTTTTGACGTTTTAGTCATGAAGTCCTCGTCTATGCCTAGGTCCTGAATGGTTTTGCCTAGGTTTTCATCTAGGGTTTTTATGGTATTAGGTCTTATGTTTAAGTCTTTAATCCATCTGGAGTTAATTTTAGTGTAAGGTGTCAGGAAGGGGTCCAGTTTCTGCTTTCTGCACATGGCTAGCCAGTTTTCCCAACACCATTTATTAAATAGGAAATCCTTTCCCCATTGCTTGTTTTTGTCAGGTTTGTCAAAGATCAGATGGTTGTAGATGTGTGGCACTGCCTGCGGGGTCTGTGTTCTGTTCCATTGGTCTATATCTCTATTTTGGTACCAGTACCATGATGTTTTGATTACTGTAGCCTTGAAGTATAGTTTGAAGTCAGGTAGCGTGATGCCTCCAGCTTTGTTCTTTTTGCTTCGAATTGACTTGGCTATGTGGGCTCTTTTTTGGTTCCATATGAAGTTTAAGGTGGATTTTTCCAGTTCTGTGAAGAAGGTCATTGGTAGCTTGATGGGGATAGCGTTGAATCTATAAATTATTTTGGCAGTATGGCAATTTTCACGATATTGATTTTTCCTAACCATGAGCATGGAATGTTTTTCCATCTGTTTGTGTCCTCTCTTATTTCGTTGAGCAGTTCTTTGTAGTTCTACTTGAAGAGGTCCTTTACGTTCTTTGTTGGTCGTATTCATAGGTATTTTATTCTCTTTGTAGCAATTGTGAATGGCAGTTCATTCTAGATTTGGCTCTCCTTAAGTCTGTTATGGATGTATAGGAATGCTTGTGATTTCTGCAGATTGATTTTGTATCCTGAGACTTTGGTGAAGTTGGTTATCAGTTTAGGAGATTTTGGGCTGAGACGATAAGTCTTCTAAAATTACAATCACGTTGTCTTCAAATAGAGACAATTTGACTTCCTCTTTTCCTAATCGAATATCCTTTATTTCTTTTCCTTGCCTGATTGCTCCGGCTAGAACTTCCTATACTATATTCAATAGAAGTTATGAGAGAGGTCATCCTTGTCTAGTGCTGAATTTCAAAGGGACTGCTTCTAGTTTTTCACCATTCAGTATGATATTGGTTGTAGGTTTGTCAAAAATAGCTTTTATTGTTTTGAGATAAGTTCCATTGATACCTAGTTTATTGAGAGTTTTTAGCATAAAGCGCTGTTGAATTTTGTTGAAGCCCTTCTCTACATCTTTTGAGATAATCATGTGGTTTTTGTCTTTGGTTCTGTTTATGTGGCGGATTATGTTTATAGACTTACGTATGTTGAACCAGCCTTGTATCCCTGGAATGAAGCCTACTTGATTGTGATGGATAAGTTTTTTGATGTTCTGTTGCAATCAGTTCACCAGTATTTTATTGAAGATTTTTGCATCTATGTTCATCATGGATATTGACCTGAAGGTTTCTTTTTGTTTTGCTGATTCTCTGCTGGGTTTTGTTATCAGGATGATGTTGGTCCCATGAAAGGATTTGGGAAGGATTCCCTCTTTTGGATTCTTTGAAATCGTTTCAGGAAGGAATTGTACCAGCTACTCTTTGTCTGTCTGGTAGAATTCAGCTGTGAACACGTCTGGACCTGGACTTTCCTTGCTTGGTAGGCTATTAATTGCTGCCTCAACTTCAGCCCTTGTTATTGGTCTATTCAAGGCTTCAACTTCTTCCTGGTTTAGGCTTGGGAGGGTGCAAGTTTCCAGGAATTTATCCATTTCTTCTGGGTTTACTGGTTTATGTACATAGAGCTGCTTTTAGTTATCTGTGATTGTAGTTTGTATTTCTGTGGAATCAGTGGTGATATCCCCTTTATCATTTTTTATTACATCTATTTGATTCTTCTCCATTTTCTTTTTTATTAATCTGGCTAGTGGTCTATTTTGTTTATCTTTTCAAAAACAAGCTCCTGTATTTATTGATTTTTTGAAGGATTTTTGTGTCTCTATCTCCTTCAGTTCTGCTCTGATTTTAGTTATTTTTTGTCTCCTGCTAGCTTTTGAGTTTTTTTGATCTTGCTCCTTTAGCTTTTTCAATTTTCGCTATAGGGTGTCAATTTTAGATCTCTCCTTGCTTCTCATGTGGGCATTTATTGCTAAATTTCCCTCTAGACACTGCTTTAAATGTGTCCCAGAGATTCTGGTATGTTGTGTCTTCACTCTCCTTGGTTTCAAAGACCATCATTTCTGCTTTCATTATATTGCTTATCCAATTGACATTCAGGAGCCAGTTGTTCAGTTTCCATGAAGCTGTGTGTTTCTGAGTTAGTTTCTTAATTCTGAACTCTAATTTGACGACCCTGTGGTCTGAGAGACTGTTTGTTATGATATCCATTCTTTTTTTTAAATTAGGATATATATATATATAAAATTGTATTGCTTTTTAGGTTTTGGGGTACATGTGAAGAACATTCAGGATTGTTGCGTAAGTACATACATAGCAATGTGGTTTGATGCCTTCCTCCCCCATCACCTATATCTGGCATTTTTCCCCATGTTATCCCTCCATAATTCCCCACCTCCTTCTGTCCCTCCCCTAGTCCCTCCCCCCCCACAGACCTCAGTGTGTGATGCTCCCCTCCCTGTGTCCATGTGTTTTATGTGGTCAATTTTAGAGCAGGTGCAATCCAGTGCTGAGAAGAATGTATATTCTGTGGATTTGGGGGTGGAGATTTCTGTAGATGCCTATTAGGTCCGCTTGGTCCAGATCTGAGTTCAAGTCCTGAATATCCTTGTTAATTTTCGGTCTCGTTGATCTGTCTAATATTGACAGTGGAGAGTTAAAGTCTCCCACTATCATTGTGTGGGAGTCTAAGTCTCTTTGTAGGTCGATTAAAACTTGTTTTATGTACCTGGGTGTTCCTGTATTGGGTGTGTATATATTTAGGATCATTCATGCTTCCTGATGCATTGATCCTTTTACCATTATGTAATGTCCTTCTTTGTCTCTTTTGATCTTTGTTGGTTTAAAGTCCATTTTATCAGACACTAGGATTGCAACTCCTGCTTTTTTTGTTCTCCATTTGCTTGGTAAATCTTCCTCCATCCCTTTATTTTGAGCCTATATGTATCCTTGCATGTTAGATTGGTTTCCTGGATACAGCACGCCAAAGGGGTTTTGACTATTTATTCCATTTTACAGTCTGTGTCTTTTGATTGGGGCATTTAGCCCATTTACATTTAAGGTTAATATTGTTATGTGTGAATTTGATCCACCATTTTGTTGCTAGCTGGATGTTTAGCCTATTAGTTGACACAGTTTCTTCATTGTGTTGATGGTCTTTACCATTTGGTACATTTTGGAGTGGCTGGTACTGGTTGTTCCTTTCTATGTTTAGTGCTTCTTTCAGGAGCTTGTAAGGCAGGACTGGTGGTGATGAAATCTCTAAGTGGCAAAGCATTCAAGAGGAAGAAGAAAATAAAAGTTTGGAAAAGTTGCAGCTTGACGATACAATAGAAAAGAAAAACCCATTTTCTGGGGAGAAATTAAAGCCAGTTGCAGAAATTTGAATAAGTAATGAGGAGCCAAATGTTAACCACCAAGTCAATAGAAAAACTGTCTCCAGGGCATGTCAGAGACTTTCATGTCAGCTCCTCCCATCACAGGCCCCGTGACCTAGGAGAAAAAAATTGTTTCATGGGCCAGGCCCAGGACCCCTCTGCTCTATGTAGCCTTGGAACATGGTGCCTTGCATTCCAGCTGCTTCAGCTCCAGCCATGGCTAAAAGGGGCCAACATACAGCTCAGGCTATTGCTTCAGAAGTTGCAAGCCCGAAGCCTTGGTGGCTTACATGTGGTGTTGGGCCTGTGAGTGCACAGAAGTCAAGAACTGAAATTTGGGAACCTCTGCCCTGATATCAGAGGATGTATGGAAATGCCTGGATCTCCAGGCAGAAGTTTGCTGCAGGGTAGAGCCCTCATGGAAGACCTCTGCTAGGGCAGTGCAGAAAGGAAATGTAGGATTTGAGCCACTACACAGAGTCCCCACTGGGACACTGCCTAGTAGAGCTGTGAGAAGAGGGCCACCATCCCCCAGAAATCACAATAGTAGATCCACTAACAGCTTGCATTGTGCATCTGGAAAGGCCAAAGACACTCAATGCCAGCTTGTGAAAGCAGCCAGGAGCAGGGCTGTACTTTGCAAAGTCACAGGGGTGGCAATGCCCAAGGCTGTGGGAGCACACCTCTTGCATCAGCATGACCTCGATGTGAGACATGGAGTCAAGGGAAATCATTTTGGAGCTTCAAGCTTTGACTTCCCCACTGGATTTTGGACTCGCATGAGGCTGTAGCTCCTTCATTTTTGGCCAATTTCTTCCATTTAGGATGGGTGTATTTGACCAATATCTGTACCCGCATTGTATCTAGGAAGTCACTAACTTGCTTTTGATTTTACAGGCTCATAGGCAGAAGGGACTTGCCTTGTCTCAGATGAGACTTTGGACTTTGACTTTTGAGATAATGCTGGAATGAGTTAAGACTCTGAGGGACTGTTGGGAAGGCATGATTGTGTTTTGAAATGTGAGGACATGAGATTCAGGCGGGGGCTGGAGTGGAATGATATAGTTTGGCTGTGTCCACACCTAAATGTCATCATAAATTGTAGTTCTTATAATTCCAATATGATGTCATGAAAGGGACCCAGTGGGAGGTTATTGAATCATGGGGGCAGTTACCCCCATACTGCTGTCTTACGATAGTGAGTGAGTTCTCATGAGATCTGATGGTTTTTTAAGGGACTTCTCCCTTTAGCTTGGCTCTTCTCCTTACTGCTAACATGTGAAGATAGATGTGTTTGCTTCACCTTCCACTATGATTGCAAGTTTCCTGAGGCCTCCCCAGCCATGCTGAACTGTAAGTCAGTTAAACCCCTTTTCTTTATAAATTACTCAGTTTCTAGTATGTCTTTACTAGCAATGTGAGAACAGACTAATTCACTCTGCCTTTTTGTTTTCCATTGCATTAACTGACATATTGTAATTTTGCTTGCTTATTTAATTATAGTCTATCTTTCCTTACTAGAACGTAAGCACCTGAGAATAAGGACTTTGTTTTGTTTAAAGCCACATTTTTAATCTCCAGAACAGTGTTTAGTACATAGCAGACATTCAGAAATACTTTTGGAAAAATAACTCCATAAAATCCTTGAGGACAAGTACTGCTCAACACCCTCTATTCATGTTCCTCATGCTAAACACACTGGCCTTAATCAAACAATGGAACTTAGAACAAAAAGAACCCTTACAGACCTTGTAGTCCACCTTCCTCTTTTAATAGATATTAAAGCTAGATGGAAGCATCTTGCCCAGGGTCATACAGAAAGTTGTTGTCAGAGTCAGAATAAGAATCCAAATCATCTAAGTCTAGCTCCACAACTTTTTCTACTATGCCATGCTAGACCCACAAATTAGTCTTATTTCCCAACTACAGGGCAAAGATAAGGCATTGTTATTCTGGAGAAGTAAGCTCTGGGAAAATTAATGTGGAGGTGGGAGATTTTTGCTTTTCCACAAACAAGAGTTTCTCTGAACATTTTCCTCTCTGGTTTTGGAGCGCAATCAACATAAACACTTGATCTCTTAAATCAGAAATAACATCATCACTCAACAAATCAATTAATAAGTCTTTTGAGTGCCTAACATGTGCCTAAACCTGTGCTAGTTGCCTAGGGAGCTCTGAAGATGTTCAGCCCTGATTCTTGGTTTATAGGAGCAGTCTAACAAAGGAGGTAAGACTCACCAGCCTGAATCAAGCATATACCAAATTGTGAGATACAGACAATGAACACTGTTGAGAAGTGGGAAACCATAAAAGGCTGATGAAGTATCAGAAGACATTATGTAGGAAAGAAAACATCTTTGCACTTATTTCACAGGTTATTCCTGTCAGTGCTTTTTGTCTTCTTTTATTCTGAAGTGTTCATTTGCATCCATGAACCTGACCCTACCTCCATGGTTCTCTAGGGAAGAATGATGTATTTGAGGCAGTTACCAGGTCTCTTCCTTCCCCCTTCACCATACCCCACAATGAGGTCTACTCTCAGTTCCATACATGTTTACTGAGCACCCCGTGGACACTAGGAACTGAGGAACAGGCTTGGAATTAAAATATATATATATATATATATAAATAAGGTATGGTCACTTATTTCCAGTAGGGCAGAGTCTAACAGGACAGATATACACAGAGGTTTACAATATAATTCAGTATTTTTAAGAAAATTAGTTTATTTATATTCATCTTTATTTTAAAATGGATTTAAAGTGGCAAATATGCCTGCTTATGAAAAAAAATTGTTATCAGAACCCACATGAGAGACGGAATGATGCAGAGAGTTAACAAAAGCTTCTCAGACTAGGTGATACTTAAATTGAACTTAGATGATAATTAGAAAATTTCTAGGAACTCAGAAATTGAGGGTGTGGGCAGAGGGATGCATTCTAGATGAATGAAACAGTACACAAAGGTGGGAGTTGTCTACTTGCCTGGGGAATTGCTAGTTGTTCTGTGTCTTAAGAAGGAATGAAAAATGCCTGGCATAATCACCACTATCAGTTCCTCCTATGCCCACAAGAAATTGCTAATCAGGCATAATGTTTCTTCCCAATAAGCCTGGATATGATTTGGAATCTTCAAAACAGAGAATAGCAAATAGCTACTTGTAGTCAATTTGAATTGATCCATAAGATGAAACATACTGACCATCTGTGGCTGATCTGCAATGCCTTTATAGTTACAGATTTTGAGGAAACAGAACCTGATTGAGAATCTATGTTTTTAACAAACTATCCCTGCCCCCCCCACAGCCCATGATTCTGATGTAGTGAGTTCATAGGCCTGTATTTTGTAGCTACTGTGGTATATCATGTTGCTGAATTTAGATTTTTCTCCTACAACCAGAAACGTTAAATCAGGGTAGGGTAAGCATTTTAGAAAGCTGTATTTGGCAATAACATGGAGTATAGACTGGAGGAATGAGAGACTGTAGCAGGGAAATCGCTTAGTATGTAACTATAATGCTTCAGGCAAAAGATGACAAATGCCTAGGAGGAGAAGATAAATTGGAGAGACACTAACTGAGAGAGATGATAGAAAAGTAGTAATTGCCAGAAGCCAGGTGCTTTGAGGGGAACATAAAAGAAGGAGAAACAACTTGTAGGTGAAAGGGGGAATTTGGTGTATAAGGAAAAATTTATAAAGGTAGAAATTGAGACATGTAGTTGGTGTTAATTATGGGATATTTATTATTATTATTGTGAAATGTCTGTGATTATTATTAGAGGGGACTTGTGTACCAGAGAGAGAGAGAGATTATAGTTTGAATCAGATGTTGACTATCTCTGCTGAAGGATGTCTTTCTGTTTGATAGTAATCCTTTCTAGTCCCAGGTGTCTTCTAAGGCAGTACCAACTCATCCCAGTCTCTGAGAGGAGAATGTTTTCTATGGATGCACACAAGACAACTTCATTCCCAAGGCAGTACCATTTTCTAGCTTTGCCACTATCAAAATTTTCCCGCCTGCCTAATCGCACTCATTAGCCTAAAGTCGCTCTTTTCAGAAGAAACTTCTTTATGTTCAGTAAAAAATTATTCCCTTTGTCTCTGCCTGGTCTTCCCCACTTCCTTTTCTTTACCCTTCTTTCTCTTCCTCTTTTCATGTTCCTCTCAGTCAGTTTCTGAAACCTTGTCCCGGCCCCCTCATGATGAAGGAAGGCTGGCTACTTAATTCAAGAAAAATAATTGGTTGGACTCTATTTCGAGTTTCAGCTTGGCCTCTGAGCCAGCAAGAACAGTGGGTACTGATAGTTTATTCCTGCACACCTCCTTCCTCTCTCCTAAGGGAACAGAGAAAAGCAATTTCGACAGAGACTCCAGAAGGTGGCCTGTGGGCCTTGGCACCCTTGAGAAGCTGAGAGGAATAGAGGTGGGGGATGTGTTGAATCTCTAACTCTAAGCAATTGAGGCCCAAGGATCTTTGACTTTTTCCTAGAGGCTAAAGATGACTTTAGTTTTATTTGGTTGTTAAGATTCACTGAAGGGAAATCTGATGTCGGAGGAATGAGAAGGAATAAAATAGCAAACTTGTCCATGCACTGTTGACCCTGGGCCTCCTTGGTGCTGGCCGGCAAAGGTCGGGAGCAGCTGGCTGGCTTTTAGCTCTGGCCAGCGGCATTTGCTTTGGCCATTGAGGGGAAAGAGCACTTTGTGGAAAGCCAGGCTTTCCAGCTAAGGGCCTATTTTCATCCTGAGTCTGTTGAGTTCAGCCTGAAGGCTGGGTCCAGGATCAACAGAGGCCATGGAAAATGGGACTGGATACCTGGCAGTCAGAACTCTGGGCTTTGTCTTTCTGACCAGGACATTCATCCCTGAGCCTATGAAAGTGGGAATGATGGAGCCAGGGACTGTGTGGTATTAGTGCCAGAAAGAGCAATATGCTCTTTGTGTGGTCATTGTAGCCCAGGCCTGGCTGGGATACATCACTGGACCTCACCTCATCACAGCCTACTTAGTATAGAAAGGTGAATATGTAACAAGAGCAGACACAGCTTCCAAAGTGCCTGAGGTTCCCTAAGTGTGGGCCTCCCCCACACTGAGAGACCACTAAATCACTGGATAAATATCCTTGCCAACTAGCCATATCCCATAGGAACACAGAAAAGTCTCAGTTATAATCCTTTTCCTCTGGGGTCTCAAGGTTTTTCTGGGGAAACAGGCCATTTTCACAAAGAGATACTTCAAGTATGAGGAAGAGTATAGTTAGGACCCTTCCTAATATGAATGGTACAATGAAGTGCTGAAGGAGTTCAGAGGAGGGCAAGAGCCCTGGGGGACATATGGTTGAGATGAATCCTGAAAATGAGTAGGAATCAGAGAAAGATGTGACAGGATGCTCTTATCACATCTTTTATGCCTTGCAAAGTAGAAATCCTTTGAAATTGACCCAACATACATATTTCGTTTACGGTAGAAGCCTGGCCTCCAATCAGGTGTTCAGACTAGGGTAGCTGTATTGAGATGGTTTTGAACCTGAGTGACCAGAATGACCCAAACTTCTCAAACCAGTGCAACTTATGTAGAGCCATGATAAAACTAGAATGATATCTGGAAGCATGAATCATCTTCATCAGATCCTGCTTTCATCCTGTCAATTGACCTTATCCCAACCTGAAACTCAATAGTGGCTCTTCTCTTGCTTTCAGTATGGCCAAGGAAATGTATTTTGTGCTTAAGGTCTTTCACAGTTCTAACCAAAACCTTCACTTCCAGCTGTTCTTTTTTCTTGGAGACTCCCCTTTCTCCACACAAGCTAAATCTCTTCCTTATCCCTTGGAATCCATGGGAAATGACTTGAAGTTATTCAAGGTCTTGGAGGACCTTGGCCAAGTCTCCTTCCTCCCTTTGAGAATTTGGTATTCTCTGTGAGGTCTCTTAACTCTCTTTCATATCTACTATCCCCATTACATTCTTACTTAAGCAGGGTCCTGTTGAAAACTGCTATTTTATTGCTTTAAATCTGCGGTCAGCAAACTTACTCTGGAAAGGGCCATATAGTAAAATACTTTGGGCTTTGAGAGCCATACTGTCTACTACCACTCAACTACTGCTACTTAACTCTGCTGTGGTAGGAAGAAAGCAGCCATAGATAATATGTAAATGAATGAGCATGACTGTGTTCCAACAAAACCTTATTCATGGACTGAAATTTCAATTTCATATAATTTTTCATATGTCACAAAATGTTATTTTAAAAAATTTTTTCAACTATTATAAAATGTAAAAACCATTGGTAGCTCATGCTCTGTACAAAACTGGGCAGTGAATTGAGTATGGCCTGCAAGCCCAAGCTTGCCAACCCCTGCTCTAGAAGACAGGATTCAGACTTCCAGATGAAATCCATAGGGAAGAGATTTGGGACTCAAAATTTTAAAAAAACTACCAGAATTATAGGAAAATGGAATGGGTTGTTCAGAAAGTTCCAACTACTAATTTTTCACAGAAAGTCTTCAAGTACCACTGGTTAGGGATGTCATAGGAGGACTCAAAAGTCTTATGTAGAACTGGACTTGATGTTTTCTAAGTCTATACGACTGTACTTTGTCAAAGTGTTGCTTCTTCCACATAGCCATCATTCTCCAATTACTTTACTGTCTCCCTTTTATTTTCAAAGGTCTGTGAATTTCTCTTCCACTTCTCCCCACCTAGCATTTGATATCATCTCACTTTGTTCCTCACTTTTTCCTTCATTTGTGTACATCTTATTTGCCTCCCAGAAACCCAGGGGTTAATGTCAAAAGGGCAACGTTTATCCAGCAGCTGCTGCACTGTTGCCTAGCAACCATTAGGGGCAGCTGAGAATTACTGCGGAGGCCTTTGTCGGAACATGGTTTGACCCAACCATCAGGGCAGAGTAAAGAGCAAATGAAACAATATATATAAACACCCTTTATTAAATATAAAAACGATTTGATTCTGTGTTACAGAACACCATATTCTTGTTTACTCTCCTATAAGGAATTTAAATTTGCTTTAAAAAATTTCAGCTTCTTTTTGCTCCCCTCTCTTCCACAGTGGTTTGGTCCTACTTCTTAGAACGGCATCCCTTTTCCATCAATCCTCCACAGTGGTCTAACCCTGTCTTACAGACTACTGGACCTTTTACAATATTACTCTTCCCTCTTCTTTTCCTTCCCTCTCCCAGAGTGGTTTGATGGTGCCTTATAGAAAAGCATCCCCATTCAGCTTCCTGTGTATCTCAGTGGTTTGCTCCTGTCTGGACAGCATCAGCGTCTTTCCTTCTCCTGTCTCATGCCAGTGACTTGATCCTGCGTCATTGAGAGTCAGTTTATTTTAGCCCCTCCCCCAGGGTCCACAGTAGTTTGATCCTACTTCTTGGGCTATTACGTCTTTTCTCATTCCCCCCCCCCCTCCCCCCCCCGCCCCCAGCACCACCACCACAAATGGTATGGTCCTTAGCCTCAGGTCCTTTTTGTCCCCCCTACTGGTCTTCTAAGCAGATTGAAGCAGCTTCATCTCATTCCTGATTCATCCTGATCCCCTCAGTGGCTTGCTCCTGCATTAGTAATGTAAAACTGGCCCAAATGGGTTTAAAAATGGTCAGAAGTTGATATTGATCCGTTCAAATCTTTTTTGGCAAGGAAAATCAGTTCTGGTCAGTTCAAATCTATTTTGACCATTTTAAACCAGTTCTGCAGATCTCAAGCCTGTGGTCGGTAAACTCAGGAAGATGGCTGAAGACTATGCTGATTCAAGCTAAAGCAAGGAATCAGGTACTTAACAGAAGTTGAAACTGAGCTGAGAGCCAGGATAGAAAACAGATAAAATAAGTAGACAGAAAATACAGGGGCCAGGGATGGTTGAGGCTAGTTGCACTTAAAGTTGGGCTCTCATTTTTGAGAGGTTAGAGGTCATTTTGAAGAGGTAATGCGGAGTTTTGGGCTCTGCCTTGGTTTGTCTGAGAAGCAGTATGTGACTTCACAGCATTCAGTAGCCTTGTCTGACTGAAGCTGAGACTAGGTTGTATGTGGCCCCAGTGATTCATGGCTCTGCATGTCAGCCCATGAAGGCTTTCTTTGTGTCTGGTCTCAGGCCAAAGTTAATGGAATACCAAACTGTGAATGACAACTTTCCTATCCTTTTAACTGTGGAAGGTCATAATGCTGTGTAGCTGTTTAGGGATGCTATTTAGGGTAGAAGGAGGGATTGGTAAATCTTGAAGAAAAGAGCTAATTATAATAGGTAAGGCATGAAGTGAGTGAGTCAGCTAATTAGAATTGAGTTGAGGTGTATACCTTGTGATTTTTTAGAGAGCTGTGTAGGAGAAAGTGGTAGGCTTAGAACAGTATCTAATCTCTCATCTGCAAGACTGGCTATTTCCTTGTTGTTTGTGGGCTGAGGTAGAAATTGGCTTGTTATCTGAATTTCTCCCATGTGGTTGCCTTTCTGTCCTTTGTTGGGACTGCAATGTGAAGGGTAAGGGCTGACAAACATGGAGAATGAAGAATGAATTTTCATAGATTGCAGCATTTTTAATTTGTGCAAAATCGCTTCAGTGGGACACTGGACAGGCCAGATGCTTTGATAATGACTGACATAATGCTGCAAGATTGAAGGAGGGATTAGAGCTCTGTTTGGTGCGATATGTGTCAACATTTTTTCTACAGATGGATGAGACTCTATGGCTATATAACTGTACGATTAAAAAGAATGGTTTCTTAGCATGACATAGAAACTTAGTTGCCTGGAAAGGAAACTTACTCTTTTGTGAGAGAACTTGGCTTAGGCACCTGTGAGTTGAAAGATGTCTTTTAGGAAGATGGCTTCATTTAGCCACTGCCTGTTTCTTGACAGTGAGGATGTCAGCCATTTTAATGAAGGCAGTTGAGTGGCAGTTTCAAGTGCTGAGGTAGAAAACAAAGCAGAAGATTTGGAGTGAGATAAGCCAGGCTTTGACTCCTAGTTGTACTATTTGCTAATGTGGACTTTGAGCAAATTATCTAACCTCACAGAGACTTGCTTTCCTTACCTGTAAAATAAAGTTAATATTGTCTGTCCTAAAAGGTAAAAAGCTTAACGTTTCATGCCTTTTGGTGCCAAGTAGCTGTTATTTAACTTTTTTTGATCAAACTAGATTGTGTGACAGATAATTTTTGTATATGTGTGGAGGAATAATACATATTTAAGTTTGATGGAGATAATTTAAATTTCTCAGCAGTGGTCCCCTCAAATGAAGCTACTTAGCTGTTCTGAGGAGCCAAGGAAAGAGTGCTCATTGAAGTATTTTATAAACCACAAAGCACCATACAGCTGTGGGAAATTTTTATTTTTATAATAATATGTTGATTATCATTAACATGTCACTTAAAAAAGCCATGGCATACAATATTTTCCAATGTTACAGACTCATAGATCTCTCTGGTTCCAGATTCAGTTCTTGTCCTACTTCAGCCTCCACTTTTGGCCACTAGAAGTCCTAAGATGTGGTATGCAACACAGTGACCCAAGGTGGGGGTTGGGAAGTGTGGATATCATGATATGGGTGTGAACAGAGAGATATAGGTATGAGCAGGGTGGAGTATCACAATCTGTCCTGCAGCAATAACATATCTTGGAATTATCTTATTGCAAGGCAAATCTGGATTACCTTACCTGGATTCTGTTACCATTACTGAAAACAGCAGGATCAGGTAAAGTTGCAACAGGAAGGGCAATGATGTGGGCATTCAAGAATGTGGAGGTCTTTATTCTGCCACTCATAGATGGGGGGAATGGGAATCAGACAATACAGTAGAGCCTCAGCTTGAAAAAATTAAATTTTAATATATTTGTGGCTATAATAGCCCCTCAGGGGCTGTGTTCTGTACTCAGATTTGTGGGCTGGGAAACGTAGTCTTTTTTGATATGGTCATTTAACAAATAGATGCAGGGAGGTAATGATTACAGTGTACTTACATTGCAGAAAGTAACATGACAAAAATTTTTATTTTTATGACACCCTGATGAACAAGATGGAGGAAACACAAGCTGGAATATTATTCCTTTAGTTGGAGTTTGAATGTTTTTTTAAAGTACTACTTATATTGAGCACCTATTACATGTCAGGCATCATGCTAAGTGCTTTATATGTATTAATCATTTAATCCTCATAACAGCCCTAGGAGCTGTATATTATTAGCTCCAAGATACAGATGACGAAACCATTTACACAAGGTGCTAATTATTGATTTGATGTTTCCCTGGGCTAGGAATTCTTAAAAAGTACAAGAGATGAGGGCATATTCTTAGAGAGATTTATCAGAATCACTTGGATAAAGGTTTTTCCAAACTGCCTAGGCTTTTCCCCTAATTTTAGTTTTCCTCTAAGGAGTCCTGCCCCCTCCTTGGGTATCTGGTGTTTTGTGAGCTATTGTGATTAATGTAAATTGATGGTGGAAAGGGCTCTTAGGTATACTGAGGTAGAAGAAAATTGTGCTTCACTATTGCAAAGATAAGCCCTTGGTGGTGGGTTGTAGGGCTCTGTACCTGACTCTGTCTTGGTTTCAACATTTTATTTAATGCCTTGGATGGAGATGCAAGAGCAGTATACTCATCAAGTGTTAACAGAGAGCTGTAAAGGGAGGGTATCTATCTATCTATCTATCTATATATACCCACACATATAAAATAAAATAAAATTTTATTTGTAAGATTTGACTCCAAGAGACATAATTAAGATTATTGGGTGAAAGTTACAGCAGAGCTGATTGAAGATGAAATGGGTTGTGTTAGAAGGGACTCAGTTCCCTTTCACAAGAAGCATTTAAGCAGATGCTGGCTGACTACGTGTTACGACTTTAAGTTTGCTATAAAACCCAAATGCAGCCTGAATTGTTACAGTTCAGCAGATTAAGAATGACCACGAGTGGTATTTCTTCAGTTTTTTTTTTTTTTTTGTGTAGGTATATATATATATACTGGATGATAAAACCAGGAATCCAATAATTTACTAAATTGCAAAGATGGTCCAAAAGAAACAAAATAAATTTGATAAGAAAAAATGTGGTATCTTGTATCCAGTTTCATAAAAAAAGTAAAAATTAAAAAAAAAAAAGCAACTCTACAGGATGGGTCTATGTTTAATATGGCTGCCAAAAAAGTTAATGGAAATTTAGGCTGCATTAATAGTAGTATAGAATCTAGAATGCAGGAGGTGATTATTTCTTTTGTTGCTGAGTTTGTAGAACCATGCCTTAAGTATTTTGCTCGGATATGGTAGTTTTCTTTTAAAGAGGACCACAGACAAAATAGAGATTAAGAAGAGAAGCCTTGAGGGTGGAGTGGGAGCATGGTTACTGTCTTCCAGTTTCTACAGTGTTGTCATAAGAAAGAAAATTTTATTTGTAAGGTTTGACTCCAAGAGACATAATTAAGATAATTGGGTGAAAGTTACAGCAGAGCTGATTGAAGATGAAATGGGTTGTGTTAGAAGGGATTGAGTTCCCTTTCACAAGAAGCATTTGAACAGATGCTTGCTGACTACATGTTATGACTTTTAAGTTTGCTACAAAAACCCAAATGCAGACTGAATTGTTACAGTTCAGCAGATTAAGAATGACCACGAATGGCATTTCTTCAGTTTTTTTGTTTGTTTGTTTTTAATATCTTGCTCTGTTGCCCAGGCTCGAGTGGTGGTGTAATTATAGCTCAGTGCAGCCTTGAACTCCTGGGCTCAAGCTACCATCCTGCCTCAGCCTCCTGAGTAGCTGGGACTACAGGCGCATGCCATCGCACCTGGCCAAGTGCTCTTTGGTTGATACAGGAGGTGATGATCAAAAAATGTATAGGGTATAACCTGGTAATAACTAGTGAATTCAAGGAAACACTGGCATGGCCCATTAAAGAATGACATTGTAGGAAAACTTTTATTAAGTACCTAGAATATGCCTGAGGCTCTTACACACATTGTTTCTTAATTGTTGCAACAATCAGGTGAATTGTTTTATTAGTCTTTCTTTTGCAGATGAGAAAACTGAGACTCAGAGAGATTAAGTGACTTGCCCAAGGTCATGCAGCTAGTTAGTGACTTTGGGGGGCACATAGCAGAACCCTCTGTGGGGAAATATGTCATAGAATTTCCACTTTTACCTGATTACTTCTCCAGTTGAATAAAGAGCTGGTATTGCCAGAGGTGAGTCAGGGCTGTGTGGACAAGTGCGTCATGCTGGGCTGGGTGCCTGGAGTAGATGAGAATATCATGAAGATATATGATCAGCCTTTAGTCCAGCGGGTCCTGGAGGATGGTGTTGGAATGCAGCTGAGCTATTACACAGGCTGAATGGCATGACCATTTATTCATAATGTCTGTACCTTATACAGAACTGTCTTCCATAGAGTCTCGTAATGGCACAGCTGTAAGAGAATGTAGAGATCTTTTTTAAATATCAGGGAAAATGTGATCCAGAGAGTGGAAGGGACTTCTCCAACTTCTTCCACTTAATAATTTTGCCCCCTGATTTTCCAGGGATTTATTTTTTTAAATGTAATCTAGAAAATTTAGGATTCAAGCTTCTTAGAGCAGATTTGTTTTTCAGGAAGGATCAATTCCCCAGTGAAACTTGTTACTCTGTTTCAGAGCTACAAGTGATATATGTAATGTTCTGTTTTTTTTTCTCCCTAATATTATAGAAGCCAGGATAATAAAAATGGAAAGAGCATAAGCTTCAGAGTCAGACAGATTGGGTTTACTTTCTTTACTGGGACCTAGGGGAAATTCTTTAACTTTGTTGAGCCTCGGGTTCTTCATTTGTGAAAATGGGAATAATAGTTGGATTTCAGTCAAGTAGAGTTTGAGGTTCCTGTGGGAAATTCACTTGGAGAGATCTAGGGAAGGCTGATCCCATTTGGATACACAGATTTGAGAATCAATGGCCAAGGAGGAAGTATATAAAACCATGAGCATTGATGGCATAATAGTTGTACATATTTATGGGGTATATATGATGTTTTTATATAAGCATTTGATATGTAATGATCAAATCAGGATAATTGGGGAATCCTTATCCTCTAGAATTTATTATTTCTTTGTGTTAGGAACATTCCAATTTCACTGTTTTAGTTATTTCGAAATATACAATAAATTATTGCTAACCATAGTCACCCTATTGTGCTACTGAACACCAGAGCTTATTCCTTCTGTACTGTATCTTTGTACCCATTAACCAACCCCTCTCTATCCCCCGACTTCCCACTACCCTTCCCAGCCTCTGGTAACCATTATTCTACTCTGTATCTCCATGAGTTCTTTCTTTTAGCTTCCACATATGAGTGAGAACATGCAATATTTGTGTTTCTGTGTATGGCTTAAATAAGGTGTCTTTAAACAGAAACACACATAAACAAAGGTTGTGTTTTGATGGGTTGATGAAAATGTGACCAGGGGCTCACAGTAGCCTAACTATGTATTTCTCTAGGAACAGTGATTCAGAATTCATTAATTCAGTGTTTGTAGTGACTTTATAAAACATAGCAACTGTGAATAATAAGAAATAACTGCATATAATACTTATCTAATATGCTGATTATATCAAAATAATGTTATTGGTAAGAAAAACAGGAAGATCTCAATAAAAATGGGTGAAGGAGATGTATAGGTAATTAATAGAACAGGAAAAACAAACCATGTATATTGACATTGTTGAAAAACTCTTGTCTGGGCATGGTGTCTCATGCATGTAATTTCAGCACTTTGGGAGGCCAAGGCGGGTGGGTCTCCTAAGGTCAAGGGTTTGAGAACAGCCTGGCAACGTGGCAAAACCCCGTCTCTACTAAAAATAAAAAAATTAGCCAGGTGTGATCGTGGGCGTCTTTAATCCAGTTGCTCAGAAGGTTGAGGCAGGGAGAATCACTTGAACCCGGGAGGCGGGGGTTGCAGTGAGCCGTGATCGTGTCATTGCACTCCAACCTGGGTGACAAAGTGAAACTCCATCTCAAAAAAAAAAAAAAAAAAAAGGAAAAACTCTTTCATTTTACTAGTACTCAAGAAAATAAAATTGAAGTAATAATGGCATGTCATTTTTGTCACCTATCAAATTAGAAAAAAATAGAAAAGATAATAGTCTATGCTGGTGAGAGTGCAGAGGTCATTTTTGTATGGTGCCAGTGGATGACACTGGTACATAATTTTTGGTCGTAGTTTGATGCTATCTATCAACATCTCTAAACATGTTAATATTTTATGACTCAGAAATTCAACTTCTAAGAATGTCTTCTGAGGAAATGGGAGATAAACATTTATATACCTTCAATGTAACATTATTTTTAAAACAAAAATGGGAATAAAAAGGAAAATGCCCCCAAATAGGGGAACAAATATATTGCGGATGGCAACAAGATGAGACTTACAAAACTATTAAAAATGTTTTAGGCCAGGTGCGGTGGCTCACTCCTGTAATCCCAGCACTTTGGGAGGCCAAGGTGGGTGAATCACCTGAGGTCAGGAGTTGGAGACCAGCCTGGCAAACATGGTGAAAACCTGTCTCTACTAAAATGCAAAAAGTAGCCAGGAGTGGTGGCATACATCTGTAATCCCAGTTACTTGGGAGGCTGAGGCAGGAGAATCATTTGAACATGTGAGGCAGAGATTGCAGTGAGCTGAGATTACACCATTGTACTTCAGCCTGGGCAACAAGAGCAAAACTCCATCTCCAAAAAAAAAAATTTTTTTAAAGAAAAGTAAATGACATGGGAAAATATTCATGATTTAATTGAAATGAATCAGATTATGATATAGACTATAGAAATTAACATAAGCCAAATCATATACACAAAAGTAAATACGTTTATTCAAGAGTAAAGCATATTTTACTTTACATGTCTTTAATTTTTAACCAGGAACTAGGGCATCTAGGGGATACCCTTACTTGCTGCTTGGTAACCATAACTTTAACCTTACTCAGTTGGGCATATTTTAGGAGGTGGGACAATGGATTTTGTCAGAACAAGGATTTAGGTATCACTCTCTCACTCCACCCCATGTCTTCCTTTCTTTCCCTTCTCCTCCCTCCCTTTCCCCGATTTTTGGTAAGAAAAGGTAAGATTCATTAACACTTGGGTGAAAAGAGTTAACATGGGCAGAATCTTGGAAGACTTCAAGAAGAAGGTCACATTCAAACTGAGTTATGAAGAATAAGTAGGGTTTTTCTAGAAGAATGCAGGGTAGATCATAACTTTTTACCTTCTAAATGTCAATGATATTACCCTAGACTATAAAGGCAATCCCTTTAAGAGGTACTGAGAGTGGTTTTCCTTTGGGACAGCTATATTTGGAATTTTCTAGTGCCTTTCCTCAGAGTACAGATAAGTCATCATATTCTGATGCTCTGGTCTTGGGGATCAATACAAGATAGATACAGAAAAAATTCAAGAATTCGACATGGTTTTGATGAACCAAGTATGTAATATAGGGAATGGATTAAGGTTGATGGGGTGGTGGAGTATTTGGGAGATATTGGAGAGAGGAGAAAGGAACAAAAATTTGATGAGCCTGCTAATTGTTACAGCTCTTATTTAATTTTGCCGAACGTACCTAACAACCTTACGAAGAAGGCAATTATTCCAGTTTTGAAGATAAGAAGTCATGAGGGCCTAAAGGAAGGTGGGGAAGTGAGGTGGTGAGGAATAGATGCAATGCATGTGACTTATATATTTTTTAAAAAAATAAAATTGAAAATAGCAGTGGCAGGTGTGGAGATAATGATAATCAGCTTAATTGCGATGTACAGGAAACCAATGGGAGTCTGTTTAGTAACAGGTTTCCTACCAATGTTCAGAGGCTTTAAGCCTGGGCCAGCTTGGGAGGATGGAAAGGCTATTAATGGAGGTGGAGACTTAAGAGGAAGAGTATGTTGGAGAGAAGCTAATATTCCCTAATTCTTCAAAACCTCTTCTGTGTTTATCAGTTCACACTACACTTCTTATTCTCTTCTACCATATTGTATAGGAACTCTATATATGTAAATATTTATAGATGCATTTTTGGGAGGATACATAAGAAACCTTTAAGAGTGATTACCTCTAGAAAAAGGGAACTTGGTAGGATTGGGAAGAGCACTTACTTTCACTTTGTACTTTTTGAACTAAGTAGCATATACATGTGTTACCTACTTAAAAATAATACTATAAAACAGATGAAAAACAAAATAGAAAAACCCAATACCTCCCCAATACATTTCCATATTCTGCACTTTAATCACAAAATTTCTCCTGTGTCCTGTGCCCTTATTGTCCATGAAACCCTTCCCTTACCATTCTAATTTGTATCTTAGCCTTTCTGACTACTTGATGTGGGAACCAATGGGAAGAAAGAAATGGGGCTAGAAAGTTCAGACTATTCTTGCAGAAGATTAGTGGAGAAAGGAAGGATATTAGGTAATGTGGGACCTTGGGTTCCAGAGAAGGTTTCCAATTTAGGTATTTCCTTATTTGTGACCAGGAGAGACATTTATACCTGTCTAATAGATGTAGGGGGAAAGCTTGGAGAGAAGGGAGAAAGTTGAAGACAAAGGAAATGGAGAGGTTATAAACAGGGTTACCAAAAACTATCAGCTATGTTGGGATAGAGATGCAAATGAATGTATTTCTATAGAACTGCTCAGGAATGATTCTGAAAGCCTGAAAAGGTCTCTGTAAGGAATCGAATTTCAGAACAGGCCTCTCTCTAGCCATTTCCTACAGCAGCTCTTCACAATTAGTCCTTTTGGGTCTGCTGAGTTCTATCAAGCATTCATTCAAAAAGTGTTGAATGACTGTTATGAGTAAAGGCACAGCACAGGCCTTGGGTTGTGTTGCTTAATTAAATATATTGACTTGACATTCACAAAGGAGAGAAAGGTTCTGTGAGAAAAGGGTGCTTAAATATAGGATTTTGTGATGAATTCAAGTCCAAGTTTTGTGGATTCTAATAGACCCATTACAGTGCTTGGTTCCTAGTAAGTGTTTGTGACATTATTCATTTATTGAGCACCTTCTATCAATCAAGCACTGTGCTAGGTTCTGGGACTACATAGATAAGTTATTCAAGGTCCCACATTTTGAGGTACTTAGGCCTAATGGTGATTACAGTAGAGTGACACATTTTATGACAAAGGTACAAACAGGGGTAGGAGAGGATCTTTCCCAGAAACAAAACCAGATTTCAGCGTGTTGAGGGGTGAGAATGGAAAGAGTAAGTGAAGACAGTGAAAGTAAACTATTCTTTTAAAAAGCTTGGTTAGAAAGAAAATGAGAGAGAGGGCAACAAACAGAGAAAGAAGTGGAGGGACTGTTCCTTAAATGATGAGAGGTTTGAGCATATTGTTGTGCAGAGGACAAAGAACCATTAGACAGGGAAGGGGGTGAAGATTCGAAGTTAAGACAGTGATTGATGAAAAGAGATGTCTGAGCATATAGCGGGGAGATGGAAGAGAAAGTTGGCCAGAAACCCCTGAAGAAGTTATCATGTGGTGCCAGTAACTCTCCTGAAGCAGGAAACCATTAAGTTTCAGGTGGTACCAGGTCAAAATGTGGCAAGTTAAAACTAGAGAAAAGAAAATGGTTGAAATAATAGATTATAGAGCCCAGGCAAGTCAGAAAAAATAATTAGTCTGGAGTGATAAACTGGCAGAAACCAAGAGACCATAGAATAGGAGTAGTATAGGCTAGGAAGTAAAAGCCCTTACTGGAAAATAAAAGTAGCCAAAGAGTAGGATATACAAATTTACTGTTTTAGAAGTAGAGCAGTTTTGGGTGATGAAAAGACCCTGCATGGGCCGTGGGTGTGGATAAATGAAGTGTAGAAAAGGTCACTGGAATTGAATCAAACAAGTGAGGCTTTCTGGTTAATCCCCATGAAAGCCCCCTCTGAGATGGTACAAAGATTTGCATCAGGAGTCAAATGTTCAATTTATGTTTGGGAGAAACCAGGAAGTAAAGAGATGTCAGTGATGAGACTACATGGTAGGGAAATGCCAGTTGTCTTAGTTGTCATTCACCTACCCTCCCAGATAAAGAGACAGGTAAGAGAAGATGTGCTGCATATCTGTGAGCTCTGGCTTCCCTTTCTCTAAGAGCTTCGAAGGGAATGAGATGGCAAACTCAGGCTGCTTAGGGAGTTTAACCTGTGAATATGTAGTTCAACCTGTCCTAGTGGCACCAGCTGCATGCAGATGTAGGCAGAATGATAAGGCAGTACAATGTCTGTGGCTAGCTGGAAACATGCAACTCCTCAGAAGTGGTGAGAGGTGTAGGAATGAAGAGGGACTGAATCACACAAAGGAGATGAAAACACCACGTCTGGGCTGAATAATTCTCCAGCAAGTGTGATGAGCTGGCAGTCTGTCCATGTATTTCCATGGTCTTTACAAGAACAGTAGTGAATAATAACATATGAAACAGTTTATCACTGATGATTTGAGATGAACATCAAGCAGAGAAGCCAAATTTTCCATGTGTCTGGGAGAGCTTTTGAGGTATGATTTTGGTTACCAATTGGCTCCACAGTTTAGATCCTGATGGGGGAAAATATTCCAGAGGAAGAGTAGTGACAGCAACTCCCACCTTTGGAGGCACTTGTGGAAAAAAAAAAAAAAAAAAAACAGAGAAAATAGGGAATAGCTTCAGGAAGCCCTAAGCTGTCCTCTTTACATAACAGCAATAATAGTGATGACAACAGCTAACACTTATATGGCACTTACTCTATGCCAGGCACTGTTGTAAGCACTTTATTAATATTATTTCTTTCAGTGCTTAAAATAATCCTGTGAGGTAGGTACTAATATCCTCATTTTCCTAAGAGAATGACACATTATTACAATCCCCAGGATCTCTCCTACTTACCCCTACCTACTATGGCTTGGTTTCTGGTCATGTAACTTAGAGGTAGATTGGTGACCTGGCTGAATCTTTGAAGATTATTTTGGCCACATGGTAAAGACCATGCCATGGGAATCAGGTGTTGTTCTGAAGCGAACCTGACAGACAGAGAAGACTTCACAAAGGTTTTATAAGATCCAAAATTATAATTGTGTGTGTGTGTTTGTAAATGTAGATTATCTCTGGATGGTAATGCAAGCAACTTTTAACAGTGTTTTCTTCCAGCAAAGTTAACTGTCAAACTGTATATGGCCTTTTGAATATGTTAGAATTGTTTGCCATGTGCATGCATTTCCCTTTCAAAATTGAAAACAAAACAAAAATCTCAAAACAAATAGTAAAAAAGACAAATTTCCAGATAATCTTTTGAAAACTCCATTTCCCCATCTTCCCATTTTCCCCTAAACAATACTGTCTCACTCCTAGACTTATGACAGGACTTTGGATAGGGGAAAGAAACTTAACAGGAGCAAAGCTTGCTGCTACAATTTTTGCCATGTTTTCTGAGAAGTTTTATTGCATCCTGTAACATTCCAAATAGGCCCATAACAAACCTCAAAAGTGTACATTCTCAATTTTATATTCCAAATAGTATAACATTGCAAATATGTCCATAACAACCTCAATAGTGTACATTCTATACTTTATATTCCAATAGAGAAACAAGCAGACATTTCCAACCATTCCTATCTACTTTTATTTTGAATGGAGGTTATAGCTAGGTTTGAGTTCTAGTGAGTGTTTGCTTTAACTGTAACATTCCATTCCAATTAGCCTGAGTGACTTAAAGCAAAGAAAACCATCATGTAGAAGTACGGCCTTTCAAAAAAATTTTCTGTATCCTTGGAATTAATTGAGAATTCTATTTTAATATTAGACTTCTACACACTTATGCTACATGCACTGGCTTAGTTTTGCCTGTGCTCCTTCACCTCTGTCAATGCCATCTTGCCTCTTCCCCTTCAAGGTCATATGCCAGTCCTCCTAAAAGTGAAATTATGTTTCTGGTTCAACCTTCCCACACAGTCTAGAGCCTCTCTCTATTCTCAGCTCAAACTCTTCCCCCTCCTTTCTGTTTGTCTGAGGGAACTGTTTATTATAGTTAAGCTTCAAGGTGAATTAAAAAATCTCTAAGGTCACCTCCTGCTCTATAAGTCTTTGGTTCACTTGAGGGATATATTTCACATTCCAAAGGAAAACCTCTCTCTACTGGCCCTCCTCCTCTACCTTCCTTAGGATTTATTGTGTCAAGGGTTGAATATACTTCTTTTTTCCCCAGGGTGAACCCAGAAAATTTACATTGCTTAAACCAAAGAAATGGATTGTTAACATTAACAGTGAAATGTCTAGTCTCAAAGAGGCTGATACTTGGGTGGAGGCCTTCACAATGTCCCTCACATCCATCCACCCTTATAAACAACTGTTCTTCCCCTGCCCTAAGTAAGGAATTGATCAACAAAACAAAACTCCATCATTCCTGTGGAGGCTCCTTTGACATTCCGCCATATCTCAATATTATCTTTGCACTTTTGAGGTTATCTGCTAAAGCAGGCTTGCTTGGTCTGGCTACTGTGTACATTACAGCCACATTGTTGTAAAGGTTTCCAACACGTGGGCCATTTGAATCCACCACGCTCTTGAATGGGTTCTTCCGGCTCCAGGTCTCTGGCTGAGGGTTTCACCTTATGTATTTGTACTGTCCCAAAACTAGTTGTTGTTGACCTCAGAATCAGATTGAGAATTCTGGGAAAATTAAATCCTTATGCTTTTCCCTAAGGTGAAACACTGTCCTTTTTATTACCTTAAGTGCCCAATAACCACTTTATTTTTCATGGTGAAAATTAATACCATATTAAAGGAAGATAAAATCACATGGTCTCCAGTATCAATATCAAACATTGAGTGCTACATAATAGGAAGCAAAAGACAGGAAGAATAGTTCTGCTCTCTAAGGTCAAAATCCTGGACTTGTAGCACTATTCCAACTTAGGATGGCTTAGAAGAGATCCCTTGCTTGGAAAATTGGAACAAACACATGCATGCATGTGCACACTGTTCTTGTGTCAGTTTGCTGAGAATGATGGTTTCCAGGTTCATCCATGTCCCTGCAAAGGACACAAACTCATCGTTTTTTATGGCTGCATAGTATTCCGTGGTGTTTATGTACCACATTTTCTTTATCCAGTCTATCATTGATGGGCATTTAGTTTGGTTCCATGTCTTTGCTATTGTAAATAGTGCTACAATAAACATACGTGTCCATGTGTCTTTACAGTAGAATGATTTATATTCCTTTGTATATACACTCAGTAATGGGATTGCTGGGTCAAATGGTATTTCTCATTCTAGATCCTTGAGGAATCGCCACTGTCTTTCACAATGGTTGAACTAATGTACAATGTCACCAACAGTATAAAAGTTCGTATTTCTCCGCAGTTTCGTCAGCATCTATTGTTTCCTAACTTTTTAATAATTGCTGTTCTGAATGGCATGAGATGATATATCATTGTGGTTTTGATTTGCATTTCTCTGATGATCAGTGATGTTGAGCTTTTTTTCATGTTTGTTGGCTGCGTAAATATCTTCTTTTGAGAAGTGTCTGTTCATATCCTTTGCCTACATTTTGATGTTTTTTTTTCTTGTAAATACCTTGAAGTTCTTTGTAAATTCTGGATATTAGACCTTTGTCAGATGGGTAGATTGCAAAAATTTTCTTTCATTCTGTAGGTTGCCTGTTCACTCTGATGCTAGTTTCTTTTGCTGTGCAGAAACTCTTTTCTTAATTTGATCCCGTTTGTCTCATTTGTCAGTTTTGGCTATTGTTGCAATTGCTTTTGTCACATCCTGTATAATTTTGTCTAGATTTTTTTCTAGGGTTTTATGGTTTTGGGTTTTACCTTTAAGTCTTTAATCCATCTTGAGTTAATTTTTCTATAAGGTATAAGGAAGGGGTCCAGTTTCTGTTTTCTGCATATGGCTAGCCAGTTTTCCCAGCATCGTTTACTGAAAAGGAGATTCTTTCCCCCCATTGCTTGTTTTTGTCAGGTTTGTTGAAGATCAGATGTTTGTAGAAGTGTGGTGTTATTTCTGAGGTCTATGTTCTGCTCCATTGGTCTATATGTCTTTTTTGGTACCAGTACCATGCTTCTTTGGTTACTGTAGCCTTGTAGTATAGATTGAAGTTAGGTAGTGTGATGCCTTCAGCTTTTTTTTTTGCTTAGGATTGTCTTGGCTATATGGAAACTTCTTTGATTCCATATGAAGTTTAAGGGAGATCTGGCAAGATGGCTGAATAAGAACAGCTCCAGTCTGCAGCTCCCAGGGAGACCAATTCAGAAAGAGGATGACTCCTGCATTTCCAACTGAGGTACCTGGTTCATCACACTGGAACTGGTTAGGCAGTGGGTACAGACCATGGAGGGTGAGCAGAAGCAAGATGGATCATTGCCTCACCTGGAAAGTGCTAGGGGTGGGGGGATTTTCCTCCCCAAGTCAAGGTACTATGTTTTTCCCATGGGTTTTGCAACCCACTGACCAGGAGATCCTCTCATGTGCCTACACCACCAGGGCTCTGGGTTTCAAGGACAAAACTGGGCGGCTGTTTGGGCAGAAACCAAGCTAGTTGCAATAGCACTAGGTTCCCCCCTCCACCAGTGGCACCCGGAACCCCAGTGAGACAGAACCATTCACTTCACTGGAAAGTGAGCTGAAGCCAGGGAGCCAAGTGGTCTTGCTCAGTGAGTTCCACTCCCACAGAGCCCAGCAAGCTAAGAACCACTGACTTGAAATTCTCTCTGCCAGCACAGCAGTCTGAACTTGACCTGGGATGATTGAGCTTGATGGAAGGAGGGGGCATCCACCATTACTGAGAGTTGAGTAGGCGATTGTCCCTCAACAGTGTTATAAAGGCTGGGAAGTTCAGACTGGGCGGAACTCACTACAGTGTGGCAAAGCAGCTGTGGCCAGACTACCTCTATCGAGTCCTCCTCACTAGGCAAGGATCTCTGAAAGAAAGGCAACAGACCCAGTCAAGTGCTTATAGATAAAAATCCCATCTCCCTTGGAGAGAGCAACTAGGGGAAGTTGCGGCTGTGGGCGCAGCTTCAGCAGACTTAAACATTCCTGCCTGCTGGCTCTGAAGAGATCTCTCAGCACAACACTTGAGCTCTGCTAATGTACAGACTGCCTTCTCAAGTCGGCCCTGACCCCTGTGCCTCCTGACTGGAAGACACCTCCCAGCAAGAGTTGACAGACACCTCATACAGGAGAGCTCCTGCTGGCATCAGGCAGGTGCCCTTCTGGGAGGAAGCTTCTAGAGGAAGGAGCAGGCAGCAGTCTTTTCTGTTCTGCTGCCTCCACTGGTGATACCCAGGCAAACAGAGTCTGGAGTGGACCTCCAGCAAACTCCAGCAGGCCTGCAAAAGAGGGGCCTAACAGTTAGAAGGAAAATTAACAGAAAGCAATAACATCAACATCAACAAAAAGGATCCCCCTTGCAAAAAACCTATCCAAAGATAATCAGCATCAAAGAGCAAAGGTAGGTAAATCCACGAAGCTGAGGAAAAACCAGCATGAAAAATGCTAAAAATTCCCCAAACCAGAAAATGCCTCTTCTCCTTCAAATGATTGCAACTCCTCTCTAGTAAGGACACAAAACTGGACAGAGAATGAGTTTGATGGATTTACAGAAGTAGCCTTCAGAAGGTGGGTGATAACAAACTCCTCTGAGCTAAAACCCAATGCAAGGAAGCTAAGAACCTTGATAAAAGGTTACAGGAACTGCTAACTAGATTAACCAGTTTAGAGAACATAAATGACCTGATGGAGCTGAAAAACACAGCACAAGAACTTCGTGAAACATACACAAGTATCAGTAGCTGAATTGATCAAGTAGAGGAAAGGATACCAGAGATTGAAGATCAACTTAACAATTTAAAGCAGGAAGAGAAGATTAGAGAAAAAATAATGAAAAGGAACGAACAAAGCCTCCAGGAAATACGAGATTATGTGAAAAGACGAAACCTATGATTGATTGGTGTACCTGAAAGTGATGGGGAGAATGAAACCAAGATGAGAAAACATACTTAAGGATATTATCCATGAGAACTTCCCCAACTTAGCAAGGCAGGCCAACAGTCAAATTCAGGAAATACAGAGAACACCACTAAGATACTTTTCAAGAATAGCAACCCCAAGACACGTAACCATCAGATTCTCCAAGGTTGAAACAAAGGGAAAAATGTTGAGGGCAGCCAGAGAGAGAAAGGTAAGGTTACCTACAAAGGGAAGCCCATCAGACTAACAGTGGATCTCTCTGCAGAAACCCTACAAACCAGAAGAGAGTGGGAGCCAATATCGACATTCTTAAGGAAAAGAATTTTCAACCTAGAATTTCATATCACAACCAAACTAACCTTCATAAGAGAAGGAAAAATACAATTCTTTACAGACAAGCAAATACTGAGTGATTTTGTCACCCTCAGGCCTGCCTTACAAGAGCTCCTGAAGGAAGCACTAAATATGGAAAGGAAAAACTGGTACCAGCAACTGCAAAATCACACCAAAATACAAAGAAAGACCATTGACACTATTAAGAAACTGCATCAACTAATATGCAAAATAACTAGTTATCATCATGATGACAGGATCAAACTCACACGTAAAAATATTAACCTTAAATGTGAATGGGTTAAATGCCCCAATTAAAAGACACAGACTGACAAATTGGATAGAGTCAAGACCCATCAGTGTGCTGTATTCAGGAGACACATCTCACATGCAAAGACACACATAGACTCAAAATAAAAGTATTGAGGAATATTTACCAAGTAAATGGAAGGCAGAAAAAAGCAAGGATTGCAATCCTAGTCTCTGATACAACAGACTTTAAACCAACAAAGATCAAAAGAGACAAAGAAGCGCATTACATAATGGTAAGGGGATCAATGCAACAAGAAGAGCTAACTATCCTAAATATATATGCACCCATACAGGAGCACCTAGATACATAAAGTAAGTTCTTAATTACCTACAAAGAGACTTAGACTCCCACACAATAATAGTGGGAGACTTTAACACCCCACTGTCAATACTAGACATCAATGAGACAGAAAATTAACAAGGATATCCAGGACTTGAACTCAGATCTGAACCAAGCGGACCTAATAGACATCTACAGAACTCTCCACCCCAAAAACCACAGAATTTTGCATTCTTCTCAGTACCACATCACACTTATTCTAAAATTGACCACATAATTGGAAGTAAAACACTCCTCAGCAAATGTGAAAAAACAAAAATCATAACAACCAGTCTCTCAGACCACAGTGCAATCAAATTAGAACTCAGGATTAAGAAATGCACTCAAAACTGCACAACTACATAGGAATTGAACAACCTGCTCCTGAATGACTACTCAGTAAATAACAAAATTAAGGCAGAAATAAAGAACTTCTTTGAAACCAATGAGAAACAAGAGACAACGTGCCAGAATCTCTGGGTCACAGCTAAAGCAGTGTTAAGAGGGAAATGTATATCACTAAATGAACACAACAGAAAGCTAGAAAGATCTAAAATTGACACCATAGCAACACAGTCAAAAGAACTAGAGAAGCAAGAGCAAACATTCAAAAGCTAGCAGAAGACAGAGCTATTTATGACAAACCCATACTGAATGGGCAAAAGCTAGAAGCATTCCTTCTGAAATTAGGCACAAGAAAATGATGCCCTGTCTCACCACTCCTATTCAACATAGTATTGGAAGTCTTGGCCAGGGCCGTCAAGCAAGAGAAAAAAGTAAAGGGTATTCAAATAGAAAGAGGGAAGTCAAGTTGTCTCTGTTTGCAGATGACATGATTGTATATTTAGAAAACTCCATCATTTCAGTCCAAGAACTCCTTAAGCTGATAAGCAACTTCAGCAGTCTCAGGATACAAAACCGATGTGCAAAAATTACAAGGATTCCTACACACCAATATTAGACAAACGGTGAACCAAATCATGAGTGAACTCCCATTCACAATTGCTAAAAGAGAATAAAGTACCTAGAAAGACAACTTACAAGGGATGTGAAGAACCTGTTCAAAGAGAACAACAAACCACTACTCACGGAAATAAGAGAGGACACAAACAAATGGAAAAACATTCCATGCTCATGGACAGGAAGAATCAATAATGTGAAAATGGCCATACTGCTCAAAGTAATTTATAGATTCAATGCTATTACCATCGATTTACCATTGACTTTCTTAACAGAATTAGAAAAAACACTTTAAATTTCATATGGAACAAAAAAAAAGGGGGCGGGGCTTGTATACCCAAGGCAATCCTAAGCAAAATTAACAAAACTGGAGACATCACATTACCTAATTTCAAAGTATACTACAAGGCTATGGTAACCAAAAAAGCATGGTAGTGGCACCAAAACAGATATAGAGATTAATGTAACAGAACAGAGGCCTCAGAAATAACACCACACATCTACAACCATCTGATATTTTACAAACCTGACAGAAACAATGAAGAAAGGATTGCCTATTTAATAAATGGTGCTGGGAAAACTGGCTAGCCATATGCAGAAAACAGAAACTAGCCCCTTCCTTACATCTTATACAAAAATTAACTCAAGATGGATTAAAGACTTAAACATAAAACCTAAAACCGTAAGAAGCCTAGAAGAAAACCTAGGCAGTACCATTCAGGGCACAGGCATGGTCAAAGACTTCATGACTAAAACATCAAAAGCAATTGCAACAAAAGCCACAATTGACAAATGGAATCTAATTAAACTAAAGAGCTTCTGCACAGCAAAAGAAACTATCATCAGAGTGAATAGGCAACCTACCGAATGGGAGAAAATTTTTGCAATTTTTCTGTCTGACAAAGGACTAATATCCAGAATCTACAGGAAACTTAACAAAAGTACAAGAAAAAAAAAAACCTCATCAAAAAGTGGGTGAAGGATATGAACAGACACTTCTCAAAAGAAGACATTTATGCCGTGATCATTAAAAAGTCAGGAAACAACAGATGCTGGAGAGAATGTGGAGAAATAGAAATACTTTTACACTGTTGGTGGGAGTGTAAATTAGTTCAACCATTGTGGTAGACAGTGTGGTGATTCCTCAAGGATCTAGGGCCAGAAATACCGTTTGGTCCAGCAATCCCATTCCTGATGTGGCCATTTGGTGCTATAAATTTCCTTCTTAACACTGCTTTAGTTGTGTCCCAGAGATTCTGTTACATTGTCTCTTTGTTCTCATTGGTTTCAAGTAACTTCTTAATTTCTGCCTTAGTTTCATTATTTACCCAGGAGTCATTCAGGATCAGATTGTTCAATTTCCACTAAATTATATGGTTTTTAATGAGTTTCTTAATCCCAAATTCTAATTTGACTGCACTGCCATCTGACAGATGGTTATGATTTCAGTTCTTTTGCATTTGCTAAGGAGCATTTTACTTCCAATTATGTGGTGGATTTTATAATAAGTGCCATGTGGCACTGAGAAGAGTATATAGTCTTTTGATTTGGGGTAAAGAGTAAACGTCTAGTAGGTCTACTTGACCCAGAGCTGAGTTCAAGTCCTTAATGTACTTGTTACTTTTCTGTCTTATTGATCTGTCCAACACTGACAGTGGGGTGTTAACGTCTCTATTATACTCTTGGAGTCAAAGTCTCTTTGTAGGTCTCCAAGAACTTGTTTTATGAGTCTAGGTGCTCCTGTTTTGGGTGCATATATATTTAGAATAATTGGCTCTTCTTTTTGAATTATTCTCTTTACCATTATGTAATGCTTTTCTTTCTCATTTTTGCTTTGTTCGTTTAAAGTTTGTTTTTTCAGAGACTAGGATTGCAACCCCTGCTTTTTTATGTTTCCATTTGCTTGGTAAATTTTCCTCCATCCCTTTATTTTGAGTCTGTGTGTGTCTTTGTATATGAGATGGGTCTCCTGAGTACTGCACACCAATGGGTCTTTACTCCTTATCCAATGTTCCAGTCTGTGTTTTTTTAGTTGGGGCATTTAGCCCATTTATTTAAGGTCAGTACTGTTATTTGTGAATTTTATCCTGTCCTCATGATGCTATTTGACTATTTTGCACACAACTTGATGTAATTTCTTCATAGCGTCATTGGTCTTTATATTTTGGTGTGTCTTTCCAGTGGCTGTATCAGTTTTTTTCTCTCCATATTTAGTGCTCTTAAAGAGCTCTTGCAGAGTAGGCCTGGTGGTAACAAAATTCCTCAGCATTTGCTTGTCTGAAAAGAATTTTATTTCTCCTTCACCATTGAAGCTTAGTTTGACTGGGTATAGAATTCTGAGTTGAAAATTCTTTTATGTACAAATGTTGATATTGGCCCCCAATCTCTTCTGGACTGTAGAGTTTCTGCTGAGAAGTCTGCTATTAGTCTGATGGGCTTCTCTTTCTAGGTAACCTGGCCTTTCTGTCTGGCTACCCTTAACAGTTTTTCCTTCATTTTGACCTTGGAGAATCTGATGATTGTCTCTTGGGGTTGATCTTCTTGTGGAGTATCTTAATGGTGTTCTCTGTATTTCCTGAATTTGTATGTTGGTCCGTCTGTATAGACTGGAGAGGTTCTCCTAGATAATATCCTGAGTATGTTTTCCAGCTTGTTTCCATTCTCCTCATCTCCTTCTGGTATTCTGATCAATCATAGGTTCAATCTTTTTATGAAATCCCATAATTCTTGGAGGCTTTGTTCATTCCTTTTCATTCTTTTTTCTCTACTCTTGTCTGCATGTCTTATTTCAGTAAGGTGGTCTTCAAACTCTGATTCATTTCTTCCACTTGGTCAGTTTGGCTGTTGATACTTGTATATGCTTCACACAGTTCTCACGCTGTGTTTTTCAGCTTCATGAGGTCGTTTATATTCCTCTCTAAACTGGTTATTCTAGCTAGCAATTCTTCTAACTGTTTATCAAGGTTCTTAGCTTATTTCCATTGGCTTAGAACATGCTCCTTTATCTCAGTGTAGGTTTGTATTGCCCGTCTTTCTGAAACCTACTTTTTTAATTTGTCCACCTGATTCTCCATCCAGTTCTGTGCCCTTGATGGAAAGACTTTGCAATCATTTGGAGAGAAGAGGCACTTTGTCCTTTTGGATTTTCAGCATTTTTCATTGATTCTTTCTCATCTTTGTGAGTTTTTCTATCTTTGGTCTTTGAGGCTGCTGACCCTTGGATGGGGTTTTTGTGGGGGCCTTTTTTTTGTTGTTGATGATGCTATATTGCTGTAGCTTTCTGCTTATTTGTTTTTCTTTCAATAGTTAAGGTCTCCCCTTCTGTAGGGCTGCTGCACTTTGCTGGGGGTTCACTTCTGGCCCTATTCATCTGATTCACTCCTGTGCCTGGAGATGTCACTCAAGGAGGCTGGAGAACAGCAAAGATGTATTCCTGCTGCTTCTTCTGGGACTTCTGACTTTGAGGGGCACCAATTTGATGCTGTAAGACTGCTCTGGCATAGGATATCGGACAACCCCCTGTTGGAAGGTCTTACCTAGTTTGGTGGCATGGGGGAGCAGGACCCATTTAATAAAGCACTTTCTCCCTTGGTGGAGAGTGTTTGCTTTGCTGGGGGGTAACTTTTTCATCTAGGCTGCCTGGATTCTGTCTGCTGGTCTGTAGAGACTGCAGCCACCCCTCCCTTAGGGGCTCTAGGACCTGGGAGATCCTAATTCTGTCCCTGAGCCTCTGACTGGAGTTATTGGAGATCTTGCAGGGAAGCCCCACCCAGTGGAGGAAGGATGGATTAGATTTAGGCCTGAAGAGGCACTCTGATCGCAGACTGTCACAGCCAGTGTGTTGAACTATGGGGACAAGTCTTGGGACCAAGCATTCCACCCTCCCTGGCTCCAGCAGGGGGAGAAGCGCAGCCTGGAGCTATAGAAATGGGTGCTGCCCTTCCCTGCCTAGGGAGCTTAGTGTGTTAGGCAGTTGGGAGTCCTAGTACTGGCTGCTGCCCCCTTCCCGAAAGAGCTCAAAAGGCTTCAACAGCAGGCAACCACAGTTGGTGCTGGTAGCCCCTCCCCCCAGGAGTTCAGTAGGTTTTAGCAGATTTCAGCTAAGAGTCTGTAAGAATCTGCGCATTCTGGGGTTGGGACGTTAGGCCCCGGTGGCATGGTTTTGTGAGTGGGTTCTTCAGATCCATGGGTTGCACAGTTTCATGAATAAAGCACGGTTTCCCCGGCTGGGTAGCATGCTCCCTCACTGCCTCCCCTGGCTGTGGGGAAGGGGTTCCCCTTCCCAATGTGGCTCTCAGGTGGGTCACCATACCACATTATTCTGCCTTCTCTCCATAAGTCACGTCAGCCTTCTTGTCAACTTTGATGAGGGAACTTGGATACCTTAGTTTCTGGTGAAGGATTCACATGCTTATTATGGTTTGTTTTGAAGGGAGCCTCTGAAAGCCACTGCTTCTAGTCACCCATCTTGACTCCACCTGTTGAGGAAGTGAATTTTAATGTGGATGTTTCTTTGTAAGCAAGGTATTAAATATTGGATTACTACTTTGGCATTCCAGCCAATTTTCAGTGTAATGACTATGACTATTGATAGAACAGAGTTGTCAAGGAAGGTAGCAGACCCTCAGGAGTCACCACATAAGGTCCTTTGATTATTCCTGGGAGGAAATACAGAGCTTTACAAGAGTGCTATGAAATCCAATAGGTGACCAACAAAATTGACAGTCATGCTGAGAGGGTGGGAATGAGGGCATATTTCTTTTTACATTTACTTTGTTTCACTAAGTATGCAGAATATACTAGTTATGTAGCATATATTTTAAAATTTTAATAAGGAAAATGCTATATAAAAAGGAAAAAGGATAAAAAGAATGTTGGACAGGAGAAAATTATTTTAAAAGCATAGGTGGAAAGGTTAAAGAATTAAAAGGAGGAAAGGAGAAAATATTAAAAACTAACAAAGGTGAGAAAGAAGATGAGGGAAAATAGAAAAATTGAAATGAATAGGGAACAAATGTAAAAGAAGAGACAGAAATAATTTTCAAAAGTCAGATGAGTTAAAAAATATAAGGAACAGGGCATGTCAAAGGAACACATGAGCCAACCTGAAGAGAATCCCAATCTCAAAGCTGGACCAATTGGAGCAGCAAAAAATGTGGTACTGGATTCTAAATCATTATTATAGACACTCTTTCAGGAGATGGATCTTAATCTCTATCATATCAAGCATGGACCAGACTTAATGACTTGATTCCAAAAAATACATAATACAAAGGGGGGAAAAGTAACTTTATAGTAAAGAAATTTGGCAAACACACTTCAGCCAGGTGATAAGGTTAACATCAATAGTGATAAATCATGCGGATAGTATGTACTCTTGTTTTAATGTGATGAGAAAAGCACTTCACCTCTGTAGTTTTCCTCTCTAAAACACATTACCTCAGTCTAATTATGAGATAACCATTGGAAAAATCCCATTGTAAGGACATTCTATAAAACACTTGACTAGTACTCTTAAAACTGTTAAGGTCATCAAAAACAAGGAAAGTCTGAGAAGCTCTCCAAACCAAGAGCAATCTAAGGAAACATGACAAGTAAATGTAATATGGTATCCTGTATGAGATCCTGGAACAGAAAAAGAACACTAGGTAAAAACTAAAAAAAAAAAAAAAAAAAAAAGGAATACTCTCATACTAACCATACTAATGTAAGATGTTAATAATAGGGGAAACTGGGTATTGAATATATGGAAACCCGGTGTACTGTCTTTGCAACTTTTATGTAAATCCCAAACTATTCTAAAATAAAAATGTTATTTAAAAATGAAAATACAAAAGGCAAAAAGTGAAAAATGACACACAAATAAGGAGGAGAGAAAAAGGGGTTTTAAAAATTAAAGAAATAGCATAGAAAAAGGGAAAACTTTTTAAAAGTCTTAAATTCTAAAAAAAATCGAAAAATGCTAAGCAAAAGTCCCCCCCAAAAAAACCAAGAGAAACACAATTAAAACCCAAAATAAAGCAAGCATGGAGAATAAAAATACAGAAAAGAAAAAAAAAAGCAAGCAACAAGAGAAAGAATTTACAAATGGAAAATAAAAAGTAAAAGTGCTGAACAAAAAAGAAACAAAACAAACAAAAAACCCACACAAAACACAAAATAACAAAACAAAAAGAGAACCCCAAACACCAAACTCCCAAATCCCAAAACACAAAAATTTAAAGCAAATTCGTGTAAACAGAAAAGGAAACCGTCCTAAAAACACAACAACAACAATAAAAGAAAAAATGGAAAAATGAGAAGGAAAGGTGAAAGCATCATCATCAACAACAATAACAAAGCCAAAAAACCCAACATTAAAACGGATAAGAAGAAAAAATCCAATAGACAAAAAGCATAAGAGAAAGAAAAACAAAAACAAAAATTTAACAAAGGAAAAGAAAAAATTCAATAAATTTTTTAAAAGTTTGAGAGAGATAAAAAATGACCTGTTTTCTTTGGATAGGTGTGTGGAGTGGGATAGAAGTACTCGCAAAGTGAGACTGTCCACAGTACGTGGCCTTTGGGAGCTGCTGGAAGGAATGCAAAGGGCATGTTATTGTAACACAGGCAGACAGGCATTTAAATGGCTTTTTACCACCATATTAACTTTTCCCCCATGTGAGTCTGCGAAGCTGACTGTTTTCCCCGGAGGCCCTGAGCCTTGTTTTATTTTTCAAGGGACTGAGAGATAAACAGCTATTGATGGGCCAGGTCCAAGATCTATATTGGGCTTGTGCCTCTTCAGATAGAGATACTGGTTTCTTTTCAAATGTTATTGTTATGAATAAAGGCAGTTTCTAGTTGGTCCAGAGCTAAGTGACTATGTAGTTCCTTCCAATGCTCTGATGAGTCAGGGCCCTGAAAGTTGCTAACCACCAACTAACCAGGAGCTAGAAGGGAGTCTTTGCCATCTGTTTTAAAATGATTCTTGCCCACCTAAAGGGATACAGAAATGGAGATTATCCCAAACAGCCAGAATCCCAAAGGCATTTGGGTTTGGTTTTAGAGCATGTTATGTGGTGTTTTGGGTTAGTATTATTTGCTTTACCTTTAAATTTCTGTTCAGTTTAGGATGATGCTAAAATCCATTTAGATAATCAGATTGAGTCTTGATTGAGTGGTGGAAGGTGGTGGTGGCTAGGATGAAATATTTGTCTTAGATAATCCATAAGCAAAGTAGTCTAAATAAAGACCATTGAAAATTTTATGATAATGATGATGCCTGGGCATACATTTTGATATACAAGTACACTCCTCTGGCATTCATCTTACTAGAAGTGGTAGCAAGAGATAGCTACAGCAATAGGACTGCCGGGGCACTTATCTTTCACAAATCACATCAGTGAGTGGCCAGGAGCCAGTGACATTTATACTCCCAGTAATCTTGTAATCCTTCTGGGTCCTGGAGCCTGATATTTCTTCGGCCTGGCATCTAGAGTTGTGATGCTGAGCACTAGCATCTAGACAGATAGCACATACCACAATATCATTGTCCAGCTGATGGGTCATAACCAGAAACCGAGTTAACATTCATACAGAATAAACATGTAGACTCAAAGAAGGATTATGAGATCTAGAATGAAGTTGCAGGATTTATTCCTGGCTCAATCCCATATTAACCATGTGATCTTGGGCAAGTCACTTAACCTCTCTAAGCTTCTTTTATACGGTGTACCTACCTCACAGAAATTGAGTGTCTGTGGCTTTTATCCTCATGATAAAAATTTGAATTAAGCCACAAATGATAAATATAAATAGGTAATGAAAGAGCTATTGCTTATTAAATTAGGATACTACAGTAATTTGGTTACCATAACAAAAAATAGGATGAGGCATTGATCACAAGCCAGTTTGTTTCTCCATGTTCTGTCATGTGCTTCTTTTCTCTTCAAGTTTGTTCTTCAGCCCATATCCCAGCCAAACCAGTGTGTTTCTTGAACCTATGGGCTCAAGCAACGCTCCTGCCTCAGTCTCCCAAGTAGCTGAGACTACAGGTGCACACAACTGCACCTGGCTCAAACCAGTCTTTTTCTAATGCATTGTTTACCATGTTACACTTTCAAGTGGCATATTCAGTGGGTACAAAAACTCTTAGGGTCAGAAAGACATTGGGTTGAGTGGTGATACTCTGCCTAATGGCAGGAGATTGGACTAGACTAGTGATACAAGACTTACAGTTTTCACGCACCAAATATTTTCCAAAAAATATCAAGGTGTCATATAGGGCTGCTAATTTATTATTTTGCTAATTAAGGACATTATAAAACAACAGCTACTCTCTGTGATTTTCATCCTTTCATATAAGAAGAGGTACTTTCACATAAAAAATCAGAAAAGACATAATCTCAAAATTAAAATAGTTAAAAACTTTTAACTTTACAAAGCAATCACCAGATAGTTTTTGTTTTGCTCATTTTTCATTTGGACAAGTGAAAATTTTATTATGAATTGATTTTTAGGAACCATCCCACTAGATTTGGGTTCTAGTCTTCACTGTGCCACTAACTTACTGTGTGACATTTGCCCATGTTTCTTCCTCATTTGGGGTCTTATTTTTCTCATCTCTACAATGGGACAATTAGATTAGAGGAGATTTAAGGGTTTTTTTTTTTTTCTAGCTCTAGTGTTCAGGATTCTGTCACTTTTAGAGCTTCCTTTTTGTCCTTGGAATCTGAATTTGTGCTGGAAAAAAAAAAGAGACTTTACTTATAATCACAGAACCCTAAATCAAGTAGCAGATGATTCACATTCCTGGCATGCACATTACAGAGAGCATTTGTATCAGCCATGATACGAGACATCAAATTTTTTTCCTTTTTTTATTCTTTACATTTTTGGGAGTAGAATTACTTCTTTGAGATGAAGTTGTCACTTCTCTAACATTCCCTGTGATCATCGCTTTTACTGTTTTACTTTATGTTTACTCCAAATCATACAAACTCAAAGCCTCCAGGCCCTCCTCTGGGGTGTGTGTGTGTGTGTGTGTGTGTGTGTGTGTGTGTGTGTGTGTGTGCCTGTTTGGGCTTGGTTGCTATACAAAGATTTTTACTTCTTGTCTCTTTCCTCTCCTGTCTGCCCCATCCC
This sequence comes from Ateles fusciceps, assembly GCA_036589455.1. Lineage (NCBI taxonomy): Eukaryota > Metazoa > Chordata > Mammalia > Primates > Atelidae > Ateles > Ateles fusciceps. Next base: position 99,920 of record JAZHEH010001922.1, read on the forward strand.
CTAAAATACACTTTCCATGAATCCTTCCCTATTTTTTCTTTTTTTCCCTTTAGACAGAAAGTGTGACCTCAGCTGTTGGCATGGTCCATAAATGGCATTATCTAAATTCTTGGCAAAATCCCAATTGGGGAATGTTGGGCTTCAGTTAGTTCTAGGTAGCTAGAGGAAATATAAAATTAATTAGCAACATAATTTTGGGCTTTACCTGCCTGGTAAAAGTGCACTAGTGTTTGTACTAGAAAGCACTTTCTGGCCAAAATCCTATTCTGCTGTTTTAAGACATGGAGTTTTAATTAGACATTTTGAGCAAAGTGGTCATTTTATTGGCAACCCCAGCTTTACTAGTCCTGGGCAAAAATGCAAGAGCAAATTTAGGACTTTAAGGCTACTGTCTTGAAGTTAAAGGAGAGTTCATTCTGCACTTGTCTTAAGAGACCCTAAATCTCCAAATATGAAGTTCTGCTTCCTTGCCTCCAGTGTCTCTCTTCATAGATTTTTTTTCTTGCCATCTGTTTATATGATATCTGAAGCATGGTTCACTGCAAGGAAGAAAACATGGTATTCAATAAGTAGCCCAAATTGTAATGTTTTCAAAAATTGAATTTATTTTAAAATAAATGATACAATCTAAAATCCAATTTTGAATTTAGTTCCTCCAGTTGTTCACTGTTAAGGGTGATGCATTGTTTTGTCTCTGGGCAGGTCTGAGCTGAGGCCATTTCCATGTGATCTACCACTTGCCCATCCCCCTGCCTGCTTTTCCACTCCAGCCTTCTTCATTGCTCTAGCACTGGGCCTTCACAGCCTGGGGTAGTGGGAGTTTGGCACACTGTACTTCTGGATTCTTCCAGCTGTACTCTCACTGGGGAAAATCAACTTTGAAGTAAAGCTGGGGACCTGCCAAAGAACTGAGAGGAGGTTATTAAAAATGGTATTTTTCAAATCACGAATGATGTTTTGCTAGCAGAGGGTAACAGGTTACTTGGAATCTGAACTGCTTTGGGTTTTGGATTAAATTGCAAAGTTGGCTAGATTTCATACCTCCAGGGTTCTGAGGGCTGAGGGCACAATTGAAAGCATATTAGATGCTGGCTGCATCTATACTATACCAACCAGCTAGTTAAAAAGGGGTAATTCACTAGAATCTATTTATTTAGTGTCATGAACACAAAAACATTGAGTTTAGTCTTGTTGTTTTTTTGATATAGTTTTATTTATTTGGGCTTATTTTACTAAATTCTTACTAGAATGTATTTTGAGTATGGATATGGCCTGTATTTCTATTGTAAGCATCATATTGTTTCATTTTCACTATATTCTCTTCTATATTTCTACCTTCAACAGTTTTCAGTGGTGATGATTCTACATTAAGGGAAAAAAATGAGTTCTATGGATTCTTTAGTACATCACTGTTATATTCTACTCTCCCAATTGCTTTCCCTACTAAACTATGACAGTGCTTGAAATTTTACAAATAGCATTTTAGCCTTTTGTTCATTCAGGTACTTAAGGAATTTTGATTTTCAAGACTCTTCATTTTAATCTTTGTTTGTGGTTGATCCAGGTCTTTGGCATCATTTCTTCTGGATCATAGTTGATAACCCCCACAGCATGAAAGAACTTTCTGTCCTTGTGTCCTCCTGTTAGGATTTTAGAGATGTTTCCTTCTATCTGTCCTCAAGAACTTCCCCAGCCTCATGTTCCTTGATTCCCTTCCATTAGATCATTTGCTGTTCCCTTAACATGCTTGGATACATTACCTGAACTCTGAGTGCTGGCTGTGATGGTCTTGAGCTGTGTTCTCTGGGATACCTCCTGGTCACATGGTAAGGTTTGCTTGGTAAAATTCTTAGGGAAAAGCTTACCTTATTATCAGCTCATAAACTGGCATTTCTGGCCTGGAAACCTGCAGTTTTGAGTTGTTCTTGCTTTGAGCATGACTACCTGGACTTTTGTTATGAACATAGTCTTGCATTGCCTACTCCTCTTTCTCCTTTCCAAAATATCCCCAACAGAAATGGCTTGGGGAAGCTATGGACAAACCCTGTTGAGATGGATGGAGGTTGGGAATGGGGTGGACAATAACTTTTAAGTGTCTAAACCCATTTGGGTGTTTTCCAAATTCATAATCCCAGAAGTTGTTTAAACTACTACGTTGTTAGAGATCTTCTAGTTAAACCTCCTCATTTTTATGATGAGGAAACCAAGGTTGAAGTAGAAATTTGGCCAAGGTCACATAGCTTGCAAGTGAAAGAAGTGGGATGAGAGTCTTGATCTGTAGAGTATGTTCTGTAATGTAGTTATTAATAGTAAGCAGTGATACTAGATTCAATCTCTGGCCATTTCAACTCCCAAGCAACTCTTTTCACTCTTCCTTTCATTCTACTTGATAAGAGAAATCCTAACTGATAAAATAGTAAGCACACAGAAAATACCAACACAGGTGTTAGAATTTTTTAGTTCTTGATATTTCAGCTACATCACCTTAGGCCCTGCCCTGCCTCCCACAGCGCCTCTCCCCATAAGATACCTGAGGTGGGGGCTCTTCTTTACTGTCCAGGACAGTCCATGGAGGGAAGGTGAGATAATTTTTCTGCCTCCGTTGAAGACCAACACTGGCCTGAGACCAACTTTCCTGAGTTTCTCCAGGCAGATTCCACAATAGTTGGGGGTAGGAGAGGCATAATTGGCCCAGACTGTTTTTATTTGGTTTCAGTGTAGAAGAGCAGACATCCTGAAAGAGAATTGAAAACACTTCTTTCTTTGGATTCCTGGGGCTGTGTAGGGAGAGGTTGGGCCCCACTTGGCACAGAGTTGATTACAACATTCAAATAAAGCTCCAATATTGTTGCCCAAGGCTGAATGGAAAGTTTTCCTTCCAGTCAGGGCCGACTCCTAAACTCCAAGCTTCTTAAGCCTTTGATTAGCAGACACCTGCCACCAAGGAGACCAGCCAACAATAAAGCTGTGAGGGGCTGCTCCTGAGGATGGATCAGCATTAACAGAGCCTGGATGGGAAGAGTACAATGATTTGCCATCTCTGCCTGATCCCCAAGGACACAAAAACTCAGCATATTTTGCTGAGATTTAAACAATCTTTGAATCTGTTGAAAGTAGCATTTTCTGTTTTTGACTCATTCACATATACTGAACTTATAAGAGCATCACTTTGTTAAATGCCACTGTGTCCAAAGAGTTAACCCATGTCTTCCATTTTTCATTGAGGGTGAGAATGATAACCATCTCACTTTTTATCATCTCTTATTCAAAATGTTTTAAAAAGACTAGAGGCAGAAAGATTGCTATATTACTAATGACCACTTCATGGTAATTTGTGGCTTAAAGGTGTTGGAAGAAAGTTATGATGAATTTTAAGGAAAAAAGAACAATGACTCACAAACAGAAGAACTTCAGACATACTGGGGAGGCTAGAGCTTTTCTAGATCCCTCAAATCAACTTACCCGCAAGTGAGATCTCTCTGGAAATAAGCCTCCTCTTCATCAGCATAAATAAATATTTAAAATATTAATTGTTATTATTTCTACCCCATGTACTTTCAAAACATTTTGGATTGCTAAGAGTAAGGATTTTGATCTGATGGGAGGTCATTGCAAAAAGCTCCTTCTGAAACTGGCCCTGATGAAGTATTTACCCAGAGCAAAGCACATTGGCCTAGTTGTCTTGGTGATAGACAACTTGGCAGCAAGAGCTGTCTGCACAGCTCTGAGGTGGGGTTGAGTTGTCTGTAATGTCTCCATTCAAGTTTGGCTAATTGAAATCAGGAAGAAAAGTTAATGTAGAAAGAAGGCAAAAAATTACATCTCCAGTCAAGTTTTGCATGCCTGTCAATATGCTGGGTTAAATAAAAAGGTTTGGGGAATTCCTGTTCTGTCATTTTTACTATGTTATTGTTGTACATGAGGTGGCACATTAGCCTCCACGACAGGGTTAGCAGCTATGGCAACATGCCAGTCTCCTAAGGACCCCAAATGAAATTGAGCTGTGTCACTGGCCATGCTTCATCAGCATAGTATCTGAGGAAGAGAAAAAGAAACATGTCTCTGGAAGTGACTCTGCTAGTATCCAGCTAATAATGTTATATCTTTAGCCAGGAAAGTATGCTCAGGGCCAAAAGAACCAAGAAGAGGCCCTTGACTTCAAGTCTATGAAACCCTAGAAATCATAAGCAAAAAAAATTTTTGTGTATATGCATATGTGCATTTTTCTGGAGTCCTTAGCTTTGATCAGATTCTCTAAGGATCTGAAACTCTCAAAAAGTTAAAAACCACTGCTACATAGATTCAGATTTACAGGCTTGGACCCAGTTATTTTTTCCTGGTATTTAAGTATTGGGTGACAGGAGAATGGTGGAATCTTTCTTATATATTCGTCATGTAGACCCATTAGCAAGACATGCCATAGTTCACGATAGCTGAGTGTGGAGACTATTTAGCATATTATACTTTAGGTAAAATAAATCATAATATTAATCTTTATTTTTTCTTAGATACGCCACAGTACATTATGTAGAGTAAGGTTTAAAGAAATATAAACACATATGTACAAATTTAAAACTTTCTCAGCTATTTATATGTTACTATTTAATTCTGTCTTCGTTGCTTTCTCTCTTGCTTCCATGTGGTATTGAAATGCTTATATCCACTTCTCCCTTTTATAAAGCCACTGTGCATCTTTATGTAGTTGTTGACATTAGTGGAGTCCCCCTTGATGACACAGTTTTTATTCTGGTAATGTTCTTAGTTAATCAATCTCTTTTATTCTGGTATACCATGTTTTCCAGTTCAGCCACCATCTCCTACTGTCAGAAATCTAAAGCAAGACATTTTGACTTTGTCATTTCAATACAACTATTACAACTAGGAATGGTTATTATTGTTTTAAACCTCTCAGGTTTTGTGTGTAACACACAACTCTACCTAACTCCAATACTATAGAGTCTTTTGCTTTATCCCGTATTAATTTCTTTCTTTAAAAAATGGATGTGTGTTTTACTTTTACAGTTATGAATAAAGAAAATTAAAAAAATATGTATCTATTGAGCCAGCCACGTTAACTTCTGAGGAGGTATCAATTAAGCTTTTGACAACCCTCAATTAAAGGGGCATTATGATATTAAATATATGTATATTACTGGAATACCTGAGATTTACTGTTAGATATTTAACTGAAGATTTCATGTACAGTCTGGATCTCAGAATAGGGGATCATAATGTGGCTCAAATATCTCTTCTCTTAACATCTCTGATGTTTATGCAAAGGTCAGAATGTTTGAAGGGTATATTAAGATACATGTAAATTCTCAGAATGAGAAGATATTTTACTGGGTATGACCGTTGACCATTTATGAGGTGACCAAAGGTGGTCAACACACAATTCTTGGTAAATGAAACATATAAATGTGCCAAATCCCCACTTCATCCCTGAACATCAGTCTTGGGAATGGGGTAAGGTAATCTGTTTTACACATTACTTGGTAATTTATAAAACAGCTGAAAGTGTAATGGTGTTTTTATAGGCCTCATCAAAATGGCTGGGTTAAGGTAGCCAGGTCAAAAACTTCCTAGTGTGAAAATAATTATATAAAAATCTGAACCAATGTTCAGCTCAAGTGCTGTCTCTCTTTAGGGGGCTTTCCAAGATATCCCAAGTCAAAATTAACTGCTCTCCTTCTATTCTCATAGTCCTTATTCTGGTACCTCATTATAGCACTTATTTTAGATTTCAGTACACAGTATATACAACTGATTCTTCTTATTAATTCGTAAGCTTTTTGAGAGCATTAACCATGTCTTAGTGTCTTAGTCATCATTGCTGGTTACAAAGTATCTTTTATTAGTGAATTTATTGGGTTATCAAACTTTATTAAATGCATATTGTATGCCAGACATTCTGATGCTGGGGACCTTAAGATGAAAATACGTAATTCCTGCCCTCAAAGAGCCTAGAATTTGACATAGTAGGAGCTTAAGACATATTGAACTACTGTGTTTTTCTGCATTCTTCTATTGTTTTTGCTTAGAATAGGAAAAGATAATTGTATAAGGAAGTCTCCATATTTCTAATTCCTGTGTCCTTCTGAAGAACATGCCATTTTTCTTTTTTAATCATTTCAAATGAACACTTTAGAAATATAGGTTTCTTCACAGCTACTAAATTTCTTCACAGCTATTACTTTTTTTTTTTTTTTGTACCTTTGGTTCTTGGGTACGTGTGCAGATCATGAAGGGTTGTTGCATAGGTACTTACATGGCAAGGTGGTTTGCTGCCTCCATCCTCCTGTCACCTATATCTGGCATTTTCTCCCATGTTATCCCCTCCCCCAACCTCCCCCACCCCCAACTGTCCCTCCCATAACCACCCCAACAGACCCTAGTGTGTGATGCTCCCCTCCCTGTGTCCATGTGTTCTCATTGTTCAACACCTACTTATGAGTGAGAACATGTGGTGTCTGATTTTCTGTTCTTGTTTCAGTTTGCTGAGAATGATGGTTTCCAGATTCATCCATGTCCCTACAAAGGACATGAACTCATCGTTTTTTATGGCTACATAGTATTCCATGGTGTATATGTGCCACATTTTCCTTGTCCAGTCTAATATTGATGGGCATTTGGGGTAGTTCCAGGTCTTTGCTATTGTAAACAGTGCTGCAATGAACATACATGTGCTTGTGTCATTATAATAGAACTATTTATAATCAATTGGGTATATATCTGGTAATAGGATTGCTGGGTCAAATGGAATTTCTATTTCTAGAGCCTTGAAGAATCGCCACACTGTCTTCCACAATGGTTGAACTAATTTACACTCCCACCAACAGTGTAAAAGTGTTCCTATTTCTCCACATCCTCTCCAGCATCTGTTGTCCCCAGATTTTTTAATGATCACCATTCTAACTGGCTTGAGATGATATCTCAGTGTGGTTTTGATTTGCATTTCTCTAATGACCAGTGATGATGAGCATTTTTTCATGTGTTTGTTGGCCTCATATTTGCTCTTCTTTTGAAAAGTGTCTGTTCATATCATTTGCCCACTTTTGAATGGGTTTCTTTGTTTTTTTCTTGTAAATTTGTTTTAGTTCCTTGTAGATTCTGGATATTAGCCTTTTGTCAGATGGGTAGGTTGCAAAATTTTTTCCCATTCTGTTGGTTGCCAGTCATTTTAATGATTGTTTCTTTAGTTGTACGGAAGCTCTGGAGTTTAATTAGATCCTATTTGTCTATTTTGGCTTTTGTTGCCAATGCTTTTGGTGTTTTAGTCACGAAGTCCTCAGTTATGCCTACGTCCTGAATGATTTTGCCTAGGCTTTTTTCTCACAGTTTTTATGGTGTTGAGCCTTATATTTAAGTCTTTAATCCATCTGGAGTTAATTTTAGTGTAAGGTGTCAGGAAAGGTCCAGTTTCTGCCTTCTGCACATGGCTAGCTAGTTTTCCCAACACCATTTATTAAACAGGGGATCCTTTCCCCATTGCTTGTTTTTGTCAGGTTTGTCAAAGATTAGATGGTTGTAGATGTGTGGCGTTGCCTGCAGGGCCTCTGTTCTGTTCCATTGGTCTATATCTCTGTTTTGGTACTGGTTCCATGCTGTTTTGATTACAGTAGCCTTTTAGTATGGTTTGAAGTCAGGTAGGGTGATGCTTCCAGCTTTGTTCTTTTGCTTAGGGCTGTCTTGGCTATGTGGTCTCTCTTTTTGGTTCCACATGAAGTTTAAGGTGGTTTTTTTCATTTCTGTGAAGAAGGTCATTGGTAGCTTAATGGGGATAGCATTGAATCTATAAATTACTTTGGGCAGTATGGCCATTTTGACAATATTGATTCTTCCTAACCATGAGCATGGAATGTTTCTCCATCTGTTTGTGTCCTCTCTTACTTCCTTGAGCAGTGGTTTGTAGTTCTCCTTGAAGAGGTCTTTAACATCCCTTGTTAATTGTGTTCCTAGGTATTTTATTCTATTTGTAGCAATTCTGAATGGCAGTTCTAGATTTTGCTCTCTTTAATTTTGTTTTTGGTGTATAGGAATGCTTGTGATTTCTGCACATTGATTTTGTATCCTGAGGTTTTGCTGAAGTTGCTTATCTGTTTCAGGAGATTTTGGGCTGAGATGATGGGGTCTTCTAAATAAACAATCATGTTGTCTGCAAATAGAGACAATTTGACTTCCTCCTTTCCTAATTGAATACCCTTTATTTTATTTTCTTTCCTGATTACTCTGGCTAGAACTTCCAATAGTATATTGAATAGAAGTGGTGAGAGTGGGCATCCTTGCCTAGTGCCAGATTTCAAAGGGAATGCTTCCAGTTTTTGCCCATTGAGTATGATATTGGCTGTGGGTTTGTCATAAATAGCTTTTATTATTTTGACATACGTTCTTGTCAACACCTAGTTTATCGAGTGTTTTTAGTACAAAGGGCTGTTGAATTTTGTCCAATGGCTTGTCTGCATCTATTGAGATAATCATGTGGTCTTTGTCTTTGGTTCTCTTTATATGGTGGATTACGTTTATAAACTTGTGTATGTTGAACTAGCCTTGCATCCCTGGGATGAAGCCTAATTGATTGTGATGGATAAGCTTTTTGATGTGTTGTTGCAATTGGTTTGCCAGTTTTTACTGAAGATTTTTGCATCTATGTTCATCATGGATATTGGCCTGAAGTTTTCTTTTTTTCATTGAGTCTCTGCCCGTTTTTGGTATCAGAATGATGTTGGTCTCCTAAAATGATTTGAGAAGGATTCTCTCTTTTTCAATTGTTTGGAATATTTTCAGAAAGAGTGGTACCAGCTCATTTTTGTATGTCTGGGTAGAATTTCCCTATGAACCTGTCTGGTCCTGGACTTCTTTTGATTGGTAGGGTATTAATTGCTTCCTTAACTTCAGCCGTTGTTATTGGTCTGTTCAGGGTTCATCTTCTTCCTGATTTAGTCTTTGGAGAGTGTAAAATGTCCAGGAATTTATCAATTTCTTCGAGGTTGATTCATTTATGTGCAGAGAGTTGTTTATAGTAATCTCTGATGGTAGTTTATATTATTGTGGTGGTGATATCCCCTTTATCATTTTTTATTGCATCTATTTGCTTCTTCTCTCTCTCTCTTTTTTTTTTTTATTAAACTGGTTAGTGGTCTGTCTATTTTGTTGATCTTTTCAAGAAACCAGCTCCTGGATGTATTGATTTTTTTGAAGGGTTTTTTGTGTCCTTATCTCATTCAGTTCTGCTCTGATCTGAGTTATTTGTTGTTTTCTGCTAGCTTTTGAATTTTTTGATCTTGATACTCTAGCTCTTTCAATTTTGATGATAGAGTGTTGATTTTAAATCTTTCCTTACTTCTTATGTGGGCATTTATTACTATAAATTTCCCTCTAGACATTGCTTTAAATGTGTCCCAGAGATTGTGGTATGTGTGTCTTTGTTCTCATTCGTTTCAAAGAACATCTTTATTTCTACCTTCATTGCACTGTTTATTCAGTTGATATTCAGGAACCAGTTGTTCAGTTTGCATGAAGTTGTGTTGTTCTGAGTGAGTTTCTTAATCCTGAGTTCAAATTTGATTGCACTGTGGTTGTAGAGAATGTTTGTTATGATTTCCATTCTTTTTGCATTTGCTGAGAAATGATTTACTTTCAATTATGTGGTCAATTTTAGAGTAAGTGCGATGTGGTGCTGAAAATAATATATTCTGTGGATTTGGGGTGGAGAGTTCTGTAGATGTCTATTAGGTTTGCTTGGTCCAGATCTGAGTTCAAGTCCTGGATATCCTTGTTAACTTTCTCTGTCTTTGATGTCTAGTATCAACAGTGGGGTGTCAAAGTCTCCCACTATTATTGTGTGGGAGTTGTAAGTCTCTTTGTAGGTCATTAACAATTTGATTTATGTATCTGGATGCTCCTGTATTGGGTGTGTATATATGTAGAATCATTCTCTCTTTCTTGTTGCATTGATCCTTTTACCATTAGGTAATGCCCTTCTTTGTCTCTTTTTATCTTTGTTGGTTGAAAGTCTGTTTCATCAGAGACTAGAATTGCAACTCCTGCTTTTTTTGCTCTCCATTTGCTTGATAAATCTTCCTCCATCCCTTTATTTTGAGCCTATGTGTGTCCTTGCATGTGAGATGGGTTTCCTGAATACAGCACACTGATGGGTCTTGACTTTTTAATCCAATTTGCCAGTCTGTGTCTTTTGATTGGGGCATTTAGCCAATTTACATATAAGGTTAATATTGTTATGTGTGAATTTTACTCCTATCATTTTTTTGCTAGCCTGGTCGTTTTGCCCATTAGATAACATGGTTTCTTCATTGTGTTGATGGTCTTTACCGTTTGGTATGTTTTTCCAGTGGCTGGTACTGGTTGTTCCTTCCCGCGTTTAGTGGATCTTTTAGAAGCTCTCGTAAGGCAAGCCTGGTGTTGACATAATCTCTCAGCAATTGCTTGTCCATAAAGGATTTTATTTCTCCTTTGCTTATGAAGCTTAGTTTGGCTGGGATATGAAATTCTAGGTTGAAAGTTCCTTTCTTTAAGGACGTTGAATATTGGCTCCCACTCTCTTCTGGCTTGTAGGGTTTGCCACCGAGATCCGCTGTGAGTCTGATGGGCTTCCCTTTGTAGGTTACCGTAACCATTCTCTCTGGCTGCCCTTAGCATTTTTTTTCTTTAGTCAACCTTGGTTAGTCTGACAATTTATGTGCCTTGGGGTTGCTCTTCTTGAGGAATATCCTTGTGGTGTTCTCTGTATTTCCTGGATTGAATGTTGGCCTGCCTTGCTAGGTTGTGGAAGTTCTCCTGATAATATCCTAAAGAGTGTTTTCTAGCTTGGATTCATTCTCCCCCATCACATTCTGGTACACCTATCAAACGTAGATTAGGTCTTTTCACATAATCACATATTTCTTGGAGGCTTTGTTCATTTCTTTTCATTTCTTTTTTCTGTAATCTTACCTTCTCATTTTATTTCATTGAGTTACATCTTCATCTCTGATATCCTTTCTTCTGCCTGGTCCATTCGGCTATTGAAACTTGTGTATGCTTCACTAAGTTCTCGTGTTGTGTTTTTCAGCTCCATCAAGTCATTTATGTTCTTCTCTAGGCTGGTTATTCTAGTTAGTATTTCATCTAACTTTTTCCCCAGGTTCTTAGTTTATTTACATTGGGTTAGAACATGTTCTTTTAGCTCAGAGAAGTTTGTTATTACCCACCTTCTGAAGCCTGCTTTTTTTCAATTCATGAGACTCATTCTCCATACATCTTCGATCCCTTGCTGGTGAGGAGTTGTGATCCCTTGGGGGATGAGAGGCATTCTGGTTTTGGGGTTTTCATCCTTTTTGCACTGGTTTCTTTCCATCTTCATGGATTTATCTGCTTGTGCTCTTTGTAGTTGGTGACTTTTGGATGGGGTCTCTAAGTGGAACTTCTTTTTGTTGATGTTGAAGCTATTTCTTTCTGTTTTTTAGTTTTCCTTCTGATAGACAGGCACCTTTGCTGCAGGACTGCTGGATGTCCACTCCAGACCTTGTTTGCCTGGGAATCACCTGAGGGGGCTGCAGAACAGCAACGGTTGTGCTAGTTTCTTCTTCTGTTATCTTTGTCCCAGAAGGGTACCCGCCAGGTGTGAGCCAGTGCTCTCCTTTATGAGGTGCCTCTTTGGATATATGGGGGTCAGGAAACTTCTTGAGGAGACAGTTTGTCCCTTATCAGAGCTCAGGTTCTGTGCTGGGAGCACTGTTGTTCTGTTTAGAGCTGCTGGGCAGGTACGTTTAAGTCGGCTGCAGTGCAACTCATCACTTGCCCTTTTCCCAGCTGCTCTTTCCTGGGATGGTGGGCTTTTTTTATAAGTTCCTGATGTGCTGCTGCCTTTTTTCAGAGATGCCCTTCCCAGCAAGGAGGTAGTCTAGTCACAGTCTGCCCAGCAGAGGCATTGCTAAATTACCACAGGCCCTGCCCCAGCAGTTGTGAATACTCTCCTTGTGGTTTTGTTTACAGAGCTGCCATTAGAACTGCCTCGGTAATGGCAGATGCCCTTCCCCCTACAGATCTCCAACCATTATGGGTCCAGCTGTGCTTGCTGCGAAACTGTCCAGTCAAGTGTTTACAAATTTCTTGTCTTTGTGTGAGTGGAACTCACTAGAGCCAGATCACCTAGCTCCCTGCTTTCAGCCCCTGCTTTTTCAGTTGAATGGGTGGCTCTGTCTCTCAGGCATTCCAGGTGCCAGTTGAAGCAGCCATGCAGAGTTGTGTGAGGTTTTGTGTGGAAACCTGCCACACCAGCTGAAACAGCCATGCTGGAAATTCATGGCACTTTTAGGCCTGGAAATCTCCTGGTCTGCAGGCGGTAAAAAACTGTGGGGAGAGGTCCAGTTATCTGAACCAGAGTGCTGAGTGGATGGAAAAGCCCCCGATGGCCTCTGTTGTGTAGAGGTGGGGGTCTTCTAGGAATTGCACTTCCTGCATGAGGCAGCACCTCACCCTGCCTTCAGCTCACCCTTCCTGGACTACACCCACTGTGCCATCAGTTCTAGTGAGATGCACCTTGTACCTCGTTGGAAATGCAGAGATAACTGATTAAAGTCTTTCTTACAGTAAAACTGAAAAATCTGCATCAGTATTTCCAGTGTGTGAATAACACATCTAAAAATGTCTCCCATGGTCCATCTTGAGGATGTTAGCAATATCATGTTAACAATAAATTACTATTTGCAATTTTATTTTCCACAAATTATCCCTTAATTCAGGGGTTTATATGAGTTTTTCTGTGGCAAATTCCAGCTTGGCACATTTAACATATACCAGAGAAAAAAAGAGCAAACTCTTACATTATGTGTGAGAATCTTAGGAGCTCTGTGCCCCCTCCTTCAAGTATTCTGTCTATTCTTATTAGTTTATTTAATTAAATGAATATGATCTGTTAAATATGCTTGCTTGATTAGTAGAACTGACAAGTAGTTATACTGAATTAATTAGTTGTGAGGCAGACTGAGCTAGTAGACTGAATTATCTATTTGACTGAAGTAATATTTCCTATTGGCTAGCCAGAACATTTCCTTGACCAAATTACTTAATTTTGTTATATCAACTGGAAAAATGAATTCGACCGTATAAACTAAATTAACTCTTCTCTTGCTAGAGACAACAAATTTGTTTAATTAAAATTGTTCATTTGATGGCCCTTGTAAGCCATAAGCAAAGTTGAAAAGAGTTTCAGAACTGGGCATTTTCATCTTCTTGGGATTGCTAGAAATTCAAAAGCAATGACTCTGAATGAAAGTCTGATGTAGAAGTTTTGGGGCTTGCAAGATGCCTCATATTTTCTATGTTAATATGTAGGCCTATTAACTCATCCTAGAGAGGTCCATTGGACTAATAAATTGGAAGCTTATGCTGCATTTCTCTTTTGGAGAGTGCAGTTTTAAGAGCGCCATGAGTTCTCTTTGGGCACTGGCTCATTCCTGGAACCAGGTGAAAAATTCAAAATTAGTTATTGACAATTGTCTGTGGTATGAAGAAGTAACTGAAATAGCTCATTTAAAAAATAGCGTAAGAAACAAATGTGTCAGAGGAGGGTAGAGAAAACACATACCAAAAATACGCTTGAATTCACTGTAAGCATCATAAATTCTACTTTAACAGACTTCTGGAAATCAAGATGATGCTACCCTATCTGCTGTCAGATGAGTGGCTGGTATGGGGATGAGACAATCAGAGTTAGGCTGGCATAGTAAACGCTCATCTTTGGATCTCATCTTTGTATTAGTTTTTGCAGAGGAGGCCATTTGATGTATCCCTTTCCCTTTCTACATCCATTCTTCCAGCATTTAAAATATAACTTAAATTTCTTTCATCCCTTAAAAATCACCCTTATCTCCCACCCTGCCTTCAAATTACCTTTTTAAGTTTCTCTTTTGTTTTGAGACATGCCAAAAATCTTTTTTTTTTTTTTTTTTTTTGAGAGTCAGTGGCTTTATGATCAATAAGGGCTACTGGTTCCACCTACTCTGTAAGTTAAAATGTGTAAGGTCAAACACATTTGCTTTCTGTGTGTAACATCCCTTCCTCTCTCTTCTTGACTTCCTTTCCAAATAAAATTCTCTATGATATCTTCTTAACTGGACTTGGGAAACTGTCATAAGAATATACTCCTTGCTCAAACTGGCTCAGGGGAGCTGAGTTACTCCATTTACAACTCTAAGAAACAATAAACATAAAAAGTATGTAAAAGCTCTCCCCCAACCTTTCATTCTCTGGAGCTCTTATGATTCAAAAGGGTTCTAACAATTGGTTTTCTCATCAGGCAGGAGGGTAGTGGGGCTTAGAACTTCAGTAGGGATTTACTTGGAAACAGGTTTTGGGGAACCCCTTATATCACACCTACTTGGGGTGAGTTGGCTCTCACATTTCTCCTGGAAATATGTAAACTTGGAGACAGTCCCTGGTTACTGGTGCAAATTCCTTTTCCAAATAAACAAAAGTATATTCCATCTTGAGAACCAGGTGACATACCTTAAGTGTTTGAAAAGTTCTCAAGAGTTGGCCATATATATTACATTTTAGGATTGAGGATAGAATTTAGATGCAAGTCCATCTCTGATCATGCTAGGGTTTAGCTCTAGGGCTTGGGCAGCTGTGTATAGCTGATATCTTCATATCAGATGTGTATAGCTGATATCATTATTTGATGGATAATTTGACAGTCACTGCCACAATCAAATTACAGATAACTGAAATAAAATTCCTGACACTTGCTGAGTATCTACTATGTGCCAGGTAATGTTTCTAATCATTTTACATGAATTTAGTCATTTATTCTTCAACACAACCCAAAGAAATAGTACAATTATTATCTCTACTTTACAGATAAAAAAGTGAGGAAAAGATAGTGCCTGATCCACAGGTGACTGAGCCAAGATGTAAGTCCAGGCAATCTAGCTCTAGACTTAGTATAATTTATAGAAATTATTATTATAACTACCACTTTAAATGTATAACAATTGCTTGTTATAACACTTGTGCATATGGGTATTTATATATACTATCTCAGAGGTCCCCAACCTCTGGCCACGAACCAAACTGGCAATGGTCTGTGGCTTTTTAGGAACTGAGCTGCACAGCAGGCAGTGAATGGTAGGCGAGCAAGCAATACCATCTGAGCTCTGCCTCCTGTCAGATCAGCAGTGGCATCAGATTCTCATAGGAGCGGGAATCCTATTTTGAACTACACATGCAAGGGATCTGGGTTATGTGCTCCTTATGATAATCTAGCTAATGCCTGATGATCTGAGGTGGAAAAATTTTATCCTGAACCCATTCCTCACTCTCCTGTCCATGGAAAAATTGTCCCATGAAACTGGTCCTTGGTGCCATAAAAGGTTGGGTCCACTACCCTATCTTATTCCAGAAAGTATATCAGCTTAGGACACTATGCCAGGTATAAAGTACAAGTGATATTATTTTTCTTTTATGAATGAAGACACAGGCGTAGATAAATTCAAATAAATAGCAGGACAGCCAGAAAGAAGCTGAATTTGCTAAGTCATAAAGAAGCATATGGAAATTATTGTTTATTTGTAAATTTTTATAAGGGATGAAAATAATTAAATGTGTAGTAGAATTCCAGTGTCATTGGAGTGGTCTGGTACATAGAGAATATGTTGTATTAAGACACCCTGTTTTGGAAATTCATGCCACACAGTTAAGTTAGACAAGATCTTTATCCTTAAAAAACTTATGGTGTAGTCAGAGAGTTAGCCATGGTTATAATAGTGTAACCCATAATATGGTTGAGAGATGAGGCGGAAAGAGAGCAAGTCATGGATGACTTTGTATGCTATCCTTAAGAGATTCAGGGTTTTGTCCCCAAAGCCATACACACCTATTAACTAGGACAGTAATCTGATTATATTTGTCTTGGGGAAAGTTCGCTCTGATAGAAGTATAGGAGAGTACATTGCAGAAAGATGGATCTAGAAGTTTTCATCCTGGACTCATTTCTGATTTCGTTTTGTGTAGTTCATATGTGTCTTTTATTTGCTAATTTTTTGTTATGTATTCAAACACATTTCAGTGGGGATCCACTATATTTGTTAGGTATAATGGAAACATAAATGTAAAGAACTGTCCTCAAAGGTCCCACAACTCAGCTAAGGAAGGGGCATTCATTATAAACATACATTCGCAGTACAACCTCCTAAATGTTTAAGTTGTTCTATAAACACCAGTGATAGGAAAGCACAAATTGGAGTGTCAGTAGGGTTATTGAATTGTAAGAACTCCTTGAAGAAACATGACTGTCTTTGATTTCCTGTATCCTTTGAAAACAGAGCAGATTTATAGCTAAAGCTCAATAAAAATGTGTTGTTGTTGATTCCAGGGTCTTAGTATTTCCACCAACAATGAGCCCTATAGCTGGACAACTCAGGGCTTAGGTCTATTGCCTCAGTATTCCGTCTCATCTTGGTCAACACTCTCACCTCTTGGTAAAGTTAATATATGTACAATCATAGCTAAAAATACTTTATGGATCACCCTCCTCTTATTAACACAATATGCATAGTAATTAGAAGTATTCAGTAACACATTTGATAAGACCCTACTTTAGATACCCAAACATATGACCTGATTGTTTTTTGTTTGAAAGCCTTGCTAGACAGGATTTCATGCTGCATAAACTCAGAACCATTGATATCCAAAAGGAACAGGCTTTAAGGATCAATTCCTTTTTTGTAATATCAAGAGATGATATCCAGTAGAGGAATTAGCTGGACACAGAGAGAACAAAATTAACTGACTTAATAGGACTTTGGGAAGTCTTTGAAGGACTTAGTTTTCAAAGAAATCTCCTCAACATCTATTCTGGAAGCTTTTCAGTCATGCTTGTACTGGGAAAAGATTGTTGGTTATGGACAACTGCTTTTGTTTCGCACTGGTTCACAGGCATTCACAATAAGGCTGTAACTCGTGACTCCAGCTTGCCTTTAATTTATGGCCAAATAGTGATGGCTAGCCTTAAATATATTTTTCAAACCTTCAGATATGAATGTTATATCATATCCTGGGTTTGTTTGCAAGATAATGGGATTGGTAAAAATGTAATAGAAGTGAACATCTATGACAGAGGTCAAGTTTGCTATTTTTAAAAATACTATTCTTCTACATGTGGCTATTGATTTCCCCCAGCACTATTTGTTGAATAGAGTATTTTTCCTCAGTGCATGTTTTGTCTGCATTGTTGAAGATCAGTTGGATATAAGCATTTGACTTTCTGGGTTCTCTATTCTGTTTCCTTGGTCTATGTGTCTACATTTATACTAGTACCATACTGCCTTGGCTATTATAGCCTTATAGTATAATTTGAACTCAGGTAATTGTAACGCCTTCAGATTTGTTCTTTTTGCTTAGGATGACTTTGGGAATGTGGCTGTTTTTTGATTCCCTATAAATTTTAGGTCGCATTTTTTTTTCTAATTCTGTGAAAAACAGTGTTGGTATTTTGATGGAAATGGTATTGAATCTGTAGATTGCTTTGGTCATATGGTAATTTTCATGATACTGACTTTTTCAATCCATCTCTCACTACATATAAAAATTAAATCAAAATGGATTAAAGACTTAGGTCTCTAAACCACAAAAATTTTACAACAAAACCTAGGAAAACACTTCTGGATATTGTCTTAGGCAAAATTTACAACTAAGACCCCAAAAGGAAATGCAACAACAGCAACAATAAATAAATAAATGTGGCCTAATTAAACTTAAAAAGCTTCAGCACAGTAAAATAAATAATGAACAGGCGTCAAAACATCTGCCAAAATGGTTGAATAGGAGCAGCTCCAGTCTGCAGTTTCCAGTGAGTGTGCACCAGAAGACGAGTGATCTCCACATTTCCAACTGAGGTACCAGGTTCATCTCATTGGGACTGGTTAGACAGTAGGAATAGCCCAATGTGGGCAAGCCAAAGCAGGGTAAGACATTGCCTCACCCAGGAGGCATAAGGGGCCAGAGAACTCTCTTTCCCAGCCAAGGGAAGACATTAGGGACTTTTCTCAACACTCTGGCACTTTGGCTCAGATACTTTGATTTTGCCATGGTCTATACAACCTGCAGACCAGGAGACTCCCTCCAGCACCTACAACACCAGCGCTCCAGGTTTCCAGCATAAAATTTGGTGGCCATTTTAGTCAAGTGGCACCTGGAATACCAGTGAAACAGAACTGCTTATTCCCCCCTGGAAAAGGGGGCTGAAGCAAGAGAGCCAAGTGAGATGGCTCAGCGGGTCCCCACCTCCATGAAGACCAGCAAGCTAAAATCCACTGGCTTGAAATTCTCACAGCCAGCACAGCAGTCTGAGATCAACCTGGGATGTTTGAGCTTGGTGGGGGAGGGGCGCCCGCCATTACTGAGGCTCGAGTAGGCAGTTTCAACATTGCCTGTGTAAACATGGCCCACGGGGAAGTTTACACAGCAGCTGGGTGGAGCCGAGCACAGCGGCAGCTCAGCAAGGCCTCTGCAGGCAGACTGTCAAGTAGATTCCCTTCTTACTGGGCAGGGTATTTCAGAATAAAAAGACAGCAGCCTGTGAAGGACTTACAAAGCCCCCACCTTCCTGGGACAGAGCACCAAGGAAAAGAGGTGGTTGTGGGTTCCATTTCAGCAGACTTAAATGTCCCTGACTGGCAGCCCTGAATGGAGCAATGGATACCCCAGCACAGTGCTTGAGCTCCATTAAGGGACAGGCTGCTTCCTCAAGTGGCTCCCTGACCTGCTGTGTATACTAACTATGAGACATATCATACAGGAAAGCTCTGGCTGACATCTGGCAGGTACTGTTTTGGGATGAAGCTACCAGAGGAAGGAGCAGGCAGCAACCTTTGCTGTTATGCAGGCCCCGCAGGTGATTCCCATGCAAGCAGGATCTGGAGTGGACCTCTAGCAAATTCCAGCAGATCTGCAGCAGAGGGGCCTGACTGTTAGAAGGAAAACTAACAAACAGAAAGAAATAGCTTCAACATCAACAAAAAGGACGTCCACTCAGAAACTCCATCCAAAAGTTACCAGCTTCAAAGACCAAAGCTAGATAAATCCACGTCGATGGGAAGGAACCAGCACAAAAAGGCTGAAATGCGAAAAGCCAGAATGCCCCTTCTCCTCCAAAAGATCACAACCCATCACCAGCAAGTGAACAAAACTGGATGGAGAATGAGTATGATGAATTGACAGAAGCAGGCTTCAGAAGGTGGGTAATAATGAACTGCTCTGAGCTAAAGAACATGTTCTAACCCAATGCAAGGAAACTAAGAGCCTTGAAAAAAGGTTAGAAAAAATGCTAATGAGACTAACCAGCGTGGAAAAGAACATAAACGACATGATGGAGCTGAAAAACACAGCATGAAAACTTCATGAATCATATACAAGTTTGAATAGTCAAATCAATCAAGTGGAAGAAAGGATATCAGAGATTGAAAATCAACTCAAAGAAATAAAGTGAGAAGGCAAGATTAGAGAAAAAAGTGAAAAGAAATGAACAGAACCTCCAAGAAACATGGAATTATGTGAAAAGACCTAATCTACATTTGATCAGTGTACCTGAATGTGATGGGGAGAATGAATCCAAGCTGGAAAACACTCTTCAGGTTATTATCCAGGGGGACTTCCCCAACCTAGCAAGGCAGGCCAACATTCAAACAGACTGGACAGGGAAAATGTGGCACATATACACCATGGAATATTATGCAGCCATCAAAAACGATGAGTTCGTGTCCTTTGTAGGGACATGGATGAACCTGGAAACCATCATTCTCAGCAAACTGACACAAGAACAGAAAATCAAACACCGCATGTTCTCACTCATAGGTGGGTGTTGAACAATGCGAACACATGGACACAGGGAGGGGGAGTATCACACACTGGGGTCTGTCGGGGAAAAAAGGGAGGGATAGCGGGGGTGGGGGAGTTGGGGAGGGATAGCATGGGGAGAAATGTTAGATATAGGTGATGGGGAGGAAGGCAGCAAATCACACTGCCATGTGTGTACCTATGCAACAATCTTCCATGTTCTTCACATGTACCCCCAAACCTAAAATGCAATAAAAAAAATATATATATAACAAAAAAAAAATAAATAAATCCACATCAAAAAAAAAAAAACTAATACAGGAAATACAGAGATTACCACAAAGGTATTCCTCAAGAAGAGTAACCCCAAGGCACATCATCGTTAGATTCATGAGGGTTGAAATGAAGGGAAAAAAGCTAAGGGCAGCTAGAGAGAAAGGTTGTGTTACCCAAAAAGGGAAGCCCATCAGACTCACAGTGGATCTCTCAGCAGAAACCCTACAAGCTAGAAGAGAGTGGGGGCCAGTATTCAACATTCTAAAAGAAAAGAATTTTCAACCCAATATTTCATATCCAGCCAAACTAAGCTTCATAAGCAAAGGAGAAACAAAATCCTTTACACAGAAGCAACTGGTGATTTTTGTCACCACCAGGCCTGCCCTACAAGTGCTCCTGAAAGAAGCACTAAACATGGAAAGGAACAACCAGTACCAGTCACTGCAAAAACATACCAAACTGTAAAGACTGTTGACACTATGAAGAAACTGCATGAACTAACGGGTAAAATAACCAGCTAGCATCAAAATGGCAGGATTGAATTCACACATAACAATATTAACCTTAAATGTAAATGGGCTAAATGCCCCAATCAAAAGACACAGACTGGCAAATTGGATAAAAAATGAAGCCCCATTGGTGTGCTGTATTCAGGAAACCCATCTCACGTGTGAAGACACTCAAAGGCTCAAAATAAAGGGATGGAAGAAGATTTACCAAGCAAACAGAGAACAAAAAAAATGCAGGGGTTGCAATACTAATCTCTGATAAAACAGACTTTAAACTAGTAAAGATCAAAAGAGACAAAGAAGGGCATTATATAATGGTAAAGGGATTAATGCAGCAAGAAGAGCTAACTATTGTTAATATGTATGCACCCAATATTGGAGCACCCACATACATAAAGCAAGTTCTTAAAGACCTACAAAGAGACTTAGACTCCCACACAATAATAGTGAGAGACTTTAACAAAACACTGTCCATGCAAGACAGATCAAAGAGACAGAAAATTAACAAGGAAATCCAGGACTTGAACTCAGATCTGGACCAAGAAGACCTAATAGACAGCTACAGAACTCTCCACCCCAAAACCTCAGAATATACATTCTTCTCTGCACCACATCACACTTATTCTAAAATTGACCACATAATTGGAAGTAAAACATTCCTCAGCAAAGGCAAAAGAATGGAAATTATAACAAACAGTCTTTCAGACCACAGTGCAATAAGATTAGAACTCAGGATTGAGAAACTCACTCCAAACCACCCAACTACATGGAAACTAAACAACCTGCTCCTGAGTGACTACTGGATGAATAATGAAATGAAGGCAGAAATAAAGATGTTCTTTGATACCAGTGAGAATGAAGACACAATATACCAGAATCTCTGGGACACATTTAAAGCAGTGTGTAGAGGAAAAATTTATAGTACTAAATGCCCGCCAGAGAAGTGAGGAAAAATATAAAATCAATGCCCTAATGTCATGATTAAAATAACTAGAGGAGCAAGATTAAACCAATTCAATTGCTGGCAGAAGTTAAGAAATAACTAAGATCAAAGCAGAAGTGAAGGAGATAGAGACACACACACACAAAAATAACCTTCAAAAATCAATAAATCCAGGAGCTGATTTTTTGAAAGATCAACCAAATAGATAGACCACTAGCCAGACTAACAGAAAAAAAAGAGAGAAGATTCAAATAGATGCAATAAAAAATGATAAAGGAGATATCACCACCGACTCCCACAGAAATACAACTACCATCAGAGATTACTACAAACAACTCTATGCATGTAAACCAGTAAATCTAGAAGAAATGGATAAATTCCTGGACACTTACACCCTCCCAAGACTAAACCAAGAAGAAGTTGAATTCCTGAATAGACCAATAACAAGGTATGAAGTTGAGGCAGCAATTAATAGCCTACCAACCAAAAAAAGTCCAGGACCAGATGGGTTCACAGCTGAATTCTACCAGAAGTACAAAGCGGAGCTGGTACCATTCCTTCTGAAACTATTCCAAACAATACAAAGAGAGAATCTTCCCTAACTCGTTTTATGAGACCAGCATCATCCTGATACCAAAAGTTGGTAGAGACACAACTAAAAAGGAAAATTTCAGGCCAATATCCATGATGAACTCTGATGCAAAAATCTTTAATAAAATACCGTCAAACCAAATCCAACAGCACAACAAAAAGCTTATCCATCATGATCATGTCAACTTCATCCCAGGGATGCAAGACTGGTTCACATCTGCAAATATATACACATAATCCATCACATAAACAGAACTAAAGACAAAAACCACATGATTATATCAATAGATGCAGAGATGGCCTTTGACAAAATTCAACAACCTTTAAGCCTAAAGCTCTCAATAAACTAGGTATCGATGAATTATGTCTCAACATAATAAGAGCTATTTATGACAAACCCACAGCCAATATCATACTGAATGAGCAAAAACTGGAAGCATTCCCTTGGAAAACTGGCACAAAACAAGGATGCCCTCTCTCAAAACTCCTATTTAACATAGTATTGGAATTTCTGGCTAGGGCCATCAGGCAAGAGAAAGAAATAAAGGGTATTTGAATAGGAAGAGAGGACATCAAATTGTCTCTGTTTGCAGATGACATAATTGTGTATTTAGAAAACCCATTGTCTCACCCCAAATCTCCTTAAGCTGATAAGCAACTTCAGCAAAGTCTCAGCATACAAAATCAATGTGCAAAACTCACAAGCATTCCTATACACCTATAACAGACAAACAGAGAGCCAAATCATGAGTGAACTCCCATTCACAATTGCTACAAAGAGAATAAAATATCTAGGAATACAACTAACAAGGGATGTGAAGGACCTCGTCAAGGAGAACTACAAACCACTGCTCAAGGAAATAAGAGAGGACACAAACAGATGGAAAAACATTCCATGCTCATGGTTAGGAAGAATCAATATCATGAAAATGGCTATACTACCCAAAGTAATTTATAGATTCAATGCTATCCCCATCAAGCTACCAATGACTTTCCTCATAGAATTGGAAAAAGCACCTTAAACTTCATATGGAACTATAAAGAGCCTACATAGCCAAGACAATCCTAAGCAAAAAAAGAAAAGAAAGAAAGAAAAAAAACATAAAACAAAAAACAAACCTGGAGACATCATGCTACCTGACTTCAAATTCTATTACAAGGCTACTCTAATCAAAATAGCATGGCACTGGTACCAAAACAGAGATATAGACCAATGGAACAGAACAGAGGCCTCAGAAAGAATGACACACATCTACAACCATCAGTTATTTGACAAATCAGACAAAAGCAAGCAATTGGGAAAGGACTCCCTATTTAATAAATGGTGTTGGGAAAACTGACTAGCCATATGCAGAAAGCTGATACTGGATCCCTCTTACACCTTATACAAAAATTAACTCTAGATGGATTAAAGATTTAAACATGATGCCTAACACCATAAAAACTCTAGAAGATAACCTAGACAATACCATTCAGGATATAGGCATGGGCAAGAACTTCATTGACTGAAACACAAAAAGCAATGGCTACAAAAGCCAAAATAGACAAACGGAATCTAATTAAACTTAAGAGCTTCTGAACAGCAGAAGAAACTATCAATACAGTGAACCGGCAACCAACAGAATGGGAAAAAATTTTTGCAATCTATCCACCTGACAAAGGACTAATATCCAGAATCTACAGAGAAATTAAATAAATTTACAAGAAAAAACAAACCATCCCATCAATAAGTGGGCAAAGGATATGAACAGACACTTCAAAAGAAGACATTTATGCAGCCAACAAATATATATATATATGTATATATATATATATATATATACACACATATATAAAGGTCCTCTTCCCCTGGTCATTAGAGAAATGCAAATCAAAACCACATTGAGATGCCATCTCATGCCAGTTAGAATGGTGATCATCAAAAATTCTGGAGACAACAGATGCTGGAGAGGATGTGGAGAAGATAGGAACGCTTTTACACTGTTCGTGGGAGTGTAACTTAATCCAACCATTGTGGAAGGCAGTGTGGCGATTCCTCAGGTATCTAGAAATAGAAATACCATTTGATCCAGCAATCCCATTACTGCATGTATACCCAAAGGATTATAAGTCATTTTAATATAAAGACACATGGACACATATGTTTATTGTAGCACTGTTCAGAGTAGCAAAGACTTGGAACCAACTTAAATGTCCATCAATGTTAGAGTGGATAAGAAAATGCGGCACATATACACTGTGGAATAGTATACAGCCATAAAAAAGGATGAGTTTATGTCCTTTGCAGGGACATGGATGAAAATGGAAACCATCATTCTCAGCACACTAACACAAGAACAGAAAACCAAACACTGCATGTTCTCACTCATAAGTGGGTGTTGAACAATGAGAACACATGGACATAGGGAGGGTACATCATATGCTGGGGCCTGGGGGGGTGGGGGAGCTAGGGTTAGATGAAATTGATGAAATTTCAACTTAGACGAAATTGAAGGACATTATCCTAAGTTGAGTAACTCAGTAATAGAAAACTAAATACCTCATGCTTCTCACTTATCACTTATAAGTAGGAGCTAAGCTATGCATGCAAAGGCATACAGAGTGGTATAATGGACATTGGAGACACAGAAGGAGGGGAGGTTGGGAGGAGGGTGAGTGATGAAAAACTACCTGTTTGGTACAATATACACCATTCAGGTGATGGGACCACTAAAATTCCAGACTTCATCACTGTAGGAGATCTGTCAGGGTGGTGGGAAAAATTATAAGGAAAGCTGCAAACCCTCTTGGAAGGCTGGGAGGTTTTGCAAAAGCCTTGAGAAAGAATTTTGGTGGAAGGCAACTAAATCCTCTTATCTTGGGGCTAGGGCAAGGAGGAGGTTACAAGGGAGTGCAAAGGAATTTATCTAGATAAATTTGTTTACCTATTTTCGCAGAAAACAACTTTGATTATCTGCAGGTGTGACTGCTCCCTACTTGGGGTGCGGCAATGTTAATTACCTACAAACAGTATTTGCTCAATACATTTTTAGAACCTCCGTTCTAAAATAAATGCGAGCATCTCTGGCATATCGGGGCTGCATGGCTGGACTCCCTCTTTGGGAGCCTGTAAGCCATGTGGTCCTTAGTCATGCTCTCAAAGGCAAAACACCCTGTGTTTGTATACTTTTGTCATCTGTCGCTCGGCCAGAGTCTGTGAATCAGACTTGGCATATCATTATACAATTTATCCATGTAACCAAAAACCACTTGTACTCCTAAAGGTAATGAAATTTTTAAAATATAAAAAATATTTTAAGGTCCACATTTAGCAGGGGAGCATCAAATTGTAAATTGTGTTTTTTTTTCTGAATTAATTTATATTTAATTGAAGAGAAGTAGTTTCCATTTCTCATACACAATTATAAAAGGAAGTTCAGTTGGCTGACTGGATCAGTTGAGTTATTCTCATAATTGCAGAAGGCAGGGAGAAAGAAAGAGAGAGATAACTTATTCTATAACTCAATAAAAAAAAAAGAAAGTAAAAACAAAAAGACATTTTGTAGGCTTGAAAAGGATAATACAATTAGGTTATGTTAAGTAAACAACATTGTGTTTTTATTTCAAAAACCCTTCCAAATCCCCATCTTGCTTTCTGAGCTAAGATTTCCTCCTGATAGTCATTCAAGTTCCAGGTGACTGACCCTAAACCTAGAGTGTGGGAGAGAAGAGAGATGAAGCAATATTTATTTCTGACAGCAATTCAGGCCTGGTTTAAGATGTCTTTATCTCTGTCTAGCTATCTAAAGCAGAAGATTCATTTTGTTAGAATTTGTTTGATCATTATAGCTATAAAATATCATTCTGTCCTATTGCCATGATGAGGACTCAGAGAACACAGAGGCTTCATTACCAAAGATATTTCCTACAAATGCTTTGATGACCAGAGCACAATGTTTACCATGTGCTATAAATGTTTATTTTTCCTTGACAGTACTTAATGGAAAAACACTACTAGTATTAGGTAAACGCACAATATTATAAAATTTTAATCGTTTTTCAACTTGTGCAATTATACCCTTGATATCTTTGATTTGTTTCAAGTAACAGAGGTCAGTTTTCTACATGATGCTTCTAAATTGCTGCAGTTACAGGCTCATCCATTTTGTGCCCTTCCAGGGTCCTCACCAGGTAGCCATTTTACCTGTTTGGTAAGTACCTTGATGATTATTACAGTAGATATGACAATCTGAGTTTTATCTGGAATTCTCTGCAAGATCAATTCCTGAGTAGATAGTTCAGTGATTTATTTCAGAATAAAGGAAGCCTTGTAGTAGCTGACATTTGCTGGTCAGAAAACCTTAGATGATAATTATTTAGAATATTGAGAGGCTGAAATATAAGTTTCAAGGAAGGATACATGGAGGGAATTTTTCTGAGATAGAAAAGCCTCTTATTGGTGTGTGTGTGTGTGCGCGTGTGCACACGCATGTGCATATCTATCCTAAAAGCATAATAGTAAAAAGTTCCCTTAAGAAATTTACATTGAATCAGAGCTTCTCAGAGCTGGAAGACATTTTATTTTAGTTTTTTTGAGACAGGGTCTCACT
>JAZHEH010001923.1:600000-878048 GCA_036589455.1 Ateles fusciceps
CAACGTGGCCGCCCCTTTCCTCCCAGGCGAAATTCGCTCAGGCAACCTTGGCCCCTTGAGACCCAGTGGGGTCCTTTTTGGAAAGGAGGCTTGGTGAAGGCAGATTTTAAGAAAGAGAAGGGGAGGGGGCCGGGCGCGGTGTCTCAGGTCCGTAATCCCAGCACTTTGGGAGGCCGAGGTGGACAGATTACTTGAGATCAGGAGCTCGACCAGCCTGGCCAACATGGTGAAACACCGTCTCCACTAAACATACAAAAATTAGCTGGGCGTGGTTGCGCTCGTCTGTAATCCCATCTTCTCGGGAGGCCGAGGCAGGAGAATCGCTAGGGATGTGGAGGCCCCAGTGAGCGGAGATCACGCCACTGGACTCCAACCTGGGCGACAGAGCAAGACTGTCTCAAAAATAAATGAATAAAAATAAAAAAGAGGCCGGGTGCGGTGGCTCACACGTGTAATCCCAGCACTTTGGGAGGCTGAGGCAAGCGGATCACGAGGTCAGCAGATCGAGACCATCTTGGCCAACAGGGTGAAACCCCGTCTCTATAAAAAATAATAATAATAAATAAATAAATAATAAAGTGGGAGAGGGAGGGATACCCCCTTCTCTATGATGTGATTATTATGCATTGCATGCCTGCATCAAAACATCTCAGGTACCCTACAAATATAGACACCTGTTATGCACCCACAAAAATTGAAAAGAAAGACTTTACAAAAATAAAAGAAGGGAGGAGGCGGGGGCGAGGGGCGCTGAAGCCCTGGGGGCATTGTGAAGCTACTGGATGCTTCTCGTCCGAAACTCCATGGGACCGAAAGAGTGGCCCGGGGTCTCCTGCCGGGTAGAGGAGCATTACAGAAAGATGAGATTGAGGCTGTCAGGACTGCTGATGGAAGGGAGGGGGTGTGAGAAGGGGCCCGACCCTTCCTAAAACTGCCCTCGGGCCTCGCCCGTCTTCCTTTCATCCGCCTCACGCCCAGTCAGGACTGAGGGAGGGCGGCAGATCTGGTCCCAGTCGGGGACTGGGACGGGGCGTGGCGAGGAGGGACACCGAGAGCTAGGGCGGGCGGGCAACCGCGAAAGTGCTGGGGGCGTGACGATTGCTGGGCCTCAGTTGGAGATGGGGCTGCCAGACCCTCTTTCTCCCTCCTCCTCACCTCCTGGGTATCTGCAGCAGCTCTCCGTCTCGGTCCCTGCTGTTCTGAACCAGGGTTTACCCCTTACCACGCGTTGGGAATGGCTGCGGCGCCTGGACCTTGGCACCCCAATGTGTGAATAGCTGACCCCCCCTCCCCCGTCTCCTGCTGGGATCAGAACCCTCGGGATATGCTCCGAACCGGGACTTCGGTCTCGCTCCAGTCTCTCTGGGCCCCACACAGTGGTGGGCACTAGAGAGCACAGCCTTGGGAAGATGCGAAGACTGTCCGCAGCGCGTGGCGGGGCGCGGGGGAACCGCGGGCTGTGTAAGGTCAGGCCCTAGAGAGAAAGCCTCGAAAGGCTGGAAGTTACGTTGGAACAGGCTGGTTGTGGAAGGGCGAGCCCTCCGTCCCCGGGGGTATGCAAGCTTGGGCTGCACGATCACTTGGAAGGGATTAGGCGGAGGTCTGTCATTTGGAGGTAGGGTCCTGGGAGCTTCGGGTTTGTGTAGGGCGAGAACTGGGCTGTTCTGCGTCGGCCAGGTTGGCCCTCGAGGACGCCGCCGCCCCCACCCTCCTAAACTGCTGTCTGCCGTGAAAGACTCGTGTTCACTGCTCTGCACAGTTGGTGAAGGGGGAGAACGTCGAAAAGGCCCGCACCCCCTCCTGCCGGTCCCCTCCTCTTCCCCCGCTCCCTCTGCAGCACTTAAAATGTAAATGTAGATTGTGATTAGCCGCGGGGTCGCTAATTACAGCTGAAGCCATTCATTACACTGTCAGCGCGCGTCGCAGCCCGCCGGCTGTGCGCTTCCTCCTGGCCGCGGAGAGGCGCGGGGGGGGGGTGGGGGCGGGAGATGCGTGCAGTGAGGGCGGAAGGATGGGGTGCTGTGAGTTAGGGTAATGCAGCAGGCCTGGAGGAAGCGGGAGTGGGAGAGAGCGGGCAGCGAGGGTGCGGAGAACAGGGTGGGCGGTGAAGGACGGGCCAGAGTGGCCGGGAGAGAGGGAGAAACGCAGGAGGCAGGAAGGAATTGGGGCGTGAAGTAGTGAGGACGCAGGGAAAGGGACTGTATGAGGGGGAAACAGGGCAGGGGACTGGGCGAAGGGGAGAAAAAGCCTCGAAGAGGGTGGAAACCCCAGGGAGGGGCCAAACCCCAGGGACGGGCCGGAGTCAGAGGAGAGGTTAGAGGGCTCAAATTCAGAAAGGCTGGTAAATAAAGTAGAGCATCAGTAGTTAGAAAACACCATGGTTAGAAAAGTGGAGTCAGCCAAGATGTTGTGTTAAAGGAGCTGGGTGCCAGCCATACACACAGTAGGGAAGCATTTATTTCCGTGTGTGTTTATAGATGTAAATATATTTCTCTCTCTATTTTTTTTTTTTTTTTAAAGACGGGGTTTCACCATGTTGGTCAGGCTGGTCTTGAACTCCTGACCTCAGATGATCCGCCCTCCTTGGCCTCCAAAGTGCTTGGATTACAGGCATGAGCCACCGCGCAAAATACCTGCCAGAAAACAGCACACTGACCTCTTGTTAGGGCATCCAGTTTTCGTTATTTTCTTTAAGAAAAGGACTATTAAATATGCATACAAAGTTAAATACAGAATCTTGGAGCAGCTGGTATAAATGAGCTACTGACCCTGAAGCTTCAGCTTCGATTAGCTTCTTCTGCCTCTTTGTGACCTTGGACAATTTACTTAACCCATTTGCCTTGGCTTTGTCATCTGTAAAATGGGGCTAATTATAGTAATCCACCTCACAGAGTGATTATGAGACACAGTAGTCTTGGAACCTTGGCTGCTAAGTTCTCAGGAAATGTTGGCTCTTATAATTTTTTATATATTTTTTTGTGAATAAAATAAAATTTTTTTTGTTTTTTTTTTTGAGACAGAATCTTGCTCTGTTGCCAGGCCAGGCTGGAATGCAGTGGCGCAATCTCATCTCACTGCAGTCTCCACCTCCTGAGTTCAAGCAATTCTTCTGCCTCAGCCTCCCGAGTAGCTGGGACTACAGGCGCGCGCCACCATGCCCAGCTAATTTTTGTATTTTTTAGTAGAGGCGAGGTTTCACCATGTTGGCCAGGATGGTCTTGATCTCTTGACCTTGTGATCTGCCTGCCTAGGGCTCCCAAAGTGCTGGGATTACAGGCGTGAGCCACTGCGCCCGGCAATAAAATAAATGTTTTTAAAGGATTAGGGGAAAAGAAAACCGGTAAAAGGAAAAGAAATTGGGAAAGCCTCAGAAATAATAGCAGTTTTCATCATGTGTTAGGAACTGGCAAGTAGCAAGTTGGACTCCTTTCACCCTCAGAGGCGGCACTGGGGTAGCTAGGCTAGAGCGCAAGCCTAGCCAACGCATCTCTGAAAAGTTTCCCTGGGGCTTTCCAGCAGCATGCCCTACTTCCCATGGACAAATCTCCTGTGTTCACACTGGAGGTAGGTCCCTGATGCAGCCCTTCTCCTCTCTCTCCTGTGGCAGGAGGAGGGTGAGGAGCTCTTAAAATCCCTGGACCTAGTCCCAGCCTCTTTGGGCAGGGGCTTGGGAGCATGTACATAGAGTCAGGAATAAGAAAGTTAGCAGGGAAAAGAAAAAAATTAAATTAAATTAAAAATAAAAATAAAAAGTTAGCAGGGCCAGAGGGGACTCAGATTTAGCAGGCGCCCACCAAGTGCCCAGCATTGGGTCCGATGCGTTGAATCTCCATACTCTTCCTTTCCAGGAAGGTATCATCATTGTTTGACTGAGATGTGAAACTGAGACCCAGAGAGGTTAAATAACTTGTCCTATGTACCACAGCCAGGAGGCAGCAACCACAGATGTTTGAACCCAGAAATCTGACTCACTTTACTGTCTCAGCTGAATATAAGAGAAAAACAAACTTTTAAATGACCTGAACTGCCCAGTAAATTTAGGGGTTAGCTTTGGGAGATGAGGGTGTTTCCACAGTGGGAAAGATGTATTGGTGATCTATTGCTGCATAAAAATTACCCCACAGCTCAGCAGCTTAAAACAGCAAACATTTGGCCAGGTGCAGTGGCTCACACCTGTAATCCCAACACTTTGGGAGGCTGGGGCTAGAGGATTGCTAGAGACCAGGAAGGTGAGATTGAAGTAAGCTGTGACTGCACCACTGCATTCCAGCCTGGGCAACAGATCGAGGCACTGTCTCAAAACAAACAAAAAAACCCCAATGACAATCATGTATTATTGTGAGATCCCACAATTTCTGAGGGTCAGAAATCCAAGAGCAACTTAAAGAGGTCTCATCTAGCTCAGGGTCCATCATGAGACTGCAGTCAAGATGTCAGCTGGACCTGGAGGATCTACTCCCAAATTTACTTCACATTTCTGTTGGTCAGAGGTCTCTGTTTCTTCATTGGTGTGATCATGACCCAGCAGCTGGCTTCCGCTAGAGCAAGTGATCAGAGACAGAGAGGGACAGACAAAAGACACAGGAAGCTGCAGTATCTGTTATGGACCAGCCTCCTCTGAAGTTGCACGCCATCATTTAGCGTTTATTCTATTAGTTGGAAGGGAGCCCAGCCTACATTCAAAGGGAGGGGTTTTAGACTCCATTTCCGGAAGGGAAGGGTATCTAAGAACTGTAGGCATTTCAAAATCACAACAGAAGGGGGGTGTTTGGGAGGCAAATTTAGGAAGACAGGGAAGAAGGCATCAACACATTGAAGCAAATATGTGAAAGAACGCTGACCTTGAATCAAGAGAGCTAGGTTTATTTCCTGGCATGCAGCGAGCACTTAATAAATGTTTGTTAAGTGAATGCATGAGTGACAACTTTTCTGAGACTGTTTTCACAGACACAAGAGCAGTTACCATCCCACATGCTCTCCTGAGGGTTGAGTGGGATTATGGGGTGTCAGAGCGCTTTGTAAATTTAATAGTGCTGGATACCTGGGAGTGAATGTGGTCTGGGATACAGGGAGAGGGCTGTGCCATACAAGAGCCTCTGCCCAGGCCAGGCATCTCTTCTGTCAGACTGAGTCCCAGGCCCTGGGGTAGTGCTCTGATTCCAGCTCTCCTCCTCAGCTGTCTATCTCAGCCCCAGTCCAACCTCCTCACCATGGCTCAGCTCTAGGTATTGGTTTTCTACTTGAGCGAGTCAGGACAGGACCCAGGAGCCTTACCACTGGCCAAGCCTCTCGCCTTCAGGCCACTCTTCCTCCTGTGCTGCTCTGGCCCCACAGTTGGGGAACATGGGTTTGCACTGCAGACCCAGTGAGCGGTGCCATTTGAGGACAAGAACTATTAATCTTGCATGAAATTCAATTACTCTTCTGGCAGAGAGGCCAAGTCACCCAAATCCTAGAAGGGAGAGGGGACGTGTGGGTCCTAGAATGAATGAGGAGAGGTGTCTGTGGAAGGGGAAAGGAGAAGAGAGGTAAAAGCATCCATGGGGCCTCCTTCTCCATCTCCCCAAGACTGGAATGCTGCCATTAGTTCCCCCATCTTCTTTCCAGACTTTAAAGGCCAGTGCAGCAAAAAGCCACTCACCTGGGCAACGTTAGTGTTCCCAGGAGAGCTCCTGTTCCTGAAAGACTTCCCAAGAGCCTGCTGTGATGCCTGAAATTCCCCATCATTGCTTCCCTCCGTAGGATCAGTTTTATCCTCTGAAGATACGGTCCCTCCAAAATGGGAACTGATCAAAACAAAATAATCAGGATGCTTGAGAACTTTGGGGTAGGAGGAAGATGTACAGCTGATAAAGTGAGGAATCATTATCATTACAGCTGACATTTAGTTAGCATGTACTATGTGCCAGACACTATACTAAGCACTTTACACGTACAGACTCATCACACACAACAAGCACTGTGAGGTAGCTGCCACTCACTTCATACGTAAAGTAGAGCCAGATCCAGAGACAGATGGTCTGACTCTGGTGTCTGCTCTTAATCATGGCACTAGACCATTGCAGGAGGAAGGGGAGGCAGGGCAGAAAGCACCAGCTATCATCAAGACCTCCCTGGCTATCTGTAATGAAGGGGATAGCACTCCAGGGCGAGTTCTCCTTTGCATTTGTCTGGTGTGGAAGGCATCAGGGCTGCTCCTTCTCCTCCAGCACTGACCTGAGGCAGAGCTAGGGTGCTTGGTTGGGTCTGCTTCCCTAGAAATATATCATATGCCCTTCGGGGTGCACTGAGGTTTTTGTTTATAACTCAGAAAATGCTTGCCCATCTGACACCCAGAAGCAGCTAATGGGATGGTTGCCCTTGGTAAATCTATCGAACATTTCTGTGCCTCAGTTTCTTTCCTTGTGAAATGAGAACAATGACAATAGTATTTATTTCTTAGAATTGGCTCAGGTTAGCCCGGGCGTGGTGGCTCATGCCTTTAATCCCAGCACTTTGGGAGGCCAAGGCGGGCAGATCACTCGAGGTCAGAAGTTTGAGACCAGCCTGGCCAACATGGTGAAACCTCATTTCTACTAAAAATAGAAAAATTAGCTGGGCATGATGGTACACACCTGTAATCCCAGCTACTCAGGAGGCTGAGGCAGGAGAATCACTTGAACCTGGGAGGCAGAGGTTGCACTGAACCAAGATTGGGCCACTGCACTCCAGCCTGGATGACACAGCAAGACAGAACAAAAAAAAAAAAAAAGGATTGTCTTAGGTTATACCCCAGTACCTCCATGGGGTTGTCACCCCAGTTTTCAGAGTTAGGCTAAATCCCTTGTCTACAGACTCAGCTACTGAACATTAAAGCGTATAGGGAAAATGGTGGGGGAGGGGCGGGGGAATGCGGTGAAAAAACACAGGGAGGCAGAAGGGTGATGTCGACTTCATGTGGCAGCCAGCACTGTTGGGCCTCAGCTGTTCCTTGACAGGCAGGAATGCAGGCCCAGTGGTTTTATTTTGATTGTGCATGACTGAACATTTTCTGCTTCATTTCAATGAGAGTTGGCTGTACCAGCTTTTCTGAATGTTACATACATAGAACCCTTCTTCCTTCACATCCGGTTGAGTCAGGCTCATGACAGACAATGTAATTTCATTGCTGCAGAGGCCCCTAGGGTCTGGCGCACTGGGAAGAAGCCAGGAAATTGTTCCCTTTTTCCTGGGTCACCTCTCTTCCTGACAGTTGTTCCTTTCCCCACCTCCCCATGGTGGTGAGAGTGAAAACAGCGTTTTTCACATACTACCCTTGACCCCTCCATCCCCCAGCCCGCCAGCCTGGAACAGAGCCCCCAAATCAAGCTGGATGAATTAGGGTTCCTCTCAGTTCCAGGAGACACTGGTCAAATTCCCTTTATGGCCACAAGGGTACTTACCACCAGGTAATTGTCTTCCTTCTCTTGAAGAAACAATGAAGTAAATCAAATGTGCTTGCCATCTACTCTGAAATAAATCACAAGGCACCCTGTATGTATTCTCCTGGAAGATACATTTTATACATTTCAACAAGGAAAAATAACGTATTTTGTTTGCGAAATTCCTGGGAGAACTCTCTATCTCTCTCTGCCCAGAAATTGTGCGTACCTGCTGATGAATGACTTGCCTGGTGAACCTGCCTCGGGAGAGATAATAGAGTTATGATTGGATGTCACCAGCGCTCATCATTTCAGCCCTGGGAGAAGTCACGGGAGCAGGCAGAACTCTTCCCTTCAATGAAGCAGTTGTCTGTAACCACAGATTTTCTTCCTTCACTGGGGTTGTGGGCACACTTTTAAGATTCTGCCCTGAAGTCCAAGTGAGCTACACAGGTTCAGTGTTTTCAAAAAAGAAGCCCCCAAATTCATGATTTTAGTTCCAGGTTTTTATTATTTTTTTATTTTTATTTATTTTTGAGACAGAGTCTAGTTCTGTCACCCAGGCTGGAATGCAGTGGCGCAATCTCGGCTCACTGCAACCTCCGCCTCCTGGGTTCAAGCAGTTCTCCTGCCTCAGTCTCCCGAGTAGCTGGGACTACAGGCCACGCACCACCACGCCCAGCTAATTTTTGTATTTTTAGTAGTGACGAGGTTTCACCATGTTGGCCAGGATGGTCTCGATCTTCTGACCTCTTGATCCCCCCCTTTGGCCTCCCAAAGTGCTGGGATTACAGGTGTGAGCCACCGCACCTGGCCCAGGTTTTGATTTTTTTTTTTTACTTTTTTCTTTTTTTTAAAGATGGGGTTTCGGCCTGGCGTAGTGGCTCACGCCTGTAATCCAAGCACTTTGGAGGCCAAGGCAGGTGGATCACCTGAGGTCGGGAGTTCAAGACCAGCCTGACCAACATGGTCAAACCCTGTCTTTAAAAAAAAAAAAAAAAAAAAAAAGATGGGGTTTCACCATGTTGATCAGGCTGGTCTTGAACTCCCAACCTCAGGTGATCCGCCCGCCTTGGCCTCCAAAGTGCTTGGATTACAGGGGTGAGCCACCACGCCCAGACTTTATATTTCTTTTAGAGGCAATGTCTCATTCTTTCGCCCAGAGCTGGAGTGCAGTGGTGCAATCATAGCTCATTGCAGCCCTGAACCCCTGGGCTCAAGGATTCTGCAGGCACATGCCATCTGGCTAGTTCCAGGTTTTTAAATGTTGTTGACTGCTTCAGTTATCTATTGCTAACAAGTCACCTTAAAATCACAAATCACCTTATTTAGTGGCTAAAATAGCAATGATGTATTATTTGTTTTTTACTATTATAATTTTTTTGAAAAATAGAGATGGGCTGGGTACAGTGGCTCACGCCTATAATCCCAGCCTGAGGATCACTTGAGGTCAGGAGTTCTGGACCAGCCTGGCCAACATAGTGAAACCCCATCTCCACTGAAAACACAAAATTAGCCAGGCATGGTGGTGGGCACCTGTAATCCCAGCTACTCAGGAAGCTGAAGAAGGAGAATTGCTTCAACTTGGGAGGCAGAGGTTACAGTGAGCTGAGACCCTGCCATTGCACTCCAGCCTGGGCAACAGAGCAAGACTCCATCTAAAAAAAAAATTGAGATGAGAGTCTCACTATGTTACCCAGGCTGGTCTTGAACTCCTGGGCTCAAGTGATCTGCCTGCCTCAGCCTCCCAAAGGGCTGAGATTACAGGCGTGAGCCACCATGTCCAGCCAATGTTCTTTTTGAGACAGAGTCGCACCCTGTTGCCGAGGATAGAGTGCAATTGCGCAATCACGGCTCATTACAGTCTCAACCTGCTGGGCTCAGGTGATTCTCCCACCTCACTGTTAGATTTTTTTTTTTGCAGGGATAGGGGTTTTACTATGTTGCCCAGGCTGGTCTGGAACTCTTGGGTTCAAGCAATACTCCTGCCTCAGCCTCTTAAAGTGTTGGAATTACAGGCATGAGCCACTGTGCCAGGCTAAGGTTGCAACTTCTACTTGAAATATTCAGGAAATTCACCTGGAAATGCTTCATGAGAGGGGCTTTTTTTTTTTTTTTTTTGAGACAGAGTCTCACTTTGCTGCCCAGGCTGGAGTACAGCGGTGCATCTCAGCTCACTGCAACCTCAGCCTCCCAGGTTCAAGCGATTCTCCTGCCTCAGCCTCCCTAGTAGCTGGGACTACGGTGTGCAACACCACACCCAGCTAATTTTGTATTTTTAGTAGAGACGAGGTTTCACCATGTTGGCTAGTCTGGTCTTGAACTCCTGACCTCAGGTGATCTGCCCTCCTCAGCCTCCCAAAGTGCTGGGATTATAGGCGTGAGCCACCATGGACCAGGGGCTTTTTACATCTAGGAATAAGGATAGGGAGGTGCCAGGGAAGGAGACTCGGCTTCCTCTGGTGTTTATGTAGCCTCTGTTCATTTGAGAAGAATGTCAGGAACTAAGCACTGCTCATGTCTGACTGTTTTTTTTGGTTTTGTTTTTAAGAGACAGGGTCTCATTCTGTTGCCCAGGCTGGAGTGCAGTGGCATGATCATAGCAGCCTCAAACTCCTGGGCTCAAGCGATCCTCCCACCTTGGTCCCAAAACCCAGCTGTGCCTAACTGTTAGTACTTCTTCTTATTAACCTACTTTGAGATTGTTTCCACCCATTAGCCTGAATCCCAAAGCTGCCTAGTTCCTAACCTGAAGGGAAGAGGGGCAGGTGATTCGCTGGGCGTGGTGGCTCATGCCTGTAATCCCAGCACTTTGGGAGGCGGAGGCAGGTGGATCACATGAGGTCAGGAGTTCGAGACCAGCCTGACCTAAATGGTGGAGCCGAGATTGCGCCACTGCACTTCCAGCCTGGGCCGCAGAGCAAGACTATGTCTCCAAAAAAAAAAACGGCCGGTTGCGGTGGCTCACGCCTGTAATCCCAGCAGTTTGGGAGGCCGAGGCGGGTGGATCACTAGGTCAAGAGATCAAAACCATCCTGGCCAACATGCTGAAACCCAGTCTTTACTAAAAAATACAAAAATTAGCTGGGCTTGGTGGTGTGCGCCTGTAGTCCCAGCTACTCAGGAGGCTGAGGCAGGAGAATTGCTTCAATCCGGGAGGCAGAGGTTGCAGTGAGCTGAGATCGCGCCACTGCACTCCAGCCTGGCGCCTGGTGACGGCAAGACTCTGTCTCAAAAAGAAAAAAAAAAAAAGAACCTAGAAATAGAAATTCTATTTGACCCAGCAATTCATTACTGGGTATATATCCAAAGGATTATAAATCATTCTATTATAAGGACACATGCACACGAATGTTCACTGTAGCACTGTTTACAATAGCAAAGACTTGGAAACATCTCAAATGCCCATTGATGATAGACTGGACAGGGAAAATGTGGCACATATACACCATGGAATACTATGCAGCCATGAAAAACGATGAGTTCGTGTCCTTTGTAGGGACATGGATGAACCTGGAAACCATCATTCTCAGCAAACTGACACAAGAACAGAAAATCAAATACCGCATGTTCTCACTCATAAGCGGGTGTTGAACAACGAGAACACATGGACACAGGGAAGGTAGCATCACACACTGGGGTCTATTGTGGGGGAACTAAGGGAGGGACAGCAGGGGGTAGGGAGTTGGGAGGGGATAACATGGGGACAAATGTCAGATATAGGTAATGGGGGAGGAAGGCAGCAAATCACACTGCCATGTATGTACCTATGCAACAATCTTGCATGTTCTTCACATGTACCCCAAAACCTAAAACGCAATCAAATACATATTTAAAAAAAAAGTTCAGGTGATTAATGAGATCTATAGATCTGTTTTGTTTGTTTGTTTTTTCGTTTTTGTCAAAGCTGTGATTTGGGATATAGATCTATTTTATATTTTATTTTATTTTATTTTATTTTTAGAGGTAGTCTCACTTTGTTGCCCAGGCTGGAGTGCAGTGGCACAATCTCAGCTCACTACAACCTCTGCTTCCTGGGTTCAAGTGATTCTCCTGCCTCAGCCTCCCTAGTAGCTGGGATTACAGGCACCCGCCACCACACCCTTTTAGTAGAGACAGTGTTTCACCATGTTGGCCAGGTCTCCAACTCCTGACCTCAGGCAATCCACCCACCTCAGCCTCCCAAAGTGCTGGGATTACAGGCGTGAGCCAACGTGCCCAGACTATTTTATTTTATTTTATTTTGAGACAGAGTCTTGCTCAGTCGCCCAGGCTGGAGTGCAGTGGCGTGATCTCAAGTCACTGCAACCTCTACCTCCCTGGTTAGTGCCATTCCCCTGCCTCAGCCTCCCGAGTAGCTGGGATTACAGGCGCACACCACCACACCCAGCTAATTTTTTTTGTGTTTTCAGTAGAGACAGGGTTTCACTCTGTTGACCAGACTGGTCTCAAACTCCTGACCTCAGGAAATCCACCCACCTGGGCCTCCCAGAGTACTGGGGTTACAGGAATGAGCCACCATGTCTGGCCTATTTTACTTTTTAGAGAACGAGTCTCACTCTGTTGCCCAGGCTGATGTGCAGTGGCACGATCATAACTCACTGCAGCCTTGAACTCCTGGGCTCAAGGGGTCCTCCTGACTCAGCCTCCTGAGTAACGGGGACTACAAGTGTGAGTCACCATGCTGGCTAATTTTTGAATTTTTTGAAGAGATAGGAGCTTGCTATGTGGTCTCAAACTTTTGGTCTCAAGCAGTTCTCCCACATTGGCCTCCTAAAGCTCTGAGATTATAGTTGTGAGGCACTGTGCCTGGCCTGAGATCTTTTATTTATTTATTTTTTATTTTTTTGAGACAGAATCTCACTTTATTGCCCAGGCTGGAGTTCAGTTGTGCGATCTCAGCTCACTGCAGGCTTCGCTTCCTGAGTTCAAGTGATTCTCCTGCCTCAGCCTCCTGAGTAGCTGGGATTACAGCATGTGCCACCACGTCTGGCTAGTTTATTTTTCTGTTTTTGGTAGAGATGGAGTTTCACTATGTTAGCCAGGCTAGTCTTGAACTCCTGACCTCAAGTGATCCGCCCACCTCAGCCTCCCAAAGTGCTGGGATTACAGGTGTGACCCACTGCACCTGGCCCTGAGATCTCTTTTAAAATCCTGGACTGCTCACCAACTTTGACTTTAGCCTGAGGAGCCATTGCAAGATTTTAATCTGGCCTGTATTGATTAGGTTAGTACTTCAGAATGTTCACATAGGATGCTAAGGGGCCTTTGTTCCAGTTATCAACTGCTGCATAATAAGTTAGCAAAAATCTAGTTGTGTAAAACATTTATTTATTTATTTATTTTGAGATGGAGTTTCTCCTTCTTGCGCAGGCAGGAGTGCAATGGCCCAGTCTCCACTCACTGCGATCTCTACCTCCCGGGTTCAAGTGATTCTCCTGCCTTGGACTTCCAAGTAGCTGGGATTACAGGCACGAGCCACCATGCCCAGCTAATTTTTTATATTTTTAGCAGAGATGGGAGTTTCACTATGTTGGTCAGGCTGGTCTCCAACTCCTGACCTCAGATGATCCACCCACCTCGGCCTCCTAAAGTGCTGGGATTACAGGCATGAGCCCCTGTGCCCAGCCGAAACAATCACTTATTATGTTCACAGATTCTGTGGGTCAGGAATTTAGGCAGGGCACATTGAAGATGGCTTTGTTTCTCCTCCATGATGTCTCAGGATTCAGCTCGAATGCTGGGGCTGAAGTAATGGCAAAACCTTATCTCTAAAAAAATAAAAGTTAAAAAAAATTTTTTTTAATGACCACAGCATGGCCGGGTACAATAGCTCACGCCTGTATTCCCAACACTTTGGGAGACTAAGGTGGGCGGATCACGAGGTCAAGAGATCAAGACCATCCTGGCCAAGATGGTGAAACCCCGTCTCTACTAAAAATAGAAAAATTAGCTGAGTGTGGTGGTGTGCGCCTGTAGTCCCAGCTACTCGGGAGGCTGAGGCAGGAGAATTGCTGAATCCGGGAGGCGGAGGTTGCAGTAAGCCAAGATCACGCTACAACACTCCAGACTGGCAACAGAGCCAGACACAGTTAAAAAAAAATAAATGACCACAGCAATGGTCCCAAGTGCTGGGATTACAGGTGT
This sequence comes from Ateles fusciceps, assembly GCA_036589455.1. Taxonomy (NCBI): domain Eukaryota; kingdom Metazoa; phylum Chordata; class Mammalia; order Primates; family Atelidae; genus Ateles; species Ateles fusciceps. The sequence goes on from JAZHEH010001923.1 coordinate 613,548, forward strand.
GAGCCACCTCACCCAGCCTGTTATTATTATTATCATTATTTAAATGATTTAGGGCCTGGCATGGTGGCTCATGCCTACAATCCCAGCATTTGGGAGGCTAAGGTGGGTGGATTACTTGAGTTCAGGAGTTCAAGACCAGCCTGGGCAACATGGTGAAACCCCCTGTTTCTACAAAAAATACAAAAATCAGTCAGGTGTGGTGGTGCACACCTGTAATCCCAGCTACTTGGGAGGCTACGGCGGGAGAATCACTTGATTCCAGGAGACAGAGTTTGCGAAGATAGTGCCACTGCACTCTAGCCTGACAACAGAGCAAGACTGCCTCTCAAAAAAAAAAAAAAAGTAATAATAAAGAGGAGCATTAATCAATGAAATCATCAATAGCCTTTCAAAGTACACCCAGAACTTGAGCGCTCCTGCCTCCTCTGGCCTCATTCCCCACCCCTTTCCCTCATCCATTCTGCCTAAGACTCACCAGCTTCCTTGCTTTCCCCTCAAACGTGATGAACGTGCTTCTGCAGGGCCTTTGCGCTGACTGCTTCTTCTGCCAGGAATGTGGGTCCCCCCTGGTATTTCCCTGACTGTCTCGCTTGTAGCCTTCAGTTTCTGTTCAGATGTCTCCTCCTCAGAGAGGCCCCCCCGCTGACCATCCTAATACCACAGTCCCCTTCCTCCATCTCTTCCTTTCTTTGGTTTTATTTTTCTTCATGGCAGTTACGATCATCTGGCATAACTGTAATTGCTTATTGGTTTTCATCTGTCGCCTTCCACTAGAATGTCGGCTCCAGGAGAACGGGGACCTTGTTTTGTTCCCAGCTTCATCTCCAGCACCCAGAATATGTCTGGTACTCGGTAGGTGCTCAAATCAACTTTTGTGGGGGTGAACGAGGGATAGGCTTCTTTGGGTGAGAAATGTCAGCAACCCATGCCTAGGACAGGATCTAGAACAGTGGTTGTTAAACTGTGGTCCTTAAAGTGTGATCCAGGATCTTTGGGGGTCCCCAAAACCCTTTTGTGTGGGAGGATCTGCAAGTCCAAACTTTTTTTTTTTTTTGAGATGGAATCTTGCCCTGTTGCCCAGACTGGAGTGCAATGATGAGATCTCAGCTCACTGCAACCTCCATCTCCCAGGTTCAAACTGTAATCCTGCACCTGTAATCCTGCCTCAGCCTCCTGAACAGCTGGGATTACAGGCGCAGGCCACCACGCCCAGCTAATTTTTGTATTTTTAGTAGAGACCGGGTTTCACCAGGTTTGCCAGACTGGTCTCGAACTCCTGACCTCGTGATCCGCCCACCTCGGCCTCCCAAAGTGCTGGGATTACAGGCGTGAGCCACCGCGCCCGGACGGTCAAAACTATTTTTATAAGTATTCGGAGACATTATTTGCCATTTTCATTCTTATTTTTTCATGAGTGTACAGTGGAGTTTTTCTTTTTTTTTAAAGAAAGATGGGGTTTCACCATGATGGCCAGGCTGGTCTTGAACTCCTGACCTCAGGTGATCTACCCACCTCGGCCTCCCAAAGTGCTGGGATTACAGGCATGAGCCACCGCGCCCGGCCGCAGTGGAGTTTTTCAAAGGCTGTAGAGCATGTGATGTTGCAACACATGGAATGCAGAAGCACATGTGGTCTGGGCAAAGTGAGTGGCTCATGCCTACAATCCCAGCACTTTGGGAGGCTGAGATGGGAGGATCACTTGAGTCCAGGAGTTCAAGCCAGTCTGGGTGACATAGCAGAACCTCATCTCTTTTATTAAACAAAGAAAGGAAAGGAAAATAAAGGGAGGGGAGGGGAAGGGAGGAGAGGGAGAGAGGGACAGAGGGAGGCAGAGAGTGAGGGAGAGAGTGAGGGAGGGAGAGAGGGAGGGAGGGAGGGGAGGAGGGAGGCAGAAAGGAAAGGAGCAGATATGGGAATCCAGCTGTCTTTTATTAAGCCAGACATTAAAGAGATCTGCAAAATTATAAAACGATGCCATTCTTCTCAGTTTTTTTTTTTGAAAAAATGTAACTAATTTAAATAAAATATTTTTTATGTTAATGTGTAATGAGTTTATTAAATTTTTTTTGCTTGTCTTTTTTAGGAGACAGAGTCTTACTCTGTTACCTAGGCTGGAGTGCAGTGGCACGATCTTGGCTCACTGCAACCTCCATCTCCTGGGTTCAAGCGATTTTCCTGCCTCAGCCTCTCCAATAGCTAGGCTTACAGGCACACGCCACCACACCCAGCTAATTTTTGTCATTTTAGTAGAGATAGGGTTTTGCCATGTTGGCCAGAGTGGTCTTGAACCCCTGACCTCAAGTGATCTGCCTGCCTCGGCTTCTCAAAGTGCTGGGATTACAGGCCACTGTGCCCAGCTGAGTTTATTAATTTTAAAAAATGAATTAATAATAAATGATTTCCTTGGGTGTGGTGGCTCACGCTTGTAATCCTAGCACTTTGGGAGGCTGAGGTGGGCAGATGCTTAAGACCAGGAGTTAAAGATCAGCCTGGGCAACAAAGTAAGACCTTGTCTCTACAAAAAAAGTACGAAAATTAGCCAGGTGTGGTGGTGCATGCCTGTGGTCCCAGCTACTAGGGAGGCTGAACTGGGAGGGTTGCTTGAGCCCAGGAGATCAAGGCTGCAGTGAGCCATGATCATGTTACTGTACTCCAGCCTGGGCAACAGAGCAAGACCCTGTCTCAAAAAGAAAACAACAAAAACCCTCCTAAAAAAAAAACAAACAAAAATGAATTAATAGTGTTTCTGCTGGGTGGTGGCTCACACCTGTAGTCCTAGCACTTTGGGAGGCTGAGGCAGCATAATAAGAATCCCCTCTCTGCAAAAAGTAAAAATATTGGCTAGGCACAGTGGCTCAGGCCTGTAATCCCAGCACTTTGGGAGGCTGAGGTAGGTGGATTGCTTGAGCCCAGGGTTTCAAAATCAGCCTGGGCAACATGGTGAAACCCCATCTCTATAAAAAATGCAAAAATTAGCTGAGTGTGGTGGCACATACCTATAGTCCCAGCTGTTTTGGCAGGCTGAGGCCTGAGAATCACTTTAACCCTGGAGGCAGAGGTTGCAATGAGTGGATATCAGGCCACTGCACTCCATTCTGGGTGACAGAGCAAGACCCTATGTCCAAAAAAAAAAAAAAAAAAAAAAATTAGCCAGGCATGGTCGTGTGGGCCTGTAGTCCTAGGTACTTGGGAGGCTGAGGTGGGAGGATCGTTGAGTCCAGGAGTTTGAGACAAGCCTGGGCAACATAGTAAGATCCCATCTCTACAAAAAATAAAAAATTAGCTGGATACGGTGGCATGTGCTTGTGGTCCCAGCTACTCAGAAGGCTGAGGTGGGAGAATCCCTCAAACCTGGGAGGCAGAGGTTGTAGTGAGCTGAGATCATGCTATTCCAGCCTGGGCGACAGAGCAAGACTCTGTCTCAAAAAAATAAAATTAAAAAAGAGATGAAGATTGGAAGGAGGCTAAGAGACCTGGACCCAGGGAAGAGTTGATGTGTGCAAAGGAGTCCAACAGCAAGATGGCCTGTGCATTGAGGAATGTGGTCTCTGCAGCAATCTCTGAGTTCAGAGGTGACCAAAAATGCTCTAGGAACAGTCATGTTTATTATTGACTATTTGTTGTTTTATTTGATTTCTATTCTTTGACTGTCCTAAATTGTTTATTAGGTACAAGTTTTACAAACTTTACTTATTCTGCTGGGCGCCATGGCTCGCGCCTGTAATCCCAGCACTTTGGGAGGCTGAGGCAGGCAGATCACCTGAGGTCAGAAGTTCGAGACCAGCCTGACCAATACGGTGAAACCTCGTCTTTAAAAAAAATTTTTTTTAATTAGTTAATTAAAAAAAAACAAAAAAACAAACTTTACTTATTCTAGTGGTAACGGTGAAGCTGGAGAGTATTGCACCTTCTCCAAGCTGCAGGGTGAGAACCATCAATTGTGTGGTGGAATTTGTGGCCCTTTCCAAGGCCACAGCTCTTTCAGCCTGCAGGTGTCAGCCCACGCGGCTCCCTGTGCTTGTGGACTGGTTTGGTGACACAGTGCATGTCAGGACTTTTTCTGATAGCTTTATGGAATGGATCAATGAGGATAGCATCGAAAAAATTTTATGTGGAATCTTCACAAACCCAGTAAGAATTCAGGACTCTTGGCTGGGTGCGGTGGCTCATGCCTGTAATCCCAGCACTTTAGGAAGCCGAGGTGGGTGGATCGCAAGGTCAGGAGTTTGAGACCAGCCTGGCCAATATGGTGAAACCTCGTTTCTACTAAAAACACAAAAAATTAGCTGGGTGTGCTGGCAGGAGTCTGTAGTCCCAGCTACTCAGGAGGCTGAGGCAGGAGAATCGCCTGAACCTAGGAGGTGGAGGTTGCAATGAGCCGAGATCACGCACTGCACTCCAGCCTGGTGACAGAGCAAGACTCCATCTCAAAAAAAAAAAAAAAAAAAAAGAATTCAAGACTCTTAGAGCCCCACAGTGGCATTCGTCTCAGCTCACTCCTCTGCAGTGGACTGAAGGCTTCGAGCAAGCTTTACATATCTATATAAAACATACATATATATATATATATATATATATATATATATATATATTTCTCCCCCCACCCCAGGACACATGTTCAAAGAGTAAGTTGCATGTAATATAAAAGAACACAGTATCCAGATCCTTGAAAGAAAAAAATGAAAAACATAACACTGGTGAAAATCAGCTTCAGTTTCTAAAATCGAAAGTCAAGTAGGGAAAGTAATATTTTTTTCCTATTAAAGTATGAAGGTCACAAAATTAACAACTCACAAAACAGAGGCTGATGTATAGCTAATTAGCTCACAAGAGACCAATGGATAAATGAGACACAAACTGTTAAAGGGCCTGGCAGTCACATCCTTTGAGTGATTACAGATCTAGGAAAGGACCACAGTAGGCCAGGTTATGACCAGAGTTACGATTGATGGGTCTTGAGTCAGCAAGAGAGCTAATTTTATATTTTCTTTCTTTCTTTTTTTCTTCCTTTCTTTCTTTCTTTCTTTCTTTCTTTCCTTCTTTCTTTCTTTCCTGCTTGCTTGCTTGCTTTTCTTTCTTCTTTCTTTCTTTTGAGATGGAGTCTCACTCTGTCACCCAGGCTAGAGTGCAGTGGCACAATCTCTGCTCACTGCAACCTCTGCCTCCCAGGTTCAAGTGATTTCCCTGCGTCAGCCTCCCAAGTAGCTGGGATACAGGCACCCACCAACACGCCCAGCTACTTTTTGTATTTTTAGTAGAGACAGAGTTTCACCATGTTGGCCAGGCTGGTCTCTAACTCCTGACGTCAGATGATCCACCTGCCTCAGCCTCCCAAAGTGCTGGGATTACAGGCGTGAGCCACCGCACCCAGCCTAGTTTTATGTTTTCTAAATACCATTTCTGCTCACGTTAGCTAGAAGTGGCTTCTTCACACTTGCAACAAAGAACTCTGATTGATCAAATAATCTTCAGCACCTGGTGGGTATTCACTGCCTTGGGAATAGCTGAAATCTTCCAGGTACAGGAGTTAAAGAATGGCTTGGGGATCACGGTTTAGGGATCACGGTTTTTGTTTATTTGTTTGTTTCTGTTGGGAGATGCTTGAAGGATAAATAAAAGAAACAAGCAGTTGACAGCATGAGGAAAAAGAATAATTGATAGATCAAAACCCCTGAGGAGAAGGAAAGAATGAGAATCAGAGCACAGTTGTGGGGCTGGCCTTAGCCTGTGAGGAGGGAGAGGAGACATCTCTTCCTCTGAGACAGGTCGGATGGAGGAAGGGATACAGGAGCACGTTAGTAAATGCATCCCCCCTGCAGAGATTGAGGTTTCCTGCAGAGAGTGAGCAGAATGGGCAATACTGGGGAAGAATTATCCCTAGCGGGCTTTTTGCAGGTTCCACACAGAAGGACAATAGGTGTGGGAAGTAGAAAAGTTCCTTTTTAAAGTTTCCTTTCTTGTTAAAGAATAAGTGTGCTAATAACTTTGATAAGCCCTATCCTATGTAGCTGTTAGATGTGCCATGCTTACAGGCACGTAGTACATTCTATGTCCTTGTACTTTAACCAAAATATCTGTGCTGGACATGTTCACAGGCATGTCCAGCTCTCCACTGCTCTTACCTGTTTAGAAAAGTAAGTTATTAGTCCATCGGGTTTTAGTTTAGATTGTGAGGTCTGGCTTCAGCCAACGGAGATTAGACACAGCAGTAAGGATGACCCCAAATGCGTAAGGGATAAATTTGTGTGTTTTTCTTTGTTCATTGTACTCTTGTGGCACGATGGCTAGTGAGAGTACCCTTCCTGCAGTCCAGGAAGTAAAAACTGCATTGCTGAAAAATCCTTTGTCTCAGTGCTAATTTTACTTTGTGGCACCAAGCATCTATTTCCAATAATAGGTGATAGGAGTTTTTTTTTTTCTTCTTTCATTGCTCCCCCACAATGTAGATAGGAGTTTATTAAGAGGATGCATAGGCTACAATGTGGAATACAATATTGAAACATTATTTCTTTATTTTGTTTGTCTGTTTTAAAGCCCTGAGCTTAATTCTCATTTTTTTTTTTTTTAGGCCAGCAACTCAAATTCAAACATACTCCAAGAGCTCTGAGCTTAATTCTCTACATTCATTCATTCAGAATATTGTCTCTGTCACATGACAGGCACTGTTGTGGGTGCTGGGTTTATGGCAGTGAACAACACAAAAGTGGTTCCTGCTGGAGGAGGTCACGTTTTAGTGAGCTGGAAACATGCCTGTGTGTGTGTGCATCACCACCCCCGAGGCCCTGAGTCACTGGGGGAGCTGAGCTCTCCATCGCCTCAGCAGCCAGCACAGGAAATGCAGCTCAAGGCCACCCGAAAGCACTCACTTGGTATCAGGCTGCTTTCCAGTGTGGCAGACACACTGGTGCCCACTCAGCATCCATTCTCCTTTTCTTCCTTACTAATACAACGCTGATTTTACTGGCAGAGGCAGTGTGCCTGGCTAAAAGGCATTTTCCAGCCTTCCATGCCAAACAGCAGTGACTGTGTGACAGTTTAGGCCCATGAGAGATAAACAGAAATGGTTGGATAGGGCTTTTTGGAAAGCTAATTAAATGGGGACGGAGACTCGGCCGGCATGCCCATTGTCCCTCCGCCCTTCCTTCTTCCAGCTTCCTGCAATGCAGCCATGATGGCTGGAGTTGAGAAGCTCTCTCAGAACTCTGAGGACAGCTGGGCACAGTGGCTCACACCTGTAATCCCAGTGCTTTGGGAGGCTGAGGCAAGCAGATTGCTTGAGCTCAGGAGTTTGAGACCATCCTGGGCAAAATGGTGAAACCCTGTCTCTACAAAAATTACAAAAATTAGCCGAGCTTGGTGACGCATGCATGTAGTCCCAGCCACTTGGGGGGTTGAGGGGGAGAATCACTTGAGCCTGGGAGGTGGTGGTTGCAGTGAGGCGAGATCACGCACTCCAGCCTGGATGACAGAGTGAGACTCTGTCAACCCCCCACCCCCAAAAGAAAACCTCTCAGGGAAAGGCCAACAGAATTTCAGAGACCTCTACCTTGTATCTTAAAGTCACCGAGCCAAGTCACCTATCTGGATTTCTCATTATGTGAGAACAAGAAGAGCTATCTTGTTGAAGGCATTGCTATTTAATATTTGCATTTTCTGTTATACGCAGCCAAGCTTAAGCCACACTTGATATGCAAAGAATCAGCTGTGTTTGTTACCTGTGCCATGAGAATGGCTTTTCAAATCTCTGACTGCAGGAAGTATAATTAACCAAGGACTCCAGCTGCTGGCTCTGAAATGCATCACTGCATTTATGCCAAGGCCAGATTTTCCATGGACTGCTGCTGGCTAATGGCTGAGCACGAATGGGATACGGCAGGCTCATTCTCGGGACAGGGGTGAAAGATGATGACTTTAAGTGAAGAATGCGTCAATGGCCTTGCTGAAAACTCTCCGCAGAGCTGCCTTGCAGTTTAAGAGGTGTCCGCTCAACTTATTTACTTTCCTCTCTTCTGTACTCTCGAGTCAGACTTCTGTCATGCTCTCATGTCTTTCCCAACCTGTCTCGCTCCATCCTCATTTTTTCTCTTTCTTTTTAAAATATTGATGGGCACTTTGGGACGCCGAGTTGAGTGGATCACTTGAAGCCCAGAGTTTAAGACCAGCCTGGCCAACATGGTGAAACCCCATTCTACTAAAAATAGAAAAATTAGCCAGGCATGGTGGGGCTCACCTGTAATTCTAGCTACTGGGAGGCTGAGGAACGAGAATCACTTGAACCCAAAAGGCGGAGTTTGCAGTGAGCTGAGATCACACCACTGCACTCCAGCCTGGACGACAGAGTGAGACTCTGATTCTAAATTAATTAATTAATTAATTTTTAAAATGGAGATTGGATCTGGCTGTGTTGCCCAGGCTAATATGGAACTCTTGCCCCAAACAATTGTGCCTCAGCCTCTCAGTGCTGGGAATACAGCTGTGGGCCACCATGCCCAGCCCCTCCTCATTTTCTCTAACAGATGGTCCCCCCTAATAAATATCTTGCATATTTCATTTTATCTTGGGATCCCACCTTCTCTGAGGACCTGGACTAACATATCCCCAAATCTGTTTATGCCTGTTGCACGTGTTTTTGTAATTACGTAATTTAACGAAGCTGTAACTAAACCATAGAAATACGAATACAGAAGGAAACTGAGTTGTTATTTCTTTTTTTTTTTTTTTAAACAGGGTTTCACCATGTTGGCCAGGATGGTCGTGAACTCCTAGCCTCAGGTGATCTGCCCGCCTCGGCCTCCCAAAGTGCTGAGATTACAGGCGTGAGCCACCACGCCCAGCCGAGTTATTTCTGTGAAAACCAAGTTGACTACTTTAGAAAGTTTTAAAAGGGTGGTTGCGCCAGGCTCAGTGGCTCACGCCTGTAATCCCAGCACTTTGGGAGGCTGAGCCGGGGGAACCACAAGGTCAGGAGTTTGAGACCAGCCTGGCCAACATAGTGAAACCCTGTCACTACTAAAAATACAAATGGTGGCACATGCCTGTAGTCCCAGCTACTTGGGAGGCTGAGGCAGGAGAATCGCTTGAGCCTGGGAGGTGGGGGTTGTAGTGAGCTGAGATTGCGCCACTGCACTCCAGACTGGGCAACAGAGTGAGACTCTGTTTAAAAAAAAAAAAAAGGAAAGGGTAGTTGCTTAAAAGAAAAAAAGCTGTTTACAAAAAGACAAACAAGGTCAGGCATGGTGGCTCATGCCTGTAATCCTAAGACTCTGGGAGACCAAGGAGGGCAGATCGCTTAAATTCAGGAGTTCAAGACCAGCTTGGGCAACATGGCGAAACCATGTCTCCACAAAAAATACAAAAATTAGCCAGGCGTGATGGAGTGAGCATGTAGTCCCAGCTTCTTGGGAGGCTGGGGTGAGAGGCTCGCTTGAGCCAGCAGATTCCAGTTGCAGCGAGCCGTGACTGTGCTACTGCACTCCAGCCTGGGCGACAGTGGTTACAAGGGACTGGAGGGAGGGAGAAATAGGAGTTGTGTAATGGATATGGAATTTCAGTTTTGCAGGATGAAAATGTTGTGGAGATCTGTTGTACAACAATGTGAATATACTGAATACCACTGAACCATACATTTAAAAATGGTTAAGATGATAAGTCTGGCCAAGTGTGGTGGTGCGCACCTGTAATCTTGGCACTTTGGAAGGCTGAGGCAGGCTCAGGAGCTCAGGAGTTTGAGACCAGCCTGGGCAACCTGCAGTGAGCCATGATAGCACCTCTACCCTCCAGCCTGGGCAACAACAGCGAGACCCTATCTCAAAAATAAAATAAAAATAGGCCGGGCACAGGAGCACACGTCTGTAATCCCAGCACTTTGGGAGGCTGAGGCAGGCACATCACCTGAGGTCAGGAATTTGAGACCAGCCTGGTCAACCTGGTGAAACTCCATCTCTACTAAAAATACAAAAATTAGCCGGGCTTGGTGGCACATACCTGTAATCCCAGCTACTCGAGAGGCTGAGGCAGGAGAGTCACCTGGACCCAGGAGGCGGAGGTTGCAGTGAGCCAAGATTGTACCACTGCACTCTGGTCTAGGGACAGAGTCAGACTCCATCTCAAAAAAAATAAATAAATAAATAAAATGAAATAAAATAAATAAAGACGGTAAGATATATATATATATAATTATTATTATTATTTTTTAACCATGATTAAAATACTGGGCTGGGTACCATGCCTCGTCCCGTGTAATCCCAGCACTTTGGGAGGCTGAGGCAGGAGTATCGCTTGAGGACTTCGAGACCTGTCTGGGCAACATAGCGAGACTCTGTCTTTCCAAAAACAAATAAAAAAATAGCTGGATATGGTAATGCATTCTTGTAGTCCCAGCTACTTAGGAGGCTGAGGTGGGAGGATCACTTGGGCCCAGGAAGTTGAGGCTGCAATGAGCTGTAATTGCACCACTGCACTACAGCCTGGGCCACAGAGACCCCATCTCAAAATAAATAAGTTAATAAAGAAAATTAAAAATTGAATGTCAGTATGTATTGTAAAAAATAATTAAAAATTAAAACATGGTTAAATCCTTCTCCTGTGATAAAATAAAAATAAAGAAAAAAATTAAAACATGGCTGGGTGAGGTGGTTCATGCCTTTAATCCCAGCACTTTGGGAGGCCGAGGTGGGAGAATCACTTGAGGTCAGGAGTTCGAGACCAGCTGGCCAACATGTGAAACCCCGTCTCTACTAAAAATACAAAAATTACCCAGGTGTGGTGGCAGGCGCTTGTAATCCCAGCTACTTTGGGACTGAGGCTGGAGAGTCACTTGAACCTGGGAGGTGGAGGTTGCAGTGAGCCAAGATGGCACCACTGCACTCCAGCCTGGGCGACAGAGCAAGACTGTCTCAAATAACAAAAACAAAAACAAAACTTAGCTGGGTGTGGTGCCTGTAATCCCAGCTACTTGGGAGGCTGAGGCAGGAGAATCGCTTGACCCCAAGAGGTGGAGGTTGCAGTGAGCCTAGATCGTACCACTGCTCTCCAGCTGGGTGACAGAGCAAGACTCCATCTCAAAAAAAAAAAAAAAAAAAATTAAAACGTAAAAACTTACAAAACAACTATTTGGTTTGGAGAGACTACTGGAAAAGTTTGGGGAAACGTTACAGAGTCTGCACTCAGACTGGATTTTCGGTTTAGATCCAGTAGATGGAAAAGGAAGGGAGGGAGGAGGGGACGGTCCAGGGATCTGGAGGAAGCTGATGAAGAGACCATGTGAGGGCTGGGAAATGGTGTTCTTCAAGCGCATTCTCAATCTTGCTTTGCAAGAATCGTAAAGCTCTTAGGCACTTTATAGAATGTGGAAATCTAGACAGTTTGTATGGGTATTGTTATGCAAGAAAAGAAATATGCCAGGATGCTGAGGCGGGGGGGGTTACTTGAACCTAGGAGTTTGAGACTGCAGTGAGCTGTGATCACACTACTGCACTCCAGCCTGGGTGACAGAATGAGACCCCATCTCAAGAAAAAAAAAGACCCAGTGCGGTGGTTCATGTCTGTAATTTCAGCACTTTGGGAGGCCAAGGCAGGAGGATTGCTTGAGCCCAGTAGTTTGAGACCCTGGGGTGAGACCTCATCTTTACAAAAAATAAAAACTTGGCCAGGTGTGGTGGCAGCCCCTGTAGGCTCAGCTACTCAGGATGCTGAGGTGAGAGGATCACTTGAGCCTGTGAGTTTGAGGCTGCCATGAGCCCTGGTCCTGCCACTCCAGCCTGGACGACAGAGTGAGATCCTTTCCAAGAAAAAAAAAAGGAAAGAAAGAAATATGGAATTCCAATCAGCAAACCCATACTCAAAGAGCCTTGGCATCAATCACATAAACAGACTGGCAAGTTAGTAAATATTTATGTTTTACCTTAAAACAAAATGTACAAATACATATCACTTGTTTTTTAGGCCAATCAAGTGAGGCAGTGGGAGTGGAGAAAGAAACAAAGAAATCTGTAACTAGGCTGGTCGAGGTGGCTCACACCTGTAATCCCAGCACTTTGGGAAGCTAAGGCGGGTGGATCATGAAGTCAAGAGTTCAAGACCAGCCTGGCCAACATGGTGAAACCCCATCTCTACTAAAAATACAAAAATTAGCTGGGCGTAATGGCGCACGCCTGTAGTCCCAGCTACTCGGGAGGCTGAGGAAGAAGAATCACTTGACCCTGGGAGGTGGAGGCTGTAGTGAGCCAAGATCATGCCACTGCACTGCAGCCTGGGTGACAGAGTGAGACCCCGTCTCAAAAAAAAAAAGACAAATCTGTAACTAGTTGTAATCCATTACTTGTAAACACCACTGTACTCGGACCAGCCCACATATAATTTTTAACGTTCCTTTAAAACTTACTGTTTTTTTTTATTTAATTGACCAACTTCTGGTCTCAATTGCATCAGATAAGAAAGCTCCTACTGAAATAATAGTAAATGTGAATTGCTTTATTGTGCAATTACTATACACCTGGGTGAAAGGCTCGAATGTTAATCCAGTAGAAGGAAGGCAGGGAGAAGGGACCTTTCAGGAATCAGGAGAAAGCCAGTAACAGAGACTAAGTGAGGGGTCAGGTAGCGCTGTTCTTCAAGGCGGAAGGACACGCATGGGGGTATTGAGAGCGCTGAAGAAGAGGACGCTGTACTCCAGAAGCAAGAGAGGAAGCTGTGATTCAGGAAGGGTGAAACAGTTTTTGGTGATGACAAAACCTCTGATGAGGCCAGGGGAGCAGGTGGGTGACTGAAGGAGAGACAAAGGTCCCCAGAGTTGAGGAGGAACCACAAACCCCAGGTATTTGGTGAGTCATCCATGAACTCAGAAGTCTCCTAGACTGACAGGAAGATTGGGCTTGGAGAGGAAATTGGGGGCAGGTGTCCAAGCAGTGGAGTGCTAGAAGCAGCTCAATATTGGCTCAGGAGAACCAATTGTTAAATTTTCAATTTTGTGGGCTGGTTGTTATGCATTGCCATTACTAAAATGCAATTATAAAAGCCGGGTGCAGTGGCTTATGTCAGTAATCCTGGCACTTTGGGAGGCCAAGACAAGCAGATCACTTGAGCCCACGAGTTTGAGACCAGCCTGGGCAACATGGTGAAATGCCACCTCTACAACAACAACCACAACAAAACAATAACAATAACAAAAAAACAAAATCAGCCGGATGTGGTGGTGGGCGCCTGAAATCCCAGCTACTCAGGAGGCTGAGGTGGGAGGATCGATTCAGCCTGGGAGGTGGAGGTTACAGTGAACTGAGATCACGTCACTGCCCTCCAGCTTGGGTGACAAAGTGAGACCCCGTCTCAAAAAAAAAAAAGTGCTTTTACTTTTCTTTTTTTTTTTTTTGAGGAAGACGCCGTCACAGTTTTTGTGGGTTGTGGATCTGTGTGATTCTGTTCCTGACACACCACTGTTCACTCTCGCCGAGGAACCTGTCGGTCAGGAAGCCAGGCAGCAGCCATGGCTTTTAAGGATACTGGACAAACACCTGCGGAGCTGGAGGTGGCAATTCACCAAATTCAAATCACTCTAAAGAGCCGAAAGATAAAATCCCTGGAGAAGGTGTGTGCTGACTTGATCAGAGGAGCAAAGGAAAAGAATCTCAAACTGAAAGGACCAGTTCGAATGCCACCAAGACTCTGAGAATCACCACGAGAAAAACTCCTTGTGGTGAAGGTTCTAAGGCATGGGATGGTTTCCAGATGATAATCCACAAGCAACTCACAGGCTTGCGCAGTCCTTCTGGGACTGTTAAGCAGATTACTTCCATCAGCACTGAGCCAGGAGTTTAAGTGGAAGTCACCACTGCAGATGCTCAAGTCAACAATTTTAATAAATTGATTACCAGTTGTTAAAGGAAAAGTAATTATATAAACTTACAATTAAGTAAAGTATATTTAAACAAAGGTAATTAATATTCAAAACACATCACTTTCTAATAACTTTCCTACATCTTACTGCTATTCATGCTCTTGGAGTTACTTCTATTTCTGGCATCTGCATGGCTGAAATACTACATAACGGTGCACAATGGTGCATCTCTGCATTCAGTAGCATCATGTTATTAACTCAAAACCAGCCATAGTGGACATATTTACACCATAGAAATTAGTGGACACTAAGATACAGAGCTTGAGTTACTGCATTATTTCATTTTTTTTGAGACAGATTCTCGCTCTGTTGCCCAAGCTTGAGTGCAGTGGCATGATCTCAGCTCACTGCAACCTCCGCCTCCCGGGTTCAGGTGGTTCTCCTGCCTCAGCCTCCTGAGTAGCTGGGGTTACAGGTGTGCGCTGCCACACCCAGATAATTTCTTTTTTATATTTTTAGTAGAGATGGGGTTGGTTTGGCTGGTCTCGAACTCCTGACCTTGGGACGCCGAGGTGGCATTCCAAAAGTGCTGGGATTACAGGTGTGAGCCACCACGCCTGGCCCACAGAGTTATTGTTTTGTGAATTACCTCTACTCATTCATCAACTGCAATCATAGATATGAGTTCAGCAAAAACCAATGACAGCATTCTGTGAGAATCAATTGGTTATATGGAATTTACAATAAAGGGAGTTGTGTAAGTTCTGTGTTAACCATCCTTTCTATCAGTAAAATTTATAGTAAATATATTTGCACATATTTTATATATGTATATGTAAAACACACACACACACACACACACACACACACATTTTTCCCTAAAGAGCTGCTTGTTAAACATTTACGACACATCACTCAGCCAAGGACTCCTTTCCCTGATACTGGCATTGCGGTGATGGTGAGCAATACCATCTTGGTGGTCCTGACCTTCCCTCCTGCCCCCGAGCCCACAGTCTCATGTGGAGTCAGGAACGGAGGTAGTAATACAGCACTGGGTGGCAGGAAGGAAGGGAATTGAGACCAAGCAGAGGTAGGGAGGTGTTCAAAGCATGTGAGATTTATGTGAGCACTCAAAGAATGAGTAGCAATCAGCCAGTCAAAGGAAAAACACGAGCAAAACCCCAGCTGTTGTCAGAAATAATGGGAGGCAGGCCGGGTGCCGTGGCTCATGCCTGTAATCCCAGCACTTGGGAAACTAAGATACATGGATCACCTAAGGTTAGGAGTTCAAGATAAGCCTGGCCAACATGGCAAAACCCTGTCTCTACTATTAATACAAAAATTAGCCAGGCGTGGCAGCACACGCGTGTAATCCCAGCTACTTGGGAGGCTGAGGCACGAGAATCACTTGAACCTGGGAGGCAGGGGCTACAGTGAGCCAAGATCACATCACTGCACTTCAGTCTGGGCAACAGAGTGAGACTCCATCTTAACAACAACAACGAAAAAGAAACAGGTCCTGATGTGCCTGAGGGCAGTGGCCATGGGATGCTTCTCCTGCCTCCTGGAGCATCAGGAGAGTGGAGAAAGAGCAGCCTGTACTGGAAAGGGTTTTCTGGACCCTAGACCTTAGAAGAGTAAACATTTCTGGGCAAAGGGACAAAGATGGCAGTCAGGTGATGGGAAGAGAGGGTGTTCTGGGCAGAAGGAATCACATAAGCAAAAGCAAGGAGGTAAAAGAGAATCCAAATACGTAGGTCTGCAGGCAGTTCTAGGTGGCCGGAGTGCTTGTTGGGGAGGGTATGGGTAAGATGGGGCTGGAGAAGTTGCCATGGCTGAGACCAGGAGGGCTGAGAGCCAAACCAGGGAGAAGGTGTGTGTCCTCAGGAGCTGTGGGGGAGCCTTAGGAGGGGCCTGAGTGGCGGTGTGACATGGTTAAGATCCCTTCAGCTGCTTGGAGAAAGATTGGGTGGGTGTCAGGTAGGGAAAGACTGGAGGATGTGATTCTTTTGGGAGGATACTGTAGTAACATAGGTGAGAGATGGTGGAATAGGGTAGTGGATATGGAGAGGGAAAAAAAGGAAGATTGGCTCCAAACATATAGGGAAGCAGAATTGAAAGGACTTAACTTCCAGGAGGCTGGCATGGGTAATTAAGGGCTGATGCAGTTGTTTTTGAAGAACACTGATGAGTTATTTTGCAGAATGTCCCTCCACTGGAGTTTGTCTGATGTTTTCTCATGAGTAGTAGTAGAATACATCTCATCATGTTTTCTCCCTCTCATGTGCGAGGCTGAGGCGGGTGGATCACTTGAGGTCAGGAGTTCGAGACCAGCCCAGCCAACAGAGTGAAACACTGTCCCTACTAAAAATACAAAAATTAGCGAGGCATGGTGGTGGGCACCTGTAATCTCAGCTACTCAGGAGGCTGAGGCAGGAGAATCGCTGGAACCCAGGAGGCGGAGGTTGCAGTGAGCCGAGATTGTGCCACTGCACTCCGGCCTGGGCAACAGAGCAAGACTGTGTCTGGAAAAAAAAAAGAGATTACATATTTTATGCACAAATATTACAGAGATCAGTGAATTCTATCAGGAGGTACATGATATACCCATGTCTTATTACTATGATAGGGCCATCTTTGGGGGCAGGGTCACAGGAGGAGGTACAGATATAGGGAAAAGATCTAGGGTTCTGGTTTGGGATGGGCTAGAGTGCAGAAGAGAATCAAGACCAGAGACAGGGCTTTGGGAACACCCAGCACTGGGGAGGTAGCTGAGGACTTGAGGGGGGGCAAGGTTGCCAGGGCAGAGGGTGTTGAAAGGAAGAGAAACAGCGGAAGTAGAAGCAAGACTGGGTTTGCATTGTATCCAAGTGGTCGGGGGGGGGCAAGAATTGGAATGTGTCCTGTGGATTTGTTATCCAGGGGCTTGGCCAGTGCCTGGGGTTAGTGCTCACCATGGCCAGGCCCAGGCTGGGACTTGTAGAGGGGTTTTTTCTTTCTGAGCAGTTACTTGGATGGGCACTCCTGGCCGCACTGTTCCTGTGTTTTGTTTGTTTGTTTTTGAGATAGAGCCTTACTCTGTTGCCCAGGCGTGAGTGCAGTGGCACAATCATGGCTCACTGCAGCCTTGACCTCCCCTGCTCAAGTGATCCTCCCCCTTCAGCCTCTTGAGTAGCTGGGACTAGAGGCACGCACCGCCATGCCCAGCTAATTTTTGTGTTTTCAGTAGAGGTGGGTTTTTGCCATGTTGCCCAGTCTGGTCTCAAACTCTTGAGCTCAAGTGATCCACACACCTAGGCCTCCCAAAGTCCTGGGATTACAGGTGTGAGCTACTGCACCCAGACCACTACTCCTGTTTTAACTCAACCAGTAAGAAGTGGGCAGTGTTCTGGATTCCATGTTAAGATCTCCTGGCTAAGCTGCAAGAGGTAGCAATGAAATCGGCTTGTGTGCAGGCCAGCGGGCTGTCTAGCGCCCAGCACTTCCAGCTGTGGACAGAGCCACCTAGCCGGTGAAGAACTAGCTCTGCGGGCGTGGGCGCCCCCCAAGTGGTCTATTGGAGCTCCTGCTGTTGGAAGGGAAGCAGAAACAGTGAAGGGTGGCCATTTGTAAATCTTTGGAGAAATTTCTATTCAGGTCCTTTGTGCATTTTTAAGTGAATTATTTGTCTTTTTATTATTGAGTTGTAAGAATTCTTCACGTATTCTAAATGCAAGTCTCTTTTTAGATACATTGCAAGAGGTAGAAGGTGGGGTCCTTATTCTCTAGACTCAGGCTGCCTCAGGGACACCTATATATATGTATACATATATTTTTTGAGACAGGGTCTCACTCTGTCACCCAGGCTGGAGTGCAGTGGTGTCATCACGGTTCACTGCAACCTCGACCACCGGGGCTCAAGTGATCCTCCCACCTCAGCCCCCCGAGTAGCTGGGACTACTGGCATGCACCACCACGCCAAACAGATTTGTTTTTCCTTTGGTAGAGATGGGGTTTCGCCATGTTGCCCAGGCTGGTCTGGAACTCTTGGGCTCAAGTGATCCTCTTGCCTCAACCTCCCAAAGTGCTGGGGTTTCAGGTGTGAGCCGCATTGCTGGACTCCTCCTGACTTTTAAAAAATGACAATACTGAGTTCTAGTTTACATACAATAAATTGTACCTATCTTAAGTTTTCAGTTTGATGAGTTCTGTTTTTTTTTTTTTTTTTTTTTTTGAGACAGAGTCTCGCTCTGTCGCCCAGGCTGGAGTGCAATGGCACGATCTTGGCTGACCACAAACTCTGCCTCCCGGGTTCAAGCAATTCTCTTGCCTCAGCCTCCCAAGTAGCTGGAATTACAGCGGCCCGCCACCACACTCAGCTGATTTTTGTATTTTTAGTAGAGATAGGGCTTTATCATGTTGGTCAGGCTGATCTTGAACTCCTGACCTCAGGTGATCCGCCTGCCTCGGCTCCCAGGAGTGAGCCACCGTGCCCAGCCGAGTTCTGATAATTTTATACAATTGTAACTATCACCCCAAACAGATCCAGTTTTTTTTTTTTTTTTTTTGAGATGGAGTCTTGCTGTGTCACCCATGCTGGAGTGCAGTGGCACGATCTCAGCTCACTGCAACCTCTGCCTCCCAGGCTCAAGTGGTCCTCCTATCTCAGCCTCCTGAGTAGCTGGGAGTCCAGGTGCCTGTCACCACACCAGGCTAATTTTTGTATTTTCAGTAGAGATGGGATTTCACCATGTCGGCCAGGATGGTCTCAAACTCCTAGCCTCAAGCAATCCGCCTGCCTCGACCTCCCAAAGTGTTGGGATTACAGGGGGTGAGCCGCCACGCCTAGCCAAGACCTGGAATACTTCCATCACTCCCCTCCCCCACACATTTTATTTTTCCCCTTTCCAGTCAATCTACACACCTCTCCAACTGGCAACCACTATTCTGACTTCTATCCGATTGATTTTCCTGTTTTTGAACTTTATATAAGTGGAATCATATAGTTTGTATTTTTTGGTATGTCTTATTTTGGTCAACATAACATTTCTGAGATTCATCCATGTGTTTTTCAGTGGTTCATTCATTGTAATTGTTCAGTCGTATTCCGTTGTATGAATATGCAGTAATTTGTCTATCCACTCCCTTGTTGATGGTTGTTTCGTTTTTAGCTACTATGAATACAATCACAACAAATATTCTTGGCTGTTTTGTGAATGTGTTTTCATTCCTCTTGAGTATATACCTGGGAGTAGAATTTCAGGGTCAAATGGTTACTCATTGAAAAATGTTTTAAATTTTTAGGAACTGCCAAACTCTTTTCTCAAGTGGCTGCACTATCTTACTTTCTACCAGCAATGTATGAATTTTCTGATTTCCCTACATCCCGGCCAATACTTTTTATTATCTATCTCTTACATTGTAGTCATCCTCGTGGATATACAGTGATATCTCATTGTGGTTTTGATTTGCGTTTCCCTGATGACTAATAATATTGAACATATTTTCATGTGCTTACTGGCCATTTGTAAATCCTCTTTGGAGAAATTTCTTTTCAGATCCATTGTACATTTTTAAGTGGGTTGTCTTTTTAATATTGAGTGGTAAGAATTCTTCATATATTCTGGATGCAAGTCTCTTTTCATATATATGACTTGCAAGTATGTTCTTGCAATCTGTGGATCGTCTTGGGGAGCTTCCTGTCTGGGCGAGAAGGGACAAACACAGGGACAGGGCAGTGTGAGCGGTGTAAGGAGGAGAAGTACTGTACAGTGTAGGGTGAGCTCTCTGAGCCTCAGCGTTGCTCACTGCTGGATGAGCTGATCTGACATTTCCACGGCTCTGCAGCAAGAATGTGTGTCCCTGTATGCTCAGTGCTGTGCAATCATGCATACAAGCTAAGTGTCAGGGAGGTGGCATCTCACAAGACCAGGAGCATGGGAGACTGGGGGAAGCAGGAGGTTCTTTCTCTCCTCTCTACCTCCCTCCCTCCTTCCCTCCCTCTTTCCCTCCCTCCCTCCCTCCTTTCTACTTCCTTCCTTCCACATTTTTTTTGGACAGGGTCTCACTTTGTCACCCAAGATGGAGTGCAGTGGTGTGTGAACATGGCTTACTGCAGCCTCAACATCTCAGGGTCAGTGTGGTCCTTCCACCTCAGCCTCCCAAGTAACCAAGACTACAGGGGCATGCCCTCATGCCCAGCTAATTAAAAAAAACTCTTTTATAGAGACGAGGTCTCACTCCGTTGCTCAGGCTGGTCTCAAACTGCTGGGCTCAGGCGATCCTCTTGCCTCGGCCTCCCAAAATGCTGGGATTACAGGTGTGAGCCACTGTGCCCAGTGGGAGGCTCTTTCTTCAGAAAGAAGACTCCATATTGCAAACTTGCACAGGACTGACAGCATGGATGATAACATGATTAACAGGATTATCTTGGAGGTGATACAGTGTGGCTCAGGAGACAGGCTGACCGGTTTATGTCCTGGCTGTAGTAGATGTCAGGACACAGTGCCCTTCCCATACCACCTTAGCTGTTCCTGATGGCTTTTTACTGCAAGCCCCTGGGATTTCTGCCTGAGGGTGCCCTCTGCTCAGAAGGCACACTGGCAGGCTGGAGGTATGAGGAACAGCTCTCAACTAATGAAGAAACCCTCAGTGTTGTCACTCCTTCAGTGGGATGAGTACATTGTCTTCTTCACTGTCCCGGAGATGCCTAATACAATCAAGCCCCATTTGTCCACAGCGGTAACCTGCTCAGGATTGCACCCTATGTTGCTTTTCTGCATTTCTTTGTTTCACTTCCTCTTCTCTCCTACTAGCCTTGGAATCATCTCTCAAATAAACCATTTGTATGAACATCCTTATCTCTGTGTCTGCTTCTGGGGAAATCCAGCCTAAAGATAGTGGTTCTTCTATTTCTTAGATCTTAGCCACCCAATTTCCTTGGGCAGATCGCTTTACCACTTGTAAATTTCACTTGTCTCATTTATAGAATGCGGATAATAGCACTTATTTCTTAGAATGGTCATGCAGTTTAGCATCTCACTCAGACATTAAAAGTTCAGTAAATGTTCCTATTCTCATTTGTTTACTGGCCTGTAACATAAATATTCTCCCAGAGACCGTTGGATGAACATGACTCATTCAGACATAGGTAGGCAGGGAAAGATAAGCAGCCTGGAGCTGGCCCTGTGGAACATTGACTGATTGGGTTCCTGCTTCCAGTTACTTTCCTCCTCTCCAATGGGATTAAATGTCCCCACCATTTTTCATGTGACTTCTCTGGCATCCTGTATAGGTAGCATATTTCTCTGGCCCCCATAAATTAATTTTGGGCTTTCCCATGTGACTTGCTTTGAGTAATGGCATATGAGCAGATGTGACATTCTCCACATCTGCAAAGAAGCTTGAAATGTGTTATTGCATGGTTTGGCACAGGGTTTTTCACTCCTGCCCTCCACCAACACAAAGACATGTCTCCAGTGCCTGCCACACAGTTTGACCTAGAACCATTAAATACTTTTATTTATTTATTTATTTATTTATTTGAGATGAAGTCTTGGTCTGTTGCCTAGGCTGGAGTGCAGTTGCATGATCTTGGCTTACTGCAACCTCTGTCTCCTGGGTTCAAGCGATTCTCATGCCTCAGCCTCCCGAGTAGCTGGGAATACAGGTGCAGACCACCATGCCTGGCTATTTCTGTATTTTTAGCAGAGATGGAGTTTCACCATGTTGGCCAGGCTGGTCTCGAACTCCTGACCTCAAGTCATCCACCTGCCTCAGCCTCCTAAAGTGCTGGGATTACAGGCATGAGCTACCACACCCGGCCTAAATACTTTATTTTTTATTTTTAAAAATGGTTTCATCCATCCATTTACAGATGATTAAATAATTATTGTGTACCAGGCAATCCCATATGTTACATGTGTCTGCATATGTTAATTCATTTCATCCTCACAGGAACGCTAAGACACAGGTCCCATTATCATCATCCTTATTTTACATATGTGAAAAACTAAGGTTCAGTGAGGATTAGTACCTTGCTCAAATTCACACTGCACAGAAGGGGCAAGATCTGCCTTCTAGGTTCATATTCTTGAATGCTGTATGCTGCTTCTCATCATACCTATGATTGTTACTACTGGTAGCATTGTTCCCTTGCATTTACCTAAATAGGGAAGGTACAATCTACTGGGACAAAGATGGGCTTCTGACTTTGGACCTGCTTGCTCACTCTTCCTACGTTAGTTGTTTGCTGAATAGGAGACCCTTCTGATTCTTCTGATTGGAGAAAACTTGTCCGTGGTCATCAAATGGGAACCCCAACATTTCCCTTGTAGGACCTACATGAACCACAAGATATCTCCTGTCAATTCCATGTGTTTCCCAGACATCTTCCATGTGGACCCCAGTGTGGACCCCAGATCTCTCTCCTAAAGGCCCATGTGAACCCCTATATCTTTCCTGAGGCCCACATGGATTCCCAACATTTTTCCTATAGCAGCTAAGCTTGATAACTTCCATAGGTTTCCATTTGTCATCTCATTGGCTCCTCTCCACAGCTCCGTAAATCAGCCTTGGCTTGCATTATAGCAGGGACAGAGAGCAGTGTTCATGTGGGTGAACCAGAGACAGGACTGACAGAGAACCCAGTTGTCCTGCCCTGGAGCCCAGGACCCTTCCTTCCTGGTTGGCCTTGTGGCGGGATTATGCTTCCTGCTCAGCCCTTCCCAGGCACCAAGGCTCTCTCCCTCCATTTCCCCTCTGCTACACTAGTTCTTGTCTGCCTTTTTCACTCCCACCCCCTTTTCATGCCAGCTGTGGGAGTGAGGCCCTACTCCTGGCAGGCTGCAGCCAGACAATGGGCCCTTATTCTAGGCAAAGAATCCCTGCAGTGTCTCCCACCCACTGAGGCCCCTTTCCAGGCCTAGGATGGTGTGGGTGGGAGGTAGGAGTGGGGGGTATGGTGTGGGGGGAAGGAGAAATTGGCCAGCAGCAAGAGAGTGGTCCTGGCTGTAGAGATACCACAGGAGGTATACTATGTAAACACCAATCACAATAAAAAGCCTGTCTTCACTCCCAACCCGTCTCTCCAAGTGGGTCTCTCTAACCCTCCAAAGTTCTGGTTTTTAAACATTTACCCTGGCCTCTACTCTCTGGGTGTTCATCTCTGCATATGCACTGTCTCTTTCATTGTTTTTTCTGAGTCTCTTTTTCTAAGCCTCTCTCTCTCTCTCCTCTCTCTCCCCTGTTCCTTTGCGTAATTTGTCCCTATTTCCTGTCCTTCTTGCTTCATTATGCTCCATTACCCATCTTATCTTTCCATGTATTTTTTCTCTCCAGGCCTTGATCTCAGTCTCCCTCTCCGTGTATTTCTGTTTCTGTGTTTGCAGCTCTTCTTCTCGTCGTTCTACGTCTGTCTTTTCGTGGATCCGTGTCCTTGTCTCTCTGTGTATCATCTCCAATCTTCCGTCCTCTGTTCTCTCTGTCCCCCTCCGCCTGCAGAGCTGAAGGGCCTTCCGCAGTCACCGTACTCTGCTCTCCTGCTCTTTCTCACTCCTTTCTGGCACGTCCCAGAGGCTCCTGGCATCGGCATGGGAGGTTATTCTCCCCAGTTTACAGATGGATGTGGAAGCTGAGGCTCTGGCTGCTGGTGCCAGGCTCCCATCTCTGGGTCTCTTCCTTCCACCTACTCGCCATGCTGTTGTCCCTGAGGTGCCTGTCAGCCACCTGATCCGGCAGGGGCCCGGGAACTAGCACCTCGGACAGCTCCTGGAAGGTGCTGGGGCGGCCGGGTCGTCCTTCTCGCGAGCGCAGGAGGAGCGGCCCTGGGGAGTGAAGCGGAAGTCTCGCGAGAGTAGCTGCTGCAGGCTGTGGCGGCGCGGGCGCGCGCGGAGACGGCCCTGAGCGCGCGCGCGCGCGCTCCCCGCCTCCAGCCCCGGAGCGGCTCGCGGCCGGCTCCGCGCTGCATCGCTCGGTTCAGCGCAGCTCAGCGCAGCGCGGCGGCCTTTCGGCAGCCGAACGGCCGCGGCAGGTGAGTCTGGGCATGAAGGCTGGGAGGAGAGCTTTGCAGGGAAGCTGGGCGCGGGGCGAGAAGGGTAGAGATCGCTGGCTGCAGCTTTGTATCCCCTACACTCCACCTTTGGATGCAGGGAGCAGGCCGAACTGCTGGAGAGGTGGGAGTGGAGGTGACCTTTCCTGTTTGAGGCTGGAGAAGAGCGCTCAGGGTGCACCCAGGCCCCCCAATCCCTCCCATCCCCATCTGTGGCTCCCGCGGAGGGAACTGGGCCTTTGGGTGACGTCAGACCCTGGATCTGGAGCCTAAGCTTTGGGCCATCCATCCCCCCAAGCCCCACCTGGCGTTCCCTGGAAACCGGCCTTCTGGAGATGGCGCGCACGGCCGGGGATGGGGGCGACTGCAAGGGGGTGCCGGTGGCCTCCTTTGGGTCTCTCCTTGCAACTAGCGCCTGCAGGTGGACCCGGGTTGACTTCCCTCGCCTCCTTGGGGCGACCGACCTTTGGACTGCGGGCCTCAGCCGCCCCAGGGTTGCTGGGGACTGGTGCGCTGGCCCAGTCCACAGGGCGGGCTCTGTCAGGGCTTTGGGTGGTGAGTTGGGGGCGCTGCATGTAGCTCATTTCAACGTTGGCCGGAGTGGGTCACGAGGATGGAGGTGAGGCGTTTGGGGACCGATCCCTGTCCCCCCAGCTCGGGAAGCTCCTGGTCTGGGGGTTGGGGGAACCAAGTAGAGACTGGGCTTGAGCATTCGCCATCACAGGCGGTTTGCACGGTTAATGTCCCAGCTTCCCGATGGGGGAGATCAGTGAGGGCCTGGCAGACTTTCCCAGGGACACAGAGAGAAAGAGAGGCGACAGCCAGCGAATAGGAGACTTCCAGGGGTGATGGGATTTGGGTGGGAGGAGAGGCAAGAGAGGACATTCCAGGAGAGTGTATGGGCAAAGGCACAGGGATGGGAACTAGCACAGCTGTTGGGGGCTGAGCCTGGGAGCTCAGCCATGTGACTGCCCATGGGGTGGTGGAGTGTGGAAAAATTTGCAACCTGCACCCTACACGTTCTGCCTCCGTGGAGCAGGGCTCTGAGCAGGGCTCTGAAGGAGGGGAGAACGGTTCTTACAGGGGCATGATTGGCAGAGAGATTTTTGTCTGGGGCTACACAGGTCTTGCCAACTTAGGTTTGTTCTGGGCTTGGTGAGTCTTAGGGCAAAGTCTCCAGATCTGAGAGGGGGGCTGTCTCTGGTGAATGGGCCCCTGAAAGAGGGTTTTAGGTTTAGCAAACCTCTTGAAGAGTTGGCGGGGTCCCAGGAGGGGAGTCTAGACAGAGATCTTGGGCTCTGTGGCTGTTTCTTTAACCTTTTCCTGGATGGCCACCTCCAAGCCAAGTTAGTTGCCCACTCCGGGCATCTCTTTGCTGGCACCTTTCTAGAGGATGAAATAATAGGACTAAGTAGTGACCTCCCTCGAGGATGCTCCTTGTTCTAGTTTAGAACATTATTCTCCCTCTTCCTTTCCTTTCCTCCCCCATCCCTCTGCCTCCCTCTCCCTGTCCCCACCCCTGGCCCTCCACAGCATTTCCTTTACAGGCTGCACTTCCTTCCCTGCTGCCAGTCAGGAATTTCAGAAGGTTTCTCGGAGGAAGTGTGTTACAGCAGGATTGACAGCAGCTTTGGGCTTAGCCTGATTGGGGGAGGGCGTTAATTGTTCTCTCTCCCACCCCTTGGGAGAGTGTCCAAGTGAGTCTTAAGCAAGTATATGGATTGACTGTGCTCTGTGCTGGGTCCCTCCTGGAAACTCCATCCAGGAGGGAGTGAGGAAGTGATTATGGGAGAATACGTGAACACTTAAGTGCCCAGTGATTGACTCAGAATGTATGCAGTGGGATGCAGAGCAGCAATGTCTGGAAAGGCTTCCCAGAAGGGGTGGGATGTGAGAAGATGGCAGGACTTACAGGAGCTGATAGTGCTGCCAGTTCAGGGGCACTAGAAGCAGAGGGCGTGGCTAGAGATGATCTGCATGGGGCTGGGAGCGTAGGGGGCAGGTCAGCCTGTGAGCAGCAAAAGGTGGTGGGGGAGGGAGGTTAGTAGCTGATGGGCACAAAGCCCTGAATGCCAGGCATAGGATCTGTAAGAGGCTACTTCAGAGTCATCGGCAGGACAAGGATAGCATGGCCAGGAGACTGCTGTTTTCTGAGGATTATTCATAGTTCTTCTGAGGATTTCCGGGCAGAAGATGGGGTTAGGAGTGGGACGAGGGGACTGGGAGGTAGAGCAGGAGGGGGGAAACTTCCATTTAGCAGGTTGGCTCTGGGCAGCAGAAAGGAATGACCATTTCTGTGCCAGGGATGAGGGGCCCATACTGGTGAGCAGGGAGCCCTGGAGTTAGCCCAAGGGCTCTGGGCTGATCTGAGGCCAGGCTTGACTCTTCTCTGCTGCTGGGGGCCTCAATCTCCCCACTGTGGAGGGGGTCTGTCCTCCTATCTTCACAATAAGGAATGGAATACATTATAGTCAGGATTTCTTGAACAAAATTCAGGTAGTATCTACTGTCTTATTAATAATTAAGGAGGCGTTTCCATAGGCCTACATCTTTGGAGGGATATGTAGCCCACCTCCGCATTATGAAAGATTATCAGTTGAGCAGATTGCTACTTTTTCTGTTTTGTAGTCTACGAGCTTTTGTTTGGTCAGGCATGGTGGCTCACACCTGTAATCCCAGCACTTTGGGAGGCCAAGGCAGGTGAATCACCCAAGGTCAGGAGTTCAAGACCAGCCTGGCCAACATGGTGAAACCTCATCTCTACTAAAAATACAAAAATTAGCTTGGCGTGGTGGCACATGCCTGTAATCCCAGCTACTAGGGAACCGAGGCAGGAGAATCGCTTGAACCTCGGTGGTGGAGGTTGCAGTGAGCCGAGATCGTGCCACTGCACTCCAGCCTGGACAACAGAGTGAGACTATCTCAAAAAAAAAAAAAAAAAAAGAAAAGAAAAGAAAGAAAAAAGAAAGAACTTTGATTTGCAGAGGCCAGTGATTTCTGTCTCCCCCTCCAACCCCCTGCCGCCTATTTCAAAGGCTTGCCCTGAAACAAGGGCCGAGAAGCCTGGAACCTTCCATTTCTGTGACCCTAGTGTTTTACTGCCCTCTCAAGCCCCAGATTCTCTCTGCCCCAATCTTTATATACAAACAAGGCAGCTTTGCCCTGTGCTCTGGTTTCTGCTCTGAATCATTCATACATTGCTGCACTGACTTCTCTGGAACTGTAGGCAGACTTTTGGGAGATTGTCTGGGACCAGGGACAGGGGTTAGGCTAAAGCCCAGGTAGGGAGGAGACTCCTCCTTTGAGGCCCCTGCATTCTGGTTGTTTTCTCCTCTCCTCCTGCTTCCTTGTTCTCCTGGAGGTCATTAGTGCTGGACCACAGTCTCCCACTCCACATCCCATTGTCTCAGGGGAGGTAGTACCTCTTTTAGGCACCATTTTAACAAACTACACCTGAATGTGGTCCTCATTGGCATGTGACCACCTCTGAAATCTTAAACTCCAGTATCCCTCTCTGACCACAGTCCAACTTTTGCTTTATCTGCTCTGTGACCTCAAGGAAACCTCTGGTTCTCAGACACCTCCATTTTCTCTGTCTCATGAATTACCTTTTCTGTGTTCTTTTGGAACCCCGTGCCCTCAACTACTGTGCCACTTTGCCCGTGTGTCACCTCAGCTGCCATGAAGGGTCTCCAGTCTCAGCCGACCCTCCATCACTTCTAGAAACCCCTCTCCTCGTTCCCATCAGTGCCCCTTTCTATTCCGTGGGAGGAGTATTCCAAACTGGACTACTCTTCCCAAGCCCTTTGCTCATGTAGAGGGTGGTTGGGGGATGTGTGTGGGAGGTGCAACCACCCCATGTTTCTACATTTCTGTCAAATCCCAGTAGAAGGAGATTCCTAGTGTGACACACCCGATCTGTGCTATGGATGCTCGCCCATCCTGTCTCCCAAGGTACCATTGTCCATCGGTTATTTCCCCCTCCACTGTATCTTCAGTCTCCCTGCTATTTCCCTTAATAACTCCCTCCAACCTTATAAATATGCTCAAGTCTTCTATTCTGGGAAAAGCCTTTCTAACTCTGTGTCCTCCCCTCACTGCTGCCATTTGAAACCTATGACGTCGTCTTACTACAAAAGATGGATATATGACCACTGTAGAAATTTTAGAAAATAAAGAAAATGGCCAGGCGCGGTGGCTTATGCCTGTAATCCCAGCACTTTGGGAGGCTGCGGTTCATGGATCTTGAGGTCAGGGGTTCGAGACCAGCCTAACATGGTGAAACCCTGTCTCTACTAAAAATACAAAAATTAGCTGGGCGTGGTGGTGCGCACCTGTAGTCCCAGCTACTCAGGAGGCTGAAGCAGGAGAATCGCTTGAACCCGGGAGGCAGAGGTTGCAGTGAGCTGAGATCATGCCCCTGCACTCCAGCCTGGGTGACAGAGCAGGACTCCCTCTTAAAAATATATATATAATCCAGGCTACAGTGGAAATAAAAAGAAAAGAAAACTAGTAACTTATCCCACTATCAAAAGACAACTGCTTATTTATTTATTTATTTATTTATTTATTTAGATGGAGTCTCGCTTTTGTCACCCAGGCTAGAGTGCCATGGCATGATCTTGGCTCACTGCAACCTCCACCTCCCAGGTTCAAGCGATTCTCCCGTCTCAGCCTCCCAAGTAGCTGGCATTACAGGTGTGCACCACCACGCCTGGCAATTTTTTTGTATTTTTAGTAGAGAGGGCATTTCACTGTGTTGGCCAGGCTGGTCTCAAACCCCTGGCCTCAAGTGATCCAACCACCTCGGCCTCCCAAAGTGTTGGGATTACAGATGTGAACCACCTTGCCCAGCCAAGAGGCAGCTAATATTAATCTTTTGGTGTGTAATGTTTCAGTGTTGTCTTAGATATTCTGTGTCTGTGTGTGTATTAAAATTTCAGCCAGGGCCAGGTGACGTGGCTCATTCCTGTAATCCCAGCACTTTGGGAGGCTGAGGTGGGTGGATGACCTGAGGTTGGGAGTTCAAGACCAGCCTGACCCACATGGAGAAACCCCATCTTTACTAAAAATACAAAATCAGCTAGGCGTGGTGGTGCATGCCTGTAATCCCAGCTAACTCGGGAGGCTGAGGCAGGAGAATCATTTGAATCGGGGAGGCGGAGGTTTTGGTGAGCCAAGATTGTGCCATTGCACTCCAGCCTGGGCAACAAGAATGAAACTCTGTCTCAAAAAAAAAAAAAAAAATTCAGCCAAGCTTTTTGAAAGACCCGTCTGCTAGACCTGTCTCTTCTTCCTCATTATTTTCCTAATTTCTTGGCAGCTTGGCTTCTCCCCCTCCCACTTCCCTGAAGCCACAGAGCTCATAGCTGACTCAATTTTGCTAGTGTAATAAAACACTTCCTGGCTGGGCACAGTGGCTCACGCCTGTAATAATCCCAACACTTTGGGAGGCCGAGGCGGGCGGATCACAAAGTCAGAAGATCGAGACCACGCTGGCCAACATGGTGAAACCTCGTCTCTACTAAAATACAAAAATGTATCCGGGTGTGGTGGCACACTCCTGTAGTCCTAGCTACTCAGAAGACTGAGACTAGGGAATTGCTTGAACCCCGGGGGGCAGATGTTGCAGTGAGCTGAGATCTTGCCAGTGCGCTCCAGCCTGGTGACAGAGTGAGACTCCATCTCAATAAATAAATAAATAGATAAATAAATAAATAAAATGAAACACTTCCTGATTGCTGTGTCAACTTGTCATCTGACTGCTTCCCGGCCATGGACGTCGTTGACCCAGTTGACCAGTCATCAAAAAGATCTAGATAGATCTGTATTCATTGACTTGAAAAACTTGCATGAGGTATTGTTGAGTGGAAAAATACAGGTTATAAAACAGGATGTGTGGAATGATCTCATTTTTGTCATATGTGCTTCTATACACATTAAAAATGAAAGCCTACAAAACCCCCCAGACCTAAAGATCAGACTGTTAAAGGGGTGGAATCTGAGACGGTGGATTTTGGGAGGACTTTTCTACTTTATGCACTTAGATTTTTAAAAATGCGTATATTAGCCAGGTGTGGTGGCTCACACCTGTAATCCCAGCACTTTGGGAGGCCAAGGCGGGTGGATCACGAGGTTAAGAGATCGAGACCATCCTGGCCAACATGGTGAAACCCTGTCTCTACTAAAAATACAAAAATTAGCTGGGCGTGGAGGCATGCGCCCATAGTCCCAGCTACTCAGGAGGCTGAGGCAGGAGAATTGCTTGAACCCGGGAGGCAGAGGTTGTGTGAGCCGAGATCGTACCACTGCACTCAGACTCTGTCTCAAAAAAAAAAAAGCATATATTGTTACATATAGCTAAAAAGCAACATATTAATTAATTAACTACTTAATTTAGAGATGAGGTCTCACTATGTTGCCCAGGCTGTAGTGCAGTGACTATTCACAGGTGTAATCATAGCTCACTGTAGCATCCAACTCCTGGGCTCACACAGTCCTCCCACCTCAGCCTCCTGAGTAGCTGGGACTACAGGCACATGCCACTGTGCCAGGCATATGTAAAAAACCTTTTAGGCCATATTTTTTTCTTTTTCTTTTTTTTTTATAGAGACGGGGTTTCACCATGTTGGCCAAGATGGTCTCGATCTCTTTACCTTGTCACCTGCCCGCCTCTGCCTCCCAAAGTGCTGGGATTACAGGCGTGAGCCACCGTGCCTGGCCAAGGCCATTTTTTTTTTTTTTTAAAGGAGAAGAAGAATAGAATCCTTCCGTGGCTCCCATGACTCTGAGGACAAAGTCCAAATCCTGCCCATGGCCTTCAAGGCCAAGATGACCTAGCCCCATTTACCTTTCAACCCTGTTTGCTTTTCCTTTGCTCCCTCCACTTTGAGAGTCATCTTTGCTCTGCCTCCTTCTGTTCCTTAAGTATGCCACGTTATTGCTCTTCTGACCTTCACGCCTGCTTTCCTGATTCTCTCTCCCTGGCCAACTCCCTATTCCTTGTTAAGGATTCAGCTCCAATATCTGTGAAGCCATCCTTGACTCCTGTAAGACAGACCAGCGAGGTGTTCTGTGTTCCCACAGCTTTCTGAGTCTGCTCTCCCAGAGTGCTTAGGCTGTGTCACAGTTGCTCCTTGATTTAGCTGGGTCCTCTATACTTACCTCCTCCCTCTCATCTTCATCTCGTCTCCTCTATCACGGAGAAAATTGGGCTGGGTGCGGTGGCTCATATCTGTAATCCCAGCATTTTGGGAGGCTGAGGCGGGTGGATTGCTCAAGTCCAGGAGTTCAAGACTAACCTAGGCAACGTGGTGAAACACCATCTCTACCAAAAACAAAACAAAAAAATTAGCTGTGCATAGTGGCATGCACCTGTAGTCCCAGCTACTTGGGAGGCTTAGGTGGAAGGACAGATTGAACATAGGAGGTTGAGGCTGCAGTGAACTGTGATCGCACCCCTGCACTCCAGCCTGGGCAATAAAGCCAGACCCTCTCTCAAAAAAAAAAAATAAAACAAAATTCAATGCCTGTGAAAATAAAGAAAATTAAAAAAAATCAACACCTGTGAAAATAAAAAGAATAAAACAAAATTGAAGCAGATGCCAGGTGCCGTGGCTCACACCTGTAATCCCAGCACTTTGGGAAGCCGAGGTGGACAGATCACGAGGTCAGGAGATCGAGACCATCCTGGCTAACACAGTGAAACCCCGTCTCTACTAAAAATACAAAAAATGAGCTGGGGGTGGTGGCACATGCCTGTAGTCCCAGCTACTCGGGAGGCTGAGGCAGGAGAACTGCTTGAACCTGAGAGGCAGAGGTTGCAGTGATCTGAGATCGCGCCACTGCACACCAGCCTGGGTGACAGAGCAAGACTCTGTCTCCAAAAACAAAAGAGAGAGAGAAAAGAAAAAGAAAATTGAAGCAGACATCCAGGACTCTCTCACTGCCCACCTAAGGCCTCAAACCTGCCTGCATCTGCTTGCATCCTGTTTGGCTTCCCACCTATGAGGATCAAGTCTTGTCCACCTCCTTGCACGGGAGCCCCTGTGTGTTCCTCTTTAGAGGCTTTCTCTATCAGGTAACCTCTGTCTCTCTACTGTGTTTGCAACCTTTCTGTGTATCCTACACATCTCTGGCTTATTTCCATCTTAAATGACCCCCAGCTGCAGCCCTTCCTGGGCCCTCTCCCTGCTCCCATATCCTACCCAGGTAGTACTTGATCTCTGTTCTCAACCAGCCTTCTCCAAAGAGCTGTCTGCACCTGCGCTCAGTTTATCTGCTGTTCAGCTTGCTCTAAATTGGCTGCTACTGTCACCACCAGAATGATTCTTGCTGGATTCACAGCTGACTCGATGTTGCTGGTGTCATGAACACATTAGTCCCGGTAGTCCCATCCTTTCATGTGGGAGCCCTCAGTGGCATTGCCACATTTGTCCAGTCTCTGCCCCCGGCTATGGAGACTCCACGCTCTCTGGGCTTTCCTCTTGCCTCATCAGCTGCTGCTCCTCATTCTTTCCCAACTATCCTATTCTGCTTGACTTTTTTTTTTCCACTTGACTTTCTAGATGTTTTATTTTTTGAACAGATAATGCATTTACATGATTTACAGTTCACAAAGATGTTCCAAATTTCTTCGGCTCTAAGATGAACATTTTGAAATTTCTGAAAATATTTTCGTTGCTGTGTTTTAAAATTTCTGGCATCTTACAGTTAACAAATTGGCATTTTTTGTTGTTGTCTGTTTTTTTGAAGATGGAGTCTTCAATCCAGCTGGGATTACAGGCGTGTGCCATCACGCTCGGCTAATTTTTTGTATTTTTAGTAGAAACGGGGTTTCACCATATTAACCAGGCTGGTTTCAAACTCCTGACCTCAGTTGATCCGCCCACCTCGGCCTCCCAAAGTGCTGGGATTACAGGTGTGAACCACAGCGCCCGGCGGTGAAATTCCGTCTCTACTAAAAATGTAAAAATTAGCTGGGTGTGATGGTATGCACCTGTAATCCCAGCTACACAGGAGGCTGAGGCAGGAGAATCACTTGAGTCCAGGAGGCAGAGGTTGCAGTGAGCAGAGATCATGCCATTGCACTCCAGCTTGGGGAACAAAAGCAAAACTTCGTCTCAAAAAAAAAGAGTTTCACTGTGTTGGCCAGGCTGGCCTCAAACTCCTGACCTCAAGTGATCCACTCACCTCAGCCTCTCAAAGTGCTGGGATTATAGGCATGAGCCATGGCGTCCAGCCTGCAAATTGGCCTGCAAATTTTTCTTACTTTTGGTCAATAAAATAATGGTCTAAAATTGATGATGTCTTCAGTTATATGGAAATGGTATAAAGATATATAGTAAAAATTCTGCTTCCCATCTAGTCCATTCAGTTTCTTTGCTCACCAGGGCGCCACAATTACCATATTTTTTTCTTGATATCCTTCCAGAGATTCTTTGTGCATATATTGTCAAATACAGATATGTATATTTCCCCTCCAACTTTTTATTTTGAAAAATTTCAAAGCTACAAAAAAGTTTAAATAATAGGGCAATGGGCTGGGCACAGTGACCTCATGCCTGTAATCCTAGCACTTTGGGAAGCCAGGGCACGCAGATCGCTTGAGCCCAGGAGTTTGAGACCAGCTTGGGCAATATAGCGAGACCTTGTCTCTACAGAAATTTAAAAACATTAGCTTGGTATGGCACACACCTGTAGTCCCAGCTACTTGGAAGGCTGAGGTGGGAGGATTGCTTGAGCCCAGGAGTTCGAGGCTGCAGTGAGCTATGATTGTGCCACTGCATTCCAGCCTGGGTGACAGAGTGAAATCTTTTTTTTTTTTTTTTTTTTTTGATATGGAGTCTCGCTCTGTCACCAGGCTGGAGTGCAGTGGCACAATCTCGGCTCACTGCAATCTCCACCTCTAAGGTTCAAGTGATTCTCCTGCCTCAGCCTCCCGAGTAGCTGGGACTACAGGCGTGAGCCACCACACTCAGCTAATTTTTGTATTTTTAATAGAGATAGGGTTTCACCATGTTGGCCAGGATAGTCTTGATCTCTTGACCTTGTGATCTGCCCGCCTCGGCCTCCCAAAGTGCTGGGATTACAGGTGTGTGCTAAAAAAAAAAGAATAATGCAGTGAACAACTTTATACCTTTCTCCCATCAATTGTTACATTTTGGAGCATTTGCTTTATCTTTTATTTTTACTTTTTTTTTTTTGTTTTTGAGACGGAGTTTCTCTCTTGTTGCCCAGGCTGGAATGCAATGGCACGATCTCGGCTCACAGCAACATCCACCTCCCGGTTTCAAGCAATTCTCCTTCCTCAGCCTCCTGAGTAGCTGGAATTACAGGCATGTGCCACCATGCCCAGCTAATTTTTTGTATTTTTAGTAGAGATGGGTTTCTCCACGTTGGTCAGGCTGGTCTCGAACTCCCCTGACCTCAGGTGATCCACCCGCCTCAGCCTCCCAAAGTGCTGGGATTATAGGTGTGAACCACTGCGCCCAGCCTATTTTTGCTTTTTTAAAGACAGGGTTTTGCTCTGTTGTTCACTGAAGCCTCAAACACCTGGGCACAAGTGATCATCTTGCCTTAGCTCCTCATGTAGCTGAAACTACAGGCACACACCACCATGCCTGTTTCTGCTTTATGTATGCGTATAAAACTTTTTTGCAGAACCATTCAAAAGGAAGTTACAGACCAGAAACTGCTTCTATTTTTTTTTTTTTTCTTTTTGAGATAGAGTCTCTGTCACCCAGGCTGGAGTGCAAAGGTGCCATCTTGGCTAACTGCAACCTCCCTTCCTGGGTTCAAGTGATTCTCCCACCTCAGGCTCCCAAGTAGCTGGCATTACAGGCACTCCACATCATGTCCAACTAATTTTTGTATTTTTGTAGAGATGGAGTTTCACCATATTGGCCAGGCTGATCTTGAACTCCTGACCTCAGGTGATCCGCCTGCCTTGGCCTCCCAAAGTGCTGAGATTACTGGTGTGAGCCACCACGCCTGGCCCAGACACTGCTTCTAAAGACCAGCCTGTATCTTCTAAGAACAAGGATGTTCTATCGGCCGGCACGGTGGTTCACAACTGTAATCCCAGCACTTTTAAGAGGCCAAGGCAGGTGGATCCCTTGAGCCCAGAACTTCAAGCTCAGCCTGGGCAACATGGCAAAACCGTCTCTTTGCAAAAAATACAAAAATTAGCCAGGCATGATGATATGTGCCTGTAATCCCAGCTACTCAGGAGACTGAGACTGAGACGGGAGGATCTCTTGAGGCAGGAGATCAAGGCTGCAGTGAACCGTGATTGTGCTGCTGCACTCCAGCCTGGGCGCAACACAGTGAGACCCTGTTTCAAAAAAGAAGGAAGGGGAGGGGGGAGAGGGAGGGAGGGAGGGGAAGGAAGGAAGGAAATGACACACACACACACACACACACACACACACACACACACACACACAATATCCAAGAAATTTAACAGTAAACAGTAGTATCTACTATGCAGTCTATATTCAAGTTTCTCTAGTTGTCCTAAGAATGTCCTTGATAGCTGTGATTTTAAAATCCAGGATCCACGAAAGGATTCCCCATTGCATTTGATTGCATGTCCCTTTTATCTCCACTAATTTAGATAAATCCCCCCCTGCATATTTCTGTCTTTCATAACATTAACTGTTGTCTTGTAGAATTTCCCACAATCTGAATTTGTTGGATTGTTTTTTCATAATTATTTTCAGATTAAACATTTCTTTGGCAACAGTATTCATACATGACCTTGAGTCTTTCTGTGCACAGCATAGCAGGAGGCACATGATGTTCTTTCTTTCTTTTTTTTTCTTTTTTTTTTTTTGAGACAGAGTCTCCCTCCGTTGCCCAGGCTGCAGTGCAGTGGCATGATCTCGGCTTACTGTAGCCTCTGCCTGCAGGGTTCTAGTGATTCTCCTGCCTTAGGTTCCTGAGTAGCTGGGACTACAAGCATGTGCTACCACGCCTGGCTATTTTTCGTATTTTTTGGTAGAGACAAGGTCTCACCACGTTGGCCGGGGTCGTCTCGAACTCTCTTGACCTCAAGTGATCCACCTGCCTCGGCCTCCCTCTCTTTTTTTTTTTTGAGACGGAGTTTCACTCTAGTTGCCCAGGCTGGAGTACAGTGGTGCAATCTTGGCTCACTGCAACCTCTGCCTCCCTGGTTCAATTGATTCTCCCACCTCAGCCTCCTAAGTAGTTGCGATTATAGCATGCCCAGCTAATTTTTGTATTTTTTTGGTAGACATGGGGTTTCACCATGTTGGCCAGGCTGGTCTCAAACTCCTGACCTCAAGTGATCCTCCTGCCTTCACCTCTGAAAGTGCTGGGATTGTAGATGTGAGCTACCATGCCTGGCCTCTTTTTTACATCTGTATAATACTCTATTGTATGATGCACCTTGTATATTCAAATAGTCACCTTTAGGTTGCTTTCAGCATTGTCATTTCTTGTATCTGGGTAAATGACTAACAGGAGCAGGATTGTTAGGTGAAAAGTAAAATATATTCTTATTATCTTACACAAAATGTGTAACATACAGCCTGTTCTACGTCTTGCTTTTTTTAACAACTAGTGTCTTTGGAGATTTTTTCGTATCAGTACTAGAGAACCTCTTCCTCTTTTTAAAATCTATAACAGCTGCAGAGCATTTTTAAAAATAGCTGCGAAACAGTCCATTGTATGATTGTACCATGGGTTTAATCAGTCTCGGACTGATTGTTTCTAATCCTTTGTTATTACAAACGGCCACAATTAACGCACCTGTGCGTGGGTATCATTTCCTGATTGTCTCTATTATATCCTTCTCTTTTCTTTTTGTGGTGGATGTTACTGTTTTTTTTTTTTTTTTTTTTAGACGGAGTGTTGCTCTGTTGCCAGACTGCACTGCAGAGGCGCGATCTCGGCTCACTGCAACCTCTGCCTCCTGGGTTCAAGGGATTCTTCTACCTCAGCCTCCCGAGTAGCTGGGACTACAGACATGTGCCACCACGCCTGGCTAATTTTTGGATTTTTAGTAGAGATAGGGTTTCACCATCTTGGCCAGACTGGTCTTGAACTCCTGACCTCATGATCTGCCCGCCTCAGCCTCCCTAGATGCTGGGATTACAGGTGTGAGCCACCACACCCAACCCTTTACTGGGTTTTTATATGTGTATTTGATCCCATATCACAAAAGGGCCCAGAACATTGTAATTTCCCAAACTTGTATTTATTTATTTATTTTTTATAAAGACGGGGTTTCACCATGTTGGTCAGGCTGGTCTTGAACTCCCGACCTCAGGTGATCTGCCCGCCTTGGCCTCCAAAGTGCTTGGATTACAGGCGTCAGCCACCGTGCCCGGCCAATTGCCCAAACTTTTAATTGGATCCAGAGGAATTTGACTGGAATGCTAGAAGTTCTTTGTGATTTTTTTTTTTCCTTTCAGACAGTCTTGCTGTGTTGCCCAGGCTAGAGTGCAGTGGTGCAATCATGGCTCACTACAGCCTCTACCTCCCAGACTCAAGCAATCCTCCCACTTCAGCCTTCTAAGGAACTGGGACTACAGGCGTGCACCACCATGCCTGCCTAATTTTTTATTTTCTGTAGAGATGGAGTCTCACTATGTTGGCCAGACTGGTCTTGAACTACTGGACTCGAGTGATCCTCCTGCCTCGGCCTCCTGAAGTGCTGGGATTACAGGTGTGAGCCACTACGTCCAGCCTGAAGTTTTTGTTTCAAAGCAAATGTCTCATGGAAGTCTAACACACAGGAGAGTGCACAAGTTGTATCTATGCTTGGAGAATGTTCAGAGTCCCTACCTCTGTGTATCCGGCACCCCGACCAGGAACAGGTGCCGGGCCCCAGTCTCTGCCCCCTGAAGGGTAATACTATCTTGACTTCTAACACCATAGATGAGTCTTTCCTATTCCAAAACTTTAAGATTTCTGCCCAGCTTTTAAACATTGCATCGCCTTTGCACTTGGTTGTGGATCCTTTTCTGCTGTTGACTATATAAATGTCCATCAAAGTTATTGTTCTAACACGATGATTGCTGCTTGTTTTCCCTGGCCTTAACTTGCCAATGATTACTTAGCATGGGTCAGCGAGGCCTCCCGCTAAACTCCCAGGAGCAGAGCATGTTTGTACACTCCAGATACCTATAAGATGCCCTGGCCAGGTGTCCGCCAGCGGCTCAGACCCTGCAGGGCCATAGCACAGCTGTTTGTCCTTTCCTGGACCCTGCATCTTGTCTCACACAGGCTTGTCATGATGGGTCTCCGCCAACCGCTCAGGGTTAAGTGGGCAGGGAGTCTTCCGATTGCTCCCCTTCCCCTACTCCCCCGAAACCCCCTTAAGACCCCTTCAAACTTGTCTCCTGAGGGTCTCAGGAAGCACATCCTGCCCACCTCGCCTCTCTAGTCTCATCTGCTGTCCCCTCATTTGCACTCTGCTTTAGCCACAGTAGCTTTCTTTCTCTTATGATACGTGGCTCATGCCTATAATCCCAGCACTTTGGGAGTCCAAAGCGGGAGGACTTCTTGAGGCCAGGAATTTGAGACCAGCTGGGCAACACAGCAAGACCTCCTCTGTACAAAATATTTAAAAATTTGCATGGTAGCCTGTCCTTGTAGTCTGGCTACTCGAGGCTGAGGCAGGAGGATGGCTTGAGCCCAGGAGTGCCACTGCACTCCAGCCTGGGTGATGGAATGAAACCCTGTATAAGAAAAAAAAGTGTGAAGCTCCTTCCTACTAAGGATCTGTCTCTGTATGATGCTTTCTCATCTGCCTGGAAGGCTGTTTTGCCCAGGGAACTCCTCTTAATTCTTCAGGTCTTTGCTACCACTTATATTTAATTTCCCTGAGGCTGGGTGCAGTGGCTCATGCCTGTAATCCTAGCACTTTGGGAGGCCGAGGCAGGTGGATTGCTTGAGCCTAGGAATTCAAATTAGTTTGGGCAATATGGTGAAACTCCATCTCTACAAAAAATATAAAAATTAGCTGGGCATGGTGGTGCTTGCCTGTAGTTCCAGCTACTCAGGAGGCTGAGCTTGGAGGATCTCCTGAGCCTGGGGAGGTTGAGTCTGCAATGAGCTGGGATTGCACCACTACACTCCAGCCTGGGCAACAGAGAGAGACCCCGCCTCAAAAAAATGTTTTTTAATTAAAAAAATTTAGGCCGGGTACAATGGCTCATGCCTGTAATCCCAGCACTTTGGGAGGCCAAGGTGGGTGGATCACGAGGTCAGGAGTTCAAGACCAGCCTGACCAACATGGTGAAACCCCGTCTCTACTAAAAACACAAAAAAATTACCCGAGTGTGGTGGTGCATGCCTGTAATCCCAGCTACTCGGGAGGCTGAGGCAGGAGAATTGCTTGAACCCAGGAGGCGGAGGTTGCAGTGAGCCAAGATCAAGCCATTGCATTCCAGCCTGGGTGATAGAGCGAGACTCCCTCTCAAAAAAAAAAAAAAAAGTAATTTCCCTGACTCCCCCAGACCAGATTAGATCACCATGACATACGCTATATATGTTTTCACAGCAGCTGTGCTTGCCTTTTGTGTGATTTACTGCAGGGGTGATTGACTGTTTCATGGGGAGAGCAGGGACCAAATCTTTTTGCTCCTTCTCTCTCCCAGCACCATATAAGTGTCCTAATAAATGAACAAATGACCAAGGGCAAAAGGAGCGAAGGGAGTCTGGCCTGTGACCAAGGTCGGGGCTCAGTCTGCAACTCATGGTCAAGGAATAGAATGTCACTTGGCTTTCCCTGAATGGGGTCCCCACTCAGGTTCCTTTTCCACCCTTGGATGGGGTTTTTGAAGGGTGGATTTTGTGCCTTGAGACAGAGGGCAGAAGCAGCTGGGAAGATGTAGCTGGTGGAAGGGTGGCTCTGGGAGGAGGGAGCTGTCTCCATTGTGTTCTTGGCACTGTGGGAGTATATGCTGGGTTCGCCCTGGGGAGCTTGCAGCCCGGATGGGGCGTAGAGAGGAACTGGGGTGGGTGCAGCCCTATCTCATCCTTCTCTGGCTTTTCTTTCCTTCCAGGTCAGGACAAAGAGGTGTGGGCAGGCCACTGGGCCGGCTGGTACCATCATGGCAGGTAAGGAGAGGGCCAGGCTGTGTGGATAGGACCTGACAGTGAGCATAGCCTGCGTGGCCCTCTTCTTGGTCCCGCTATCTCCCCTAGTCTTTGGAGGCTAGGTTCTTTTCATCTTACTGTCCCCAGGCTTTCTCCACTCTCTCCACTGAGGCCTGTCTGAGAATCTCAACATGACGTTGTGTAGCTCTCTGTCAGATCTTTGTTCCTAGGGACCAGGAATTGAGCACCTTGATGTCTTTGTCTTGCTGTCAGTCCACCTGATTAGCAGCGTGGGTGGCTCAGCCCCCTCCCCTCTGTCTCCAATGCTTTCTAATACTCTGACGCCCTTTTTGTCTGGTTCAGAAGGCTCAGACATACAGAATGCCGAGCTGGAGGGAACTTTAGGGACGGTGTTGCCCAGCCCCAACTCCAGCAGATAAACTGAGGTGTAGAGAGGGGCGATAGCTTACCCCAGAGCACGAATGCTGAGTAGAGGCTGGAGCCCACATCTGTAGATGTGTGTAGATT
Organism: Ateles fusciceps; assembly: GCA_036589455.1. Taxonomy (NCBI): domain Eukaryota; kingdom Metazoa; phylum Chordata; class Mammalia; order Primates; family Atelidae; genus Ateles; species Ateles fusciceps. The sequence continues at coordinate 654,005 of JAZHEH010001923.1, forward strand.
CTCACACATCCCGCTTCCTCTGCCTGGAGCTGCCTCTGCTGAGAGGGTGGCACCTTCAGGCCCTGAGACAGTGTCACTCAGAATAAAAAACAATAAATGCTGTCTGACAAGGTGACATCTATTGTTTTTTATTCTGAGCCAAGCTGTCTCAGGGCCTTTGGCTGCTTTGGGATCATCACGTCTGACCCGGGGGAGATAGGGACGGCTGGGTGAGGAAAGCAGAGTGGTCGGTGGCCACAGGGGCCAATGGGGCAGCACAGCCAGGGGAAAGGATGGGCGTCTTGGATTGTTGGGGGGAAGACTGGAAGTGATGCTGTGCAATGTGTCTCATCCACAGAGAAAGTGAACAACTTCCCCACCGTTGCCCAAATTCATCCCGCTGAAGCCATGTTTCTACCAAGACTTCGAGGCAGACATTCCTCCCCAGCATCTCAGCATGACCAAGCGCCTCTACTACCTCTGGATGTGTGAGTGCCATGGGATGGGGGTGGGCCAGGGTTGCTGGAGGAGGGAGGAAGACTGGGCGTGCTGGGCCTCGGGGTAGGGGTACCCACAGGCCCAACTGTCCTTCAGTCCCACTTGTAGCATTTGCGTGGACCATTAAGTCTTCCCCTGCCAGGCTCCCAGTAGGCTTCTTCTATGGGCCACCTCCCCTACTGGGCCTCAGTTTCCCTCAGTCTCCCCCGTCTAGGCCTCTCCTCCCTTCCTTCTCTTCCACCCTCCATTCACAGAGATCTGGACAGGGGTCCCTCTCTGCAGTGTAATCCCTGTCTTCTTGCTTCCCCTTTCCCTTCCACTGGAGTAACTTTCCAGGGAACCTCTGGGGATTGTCAGGACCTCAGGATTCTGGATTTGGAGAGGAATCCTTCCCTCAAAGCCTCATTTATCTTGCTTTCTCTGGAAGATTGCTCAAAGAGAGGAGCCTTCAACTGGGAGTTGGGAGCTGTGGGGATCAAGTTTGCCTGGTCATTCTGCTTCCCAGGCAGCAGGTTCCTCATTTGTGGAAAGAGGCTATTGGGCTAGGTGTGGTGGCTAACGCCTATAATCCCAGCACTTTGGGAGGCCAAGGTGGTGGACCACCTGAGGTCAGGAGTTCAAGACCAGCCTGGCTGAGATGATGAAACCCCGTCTCTACTAAAAATACAAAAATTAGTCGGGCTCAGTGGCAAGCGCCTGTAATTCCAGCTACTCAGGAGGCTGAGGCAGGAGAATGGCTTGAACCCAGGAGGCAGAGGCTGCAGCTGCAGTAAGGCGGGATCGCACCACTGCACTCCAGCCTGGGTGACAGAGCAAGACTCTGTCTCAAAAAAAAAAAAATCAGTTTTAACACTAAGCCTCTGGGAGATTTTGGGGCAATGAACAGGGATAGAGAAAATACAGCTGAAATGTACAGGAAGAAATGCCCAGTCATGATGAGGGGCCCTGAGATGGGTGACAGGGTGGTTAGGCCAGACTTGTGGGGCACTCCATCTGACCTGGGCTCTGGGAACTCCACTCCTGGGAATATCTCATCCAGAAGCTGGATTTAAGGGCTATAAATATCTCCTTAAGTCCTCACTAGGCACCTGCCAGGTGCTTTACTCCCAAGGAAATGTATATAACCCTTAAGGTGCTTAAAGGTTCTATTCAGAAGACAGGACCACAGATGCCTGGCTGTTTGAGGTTATGACTGAGCCCTCCTTCCTTGGTTTCTTTGGCCCGTCTTTGTGGACTCAGCCTTGTTTTCAAGGAAGGGAGTGCTCTGATGTTAATAATGTGCTGCACAGACCTGGGTGTGTGTTAGTGCCAGCATCACTTTTATCTGTAAATCTTTGAGGTCCCTGCTGGCCGTGACTCAGTGATGCTGTGCCTCCTAGTTCAGCTAGATGATGTGGGGGACAGAGGAGGCGGAGCCTGGGTCCTGCTCTCGGGGAGGTTTTAATCTGGTTGATGGGCTGGGATTTATACTGGGGGAACCTTGAGAGTAGCCCAGGTCTGTAGAAGGTCAGAGGGATGGGAGATTATGAGGTTTCAGTAGCAAAGGAAGACTTATTTGAGGAGCTGGCATGAGAGTTATCTAAGAAATAGATTAGATAGCCGGACGCAGTGGCTCATGCCTGTAATCCCAGCACTTTGGGAGGCCGAGGTGGTTGGATCACCTGAGGCCAGGAGTTCAAGACCAGCCTGGCCAACTTGGCGCAAACCCATCTCTACTAAAAATACAAAAATTAGCCAGGAGTGGTGGCGGGTGCCTGTAATCCCAGCTCCTTGGGAGGCTGAGGCTAGAGAACCGCTTGAACCTGAAAGATGGAGGTTACAGTGAGCCTAGATCGCGTCATTGCACTCAAGCCTGGACGACAGAGCGAGATTCCATCTCAAAAAAAAAAAAAAAGAGAGAGAGAAAAGAAATGGATTAAAGACTGAGATTCCAGCCACCAATGACTGCCCCATTTAAGTGCAAGGTAGATGGTACAATGGCTAGAAGAGATGTTTCCACAAGATCTTTTACTTTTCCCTTTCATGCCCCTACCTTGAAAGAGAAAGTGTAAGGTCAGTTTCCTGTGTCTTGGGCTTGGTGATGGCTGTGGGTCTGGGAGGGTCGGGGCTGAAGCCGTTCTTAGAAGGATGAGAGCATTTCTACCACACTGAGGCTTTGGGGCCCTTCAAAGGGGCTTGCTGGGCAGAAGCTCTGGGTTCTGGAGGCTCTGCTCTCCAGATTTCTCAGGAGTGGGTGCTGGGGTTGGGGGGCTGGTCTGAGCTCCCAGCTTGCTTTCTTACAGTCTTTACTTCCTCTGTGTGTGTATGTGTGTCTCATGTGTCTGCGTGTGTTCGTTGTTATGGGTTGTGGGTCTTCTGTGCGGGTGCGAATCTGTGAATGTGTCTGCATCTCTCTGTGCTCGTCTGCGCTGTTGGCCTGGCTTGACTGTGGGTCTGTGTTGCGTTACCGGTGTGCGTGTGTCCACGTCCGGGTGCTCATGTGTCTCTGTATGGGTCTGGGTGTCTGTCTCTGTGTGTGCATGTGCTCTCCTGGGCCTGCAGTGAACAGCGTCACGCTGGCCGTGAACCTGGTGGGCTGTCTCGCGTGGCTGATCGGAGGCGGGGGAGCCACCAACTTTGGCCTCGCCTTTCTCTGGCTCATCCTGTTCACACCCTGCTCCTACGTCTGCTGGTTTCGGCCCATTTACAAGGCCTTCAAGTAAGTGGTTGGCGCTAACCACAGTGCCTAGCCGTCTCTGCCCGTCTCCCCTGTCTCTTCTCTATATCTTTTCTCACTTCTTTTTTTTGCCCTCCCCCCAAACTCACTTTTACTTGCTGACTTTTGGCTCAGATTGCTAGGTAGGGATTGGGCTTTCTGTGAGTGCCAGGTTGAGGTGAGAGGGCTGGGAGTCAGTTCCCCTTCTCCTTACTCTATCCTTGGGTGGGGGAAATAGAGAGAGACCAGGCCTATTTTTAGTTCTGTCATCACCTTCCTTGGGCAGCTGCATGTTAATTTTGCCTGTGGGGCTGCCTGTTTTTTGGGGGGGCTGCCCATCCTAGTACCAGTGGGGTTAGCTGACGTGGTGCTAAGGACACCATCTATCCGTGTGCCAATGGAACCAGCCAGCCATGTACCATTGACAATGTTCATGTGCAGTGAGGTCATCCAACTCCGTGCCAAATGAACACCCATCCACGTAGCAGTGGGGCTTGCTGTCTTGATGCCAGTGGGTGTTCAGCTAGTGCCAAATGGCATTTTCAATCTTTGTACCAGTGTGACTATTCATCAGTGTACCAAGACTATCTGAGGTGCCAGTAGAATATCCATCTCAATGCTAATGGGGCCTTAAATCTCTTTGTGCCAATCAGGCCATCCATCGAAGTGCTAATTCGCTGCTATTTTGGTGCCAATAGAGTGTCCATTCTAGTGCCAATGAGACTTTCTATATCTGAGCCCATGGGACCATCTATTAATGTCATCCTGTGACAATGAGACTGTTTATTCCTGCCTCAATGGAGCCATCTATTTCTATGGCAATGAGGCCATCCATCCATGTAGCATTGGGTGGTCTGTTCCTGAGGAAATCCCTCCCTGTGTAATGTCGCAACACATAGGCCTACCACATGGAAACTTGCAAAGATATATGGGTAAAACAACCACATTCTGACCTCTCAATTAAGGCCTTTAAATGTCTTCTGTCCATTATGCACTTAAACTTGGAAGGGCTTAGGGGCCTTGAAGGCAGAGAAGCCCTGGCTCTCTGCCCAGGTGACGGGGGCCACCTCCTCTGCTGCAGGACTGACAGCTCCTTCAGTTTCATGGCATTCTTCTTCACCTTCATGGCTCAGTTGGTCATCAGCATCATCCAGGCCGTGGGCATCCCAGGCTGGGGCGTCTGGTAAGAGGCAGGGGTGTGGCCTGGGGCTGGAAGGGGTGGCACCGTGGGTGTGTCTTTTGCCTACTTTTGTGTGCTAAGCTGCCGAGCCTATGGGGCCTGAGTGACTGGTCGTTGGGAGAGTGAGAGAATTCAGGATAGTGTAATAGCACAGCCATAGCATCAGAGGAAAGGAGAAGCTGGCAGTGGTTTCTTGGGGGCTGAGGGGTGTCAAGCATTATGGGAAAACCTGGGGGAAGGAAGTGTTGTGTCTGAGGAACACCTCTGAGCCACAGGGAAGGCGTCTTCTTGAGCCACCAACACAGGCCCTTTGGATATCAGTATGATGGTCCCTCTGCAGTCAGTGATATGTTTCCTCCCTGTGGCAATGAGACAATCCCTTCCTCTGGCAGGGGCTCCTGGGCACCGCTCATCCTGCCCGCAGCCCCACACTGGCCTCTCCCGACAGTGGCTGGATTGCTACCATCTCCTTCTTCGGAACGAACGTTGGCTCAGCGGTCGTCATGCTCATTCCCACTGTCATGTTCACGGTGATGGCTGTCTTTTCCTTCATCGCCCTCAGCATGGTACGTGGTCCCCCGCAAGGGTGACAGGGTGGCTTTGGGAAGGGGCCATGATCTGAAACAAGCCCTCCTCCAAGTTACAAGAGGGTCCCGAGGTCTTCCAAGGGACTCCCTCTGGAGCGGCCTGCAGGACTGTCCTACAGAGGCAGGCATGGGAGGGAGTACTCTTTACCAGTTGGGTCCCATCTATTTCCTGGATGGGCTGCTATTTCTCTTTGATTAACCCTTCTTTATGCTCCTTTTCCTACAGGTTCATAAATTTTACCGGGGAAGTGGGGGGAGTTTCAGCAAAGCTCAGGAGGAGTGGACCACAGGGGCATGGAAGAACCCACACGTGCAGCAGGCAGCCCAGAATGCAGCCATGGGGGTGGCCCAGGGTGCCATGAATCAGCCTCAGACTCAGTATTCTGCCACCCCCAACTACACGCACTCCAACGAGATGTGAACCAGCCATGCCTACCAGGTGGCAGGGCTGGGACCATTGGGACAGGGGGCTCAAGCCACATCGTCATTTGTGGTGACCAAGCAGGGTTCCCCCCTTCCCTTTCCCCCTCCCCCCAATTTGTACAAAGGACCAGAGTTATATATATATATATATATGTATGTATATGTCTGTCCCCTGGCCCCCCACCTTTCGGATTCTGCTCTTGGCACTCAGAGCTGTGGGCTGCGCGTGGAGCTGTCCCGTGCAGTAGTAGCTGTGTCTGTGTCCCCCTCGTGAAATAGTGTGCAGTGGAGGTCTCTTGTTGTGGTGCTAGATGTATGTTTAGAGCTAAACCAGCCCCCCCCACCCTCCACCTGGCCCTCCTGCCCCTGGCACCTCTGACCCTGGCCCAGGGACCCCCTCACAGGGTCAGGGGAGGCATAGCAGAAAGACTGGCCCCTTCCTAGGGTTGTGAGCTGGAACTGTTTCCACTTTCGGTCTTCCCGGGAAGCAACAGTGTTTAGCACTCGTGGTGGTGGGTGGGAGGGTAGGCACAGGCCCGGGATATTACCTTACTCTTCTCATCCATCCAGGCCTTCCCCCACCTCAGCCTCCGCCTCCCTCATCTGTTCCCTGATGTCATTCCCTGTGCTAGCTTCCCTTGCCCAGGGCCTGTCTGTCTCTTTCCCATGTGGCTTTTCTTTGTCTTCCCCAAGGCTGAGTATCCCAGTTTTATCTGCTCCTGAGACTGAGCTCAGATCCCCAAATCTGATCTGATTTCCAGTTCAAGGAAGCTGGTGGGGTAGCTGGGCCTTATCCCGATGTAGGAGGAGCACATAGCTGGGGGGTGCAGAGTCCACCTGGATACCTGACCCCCAGGGGATGGAAATGCAGGTGAGTCTCCTTGGGTCTGAGAGTTTGGTCTGCAGGGGCAAGTTCCTCTTTTCTCTCCCTGCCTTCTCCTCCTCCTCTCCCCAGAGCCCCCTTGAGCCCCTCTGCCTATGTCCCTCTGCCTCCTCTCCATGTCCCCAGCTGCTGTGGCTTGATGGCTTGATTCTCCTACCCTTACCCCACCATGTGCCAGGTGGCATCTGCCTTACTGCCTTCCCTGAGGAGTTGGGTCATGCCGGCCAGTTGTCAGATGTAAAGGCACAGCTAGAGCAGAGGGCATGTCAGTAATGATTGGTCCCTGGGGTGGGGGAGGTCTGGCTGGCTCCAGCACACTGGGGCATCTAGGTATCTCTCAGTGACTATGGATTCCTGGGAGCAGTAGCTGCTCTGTTTGGATCTGGTAGAAGGGACAGGGCTCCGTGGACTAGGCCCGAAGGGAAGGTCAGCGGAGAAGGCAGGCAGGGCCCAGTGAGGGGAGCATGCCTTCCCCCATCTGGCTTGCTCTTGGTCATAGGGCAGTTCTGGGCACTTGAACTCAGGGCCCCAGCAGAAGCACAGCCCAGTCCTCGCTGCAAGCACAATGGCCTGAATGGGATTTCCGGTTAGGCCCGGTGGGAGGGGAGGCTCTCTGGCTTTAGTTTAGTTTTGTTTTGTTTTCCAAATCAAGGTAACTTGCTCCCCCTCTGCCTACAGACCTTGGTTCTTGGCATGTCCTCACCCAGTCAGAACTCCCTACCCGTTTCAGGAGAGTGGTTTTAGGCCCATGGGGCTGTTGTGTGCCAAGTGGGGTGGAACATGGATGGTAGAGGCTCCAGCGGTGTGTGGGGCCTGAAGGGGAGCGGGTTCTCACGCAAAGAGCATCTCCCCATTTCCCCACCGCCCCTTCTCGCAACAGAAGCCTGCCTGGGCTGTTTGGACAAAATCCAAATCCCACTTGGCTACTGTGGCCTAGCTTCAGCTTGGAACCCAACACCTAGGGCTTCCAGGCCAACCTGAGCCAGGAGCCTCTGGTAGTTCTCTTCCTAGTGGTCCTTTAGGATTGGGCCACAACATATGATTGGCTCTCCCTCCTCTCTGGTACCTGAAAAGGGACCCTAGGTCTAGGCCCTTCTTCCCTCTGCCTTCCTTTCCCCTACCCCAAACCTGTGGCTCCCTTTCCCTTCTCTCTCCGGTAGCTCCAGGAGGCTTGTGGTCCAGCTCCTTGCCTAGCACTCATGACCTGTTGGATGTTATCGCCAATCGATTTCCTGTCCTATCTGCCTCTTTGGCTCAGACCTATATGGCCACACCCTGGCTCTACCCTTGGGAAAGATGGATCCCAGTGTGTGGCCCAGCTTGTTCAGGCCCTGGGATGCTGCATCTTCAGGCAACTATGCACTTTCCCAGGGAGGGAACCAGTATGAGAAGTGGGGGGCAGGGCACACATTCATCTCTGCAGGAAAGTCTGGCCTGGGTGGGGTGGAGGAGGGCCCAGGTCAGTTCTGGGGTCCCAGTGACCTGCTTTGCCATTCTCCTGGTGCCACTGCTGCTCCCTATTTCTGGAGATGGATGTTCCCCAGCTGGCAGTTGAGCTGCCTGAGCCAATGTGTCTCTTTGGTAACTGAGTGAACCATAATAAAGGGGAACATTTGGCCCTGCGTGTTCTGCTGCATCATGTGTCTTCCTGTGGGTTTGCGTGGAGCCTCATGGCAGGGTGTGGGGCAGGGGCATGAAGGTGTAGGGGGCTGCGTGGGTCTGTGGTCTGTCATTCCCCGGGACCTAGAGCCATGTGACCCTGTGTGGCTCTTTCTCTGAGGCAGCCTTGAGTAGACAATGAAATTGCCACCGAGGCCTCCTGCCTTGGGAAGAGGAAGTGGAAGAAACAGGCTGGATCCCTGGGTAAGGGATGGTTTGGCCCAGATGGTCCACTGCGGCCAAGGGCAGGGGTAGAGCAGAGGCCCCACCTCAGCTCAGGGCAGGGGACCCGCAGCTGGTTCAGCCACCTCAACGAACACAGGTTTCTGGGGCCTGTGAAGGCTAGAAAATAAAGGGGACAGGGGGAGCGTGCCCAGTGTTCATTCTCCTGCTGCCTTCCCTTTGCCCATACGATGCCCTCCACCTGGATCGCTGTGGGGATCCTCTGTCTAAGCTCCTGGCTGTCCTTCAAGATTCACCTCAAGCCACTCTTTCGAGAAGGCTTTCCTAGGCCAGGTGTGGTGGCTCACGCCTGTAATCTCAGCGCTTTGGGAGGCTGAGGAAGGTGGATCACAAGGTCAGGAGTTCAAGACCAGCCTGGCCAAGATAGTGAAACCCTGTCTCTACTAAAAAACTACAAAAATTAGCTGGGCCAGGTGGCAGGCGCCTGTAATCCCAGTTACTCAGGAGGCTGAGGCAGGAGAATCACTTGAACGTGGGTGGCAGAGGTGGCAGTGAGCCGAGATCGTGTCATTGCACACTCCAGCCGGGGCCACAGAGCAAGACTCCATCTGAAAAAAAAAAGAAGGCTTTCCTGCCTGGAAGTGTTGCTTCCTCATGGAGGACCTTACCCTGTCATTTTCTGTGTCCCTGTTTGTCTCAAGAACAGGGATGCATCTGATTTATCTCTGTATCCTGTGCACCTACAGAAGAGGCTTGGTAAATATTCGCTATTAAGTGCCCCAAGCCCTCTTTTACCGAGGACCAGTTAACGTGGGCCCTATTCGCACTAACACCATGAAAACGGCCCTTTTCTATATTTCTATACATAAAAAAGTACCACATGCACCTGGGCAGCAACTTACACATGAACAAGCACGTGTGCGAGGAGACCACCATTATTACCAGCAAAAAGCTCCCAGGGCCAGTCACAGAGGCTCACACCTGTAATCTCAGCACTTTGCGGGACCAAGGCGGATGGATTGCTTGAGCCCAGGAGTTTGAGACCGGCCTGGACTATATAGTGAGACCCTGTCTCCACAAAAAATACAAACAATACAGTGGCTCACGCCTGTAATCCCAGCACTTTGGGAGGCCAAGGTGGGCAGATATGAAGTCAGGAGTTTGAGACCAGCCTGACCAACACCGTGAAAACCCAGCTCTACTAAAATATAAAAATTAGCTGGGCATGGTGACATGCACCTGTAATCCCAGCTACTCAGGAGACTGAGGCAGGAGAATTGCTTGAACCCAGGAGGTGGAGGTTGCAGTGCGCCGAGATCAAGCCACTGCACTCCAGCCTGGGCAACAGAGTGAGACTTCATCTCAAACAAACAAACAAACAGAAAACCACTAGCCTGGCATGATGGCGCACACCTGTAGACCCAGCTACTCGGCAGGCTGACGTAGGAGGATGATTTGAGCCCAAAAGATGGAGGTTGCAGTGAGTCGAGATCACGCCACTACATTCAGTCTGGGCGACAGAACCAGACCCTGTCTCAAAAAAGAAAAAAAAAAACCTCCCCAACAAGATAGCAGGCTACAATATGTATGTGATGAAGCTGATTTGAAGGGCCCAGTGAGAAGTATCTCCAAGTTGCAGGAGGAGAAGAAAGGAGAGACAATTATGTTCTTGAGGTCTCAGCCCTGGATCAGGAGATCATTGAAGTATTAATAGATCCTGACATTAAGGAAATACGGACGTTTTTGGACTTTGGCAGTCTGTCCAATCTGCAGATCACTCAGCCAACAGTGGGGATGAATTTCAAAACGCCACGTGGAGCTGTTTGAATCTTTTTGAGATACTGTAATATTATCAATAAACCTGAAACAACAGCAAAAAAAAAAAAAAAAAAAAAGGCCCCAAGCAACGAGCAGCGTGTGTGGGGCTGATAGGAGTGAGGAGATCGGACAGTTAGGCCAGTCCCTGTGGAGTCCCAGCAATACAAAGAAGAGGGAGTCAGGGTTTGCTCCAGGAGTTCCCCAGTGGACTACAACTCCCGAAAGGCAGAGAAGTGGACTACAACTCCCAGAAGGCTGCGCGACACGCAGCCCGTCCGGTGCTCTCGTGAGGCGTGCCAGTTAGATTCCACGAGAGGGACCGCCGAGATACCGCGATATTTGGGGGCGACTCCGAGACGCGCCTGGTGCCGGTGAGCAGATGAAGGGGGTTGGGAAGCCGGGTGCTCGCGGCGGCGCGGGAGGGGGAGGCTCGGGGGAGCTCTGTCTGCGACCGTGGGTCCGCTGCGGTCTGTGTGTGTGTCCTCACTTTCCCCTCTGTGCCCGTAAAGCTCTGCTTGCGGCTGTGCATCTGTGCGACCTCACTTTCCCAGCTGTACGGGTGGGGCCGCCTGGAGCAGGAGGGACCCCCGAGCCCGGGAGTGGAGGGTTTGCATCTGTTCCCGCCCAGCCCGACTTTCTGCTGCCTTGCGATTATTTGTCCAGTGTCGTTTAAGCTAGTTTAAATGATGGCCGTGTCAGCTTCTCACACTTAGCGCTTACCTAAAGCGCTGCCCAAAGTACAAAGGGCTGCCCAAAGTACAAAGTATATTTAAAAAGTTGATGAAATAGAAAAAGGAAAGCCATGGGATGTTGGAAGTATCCCTAGGCCTGCCAAGAAGTGCTGAATGGCATTTAAAAATTAGGCCAAATTTTGTCAGAAAAGAACTTCCTGCTGTCTTTGACATATTTGGAAGCAGGTGCTAGATGGTGAGCAGGAGAGGTTCCCAAGTTGGATGGTGAGTGTCTTGGAGCAGGGTTTCCACATCTCACAGTGGCTGGGAACTGGCAACACGCAGTCACTGCCTCTCCAGTAGCCCACGTGTATGAGTGTGCGCGTTAGGTACATTCATTCCTCAGTATCCGCAGGGGATTTGCAATCTATATATTGCAAAGTATATAGTGCGAAATATATTTTTTGCAATGTATATGTATATTTTGCAATATAGATATTGCTATATATATTTTGTTTGTTTTTTTGAGACAGGCTCTCATTCTGTGACCTAGGCTGGAGTGCAATGGCAGGAACCTGGCTCACTGCAGCCTTGAACTCCTGGGCTCAAGGGATTCTCCCGACTCAGCCTCCCGTGTAGCTGGAACCACACCTGGCTAATTTTATTTTTGTAGAGACAGGGTCTCATCATGTTGTCCAGGCTGGTCTCGAACTCCTGAGCTCAAGCAATCCTTCCTCGGCTTCCGAAAGTGCTGGGATTACTGGTGTGAGCCACCACATCAGCCTTCCATATGCTCGTTCAGTCAGGGTCTCACTCTGTTGCCCAGGCTGGAGTGTAGCGGTGCGATCGTAGCTCACTGCACCTTCGAACTCCCTGGGCTCAGATGATCCTCCCACCTCAGCCTCCCAAGTAGCTGGGACTGCAGGCACGTGCCACCACGCCCCTCTCTATACTTTAAATCATCTCCACGCCCCTCCGTATACTTTAAATCTATCTCTAGATTACTTATAAACCCTGATTCAATGTAAATGCTATGTAGTTACACACTTTTTTATTGTAATACTATTATTATTTTTTGAGATGGTCTCTGTCATCCAGGCTAGAGTGCAGTGACACAAACAGCTCACAGCAGCCTTCTAGGCTCAAGTGATCCTCCTGCCTCAGCCTCCCAAGTGGTTGAGATCACAGGCGTGTGCCACCACACCTGGCTACTTTTTAAATTTTTTTATAGAGCTGGGATCTTGCTATGTTGCCCAGGCTGGTCTGGAGCACCTAGGCTCAAACAGTCTTCCCACCTTGGCCTCCTAAATTGCTGGGATTACAGGTGTAAGCTGGAGCAGAAGCTGGGCGGCCAGTAGTGAGGGGCTTTGATGTTAGGCTGGAGGATTCAGGCTCAGAACGGATCTTGGATCCCTGCCTACCCACCACCCACTTCCCTTCTTTGGTTCTGCTTTGTCTTAGGCTCAGTTCTCATCCTTCTTGTATTGAGCTTGAGCTTATATCCTGTCTGGCCTTGCTTGCCTTGCTCCTGTCTTTAGCCCTGGTTCTGCCCCAGCTCCACCTTTGCCCATATAGGGACTGGCAGGTATCCCTGAAACCTAAAACTCTGCCCTGAATTAAACTCATCAGAGGAGACTTAAACATCACAAGCCGAGGCTCTTTGCTCTTTGTGTCTGTCTAAAGGACAGAGAAGCTGCCATTTTTCTGGCTGTGGCTTACCTGCTTGGCTGGTGCCCTGGGATCTTGAGGCTCGGTAATCACAGCCTGTAGCCCTATAACCTGCCTGTTTGCCAACTCTTTTTGCTGCTCAGGAGTTCCTGTGAGGTACTGTCTGCAGCTACCCTTGCTTTGCAAATAGGTGACTCCAACAGGATTTGGTTACAGTAATAGACTTACTGGTTAAGAATTTGATCCTCTTTGCAAGCAAACAAAGGAATCCAGCCAGCTGTCAGTCTTCCTGGGATTCTCAGGTTGAACTGATTTGACCTCGCCTTCAAATGTTGGTTAAATGATCCACTCTGTATTCCTCAAGTATATCACACACACACATACACAGGGGACCACACTCCCTCTTTTTTAGGAAGCTAGGTAGGTTTGGTCCTCAGTACAGCTTTGCTAAGCAGGCTAAGTATTGTATTTTGGACTATAGTGCCTGCTGTGGGGGAAGAGCTGAAATCACTAATACAGATTCCTGCCCCCAAGTTTAACTGATTGCTTTCCGTAACCTGTTTCCTAGGAATGAGATCAGCTTGATGTGGAAGAGGTTCAGGGGCTGCAGAGATAAAATGTGGCTTCTGGTTTTGCAGGAATCTACCTATTCTGGCACCAGCTGGCTAGGGTGGGGACAGGGTCAGGGTTTGAGATCTGGCAGGTAGGTTTCCCTGGAGAACAAAGAATGTGCCTCCATCACCTACCAATGATGTGTTCTGGGAAGAAGCTGGCTGGTAGGCCCTCTGTACCTTGTCAGATGCTAACAGGCTCCCCCATGGCCTGGGGTAAACTCAGTTCTCCAACTCTGGCCAAGCATCGCCCTGGTTGGGGCCCTGCAGTGGAGCAGAGATTGAGATTACTGGCAAATCAAACTTTGGGTGATTTTGCTCTAGGGAACCAGCCTGTGCTTAACCCCTGCTGAGCAGTGGGATAATGGAGACAGACATGATCCTCAGCCCACGTGGGTTGTGCCCAAGTGTTGAAGACAAATCCTGGGCAGAGAGGCTGGAGAGCCAAGGGGCCTGTGAGTGAAGAGGAGGCAGGCCCCTGTGGATGCTCAGGCATGGAGGTAGCCATTGGGCAACTCACCAGCACTGCTTCCTGGGCGGTGACTGGGTTTCCCTTACCCTGCTGATTCTTTTTTGAGTGCATCTTCTAGGGCCTTCTGTCTTGTACGGAGAGCCCCTTACTGCTGTCTTTCATGTATTGATTCAGGAAGTTTTTGCTGGAAGGTGCTTCAGAGGTCATCTGGTCCTACCTCTGCATTTTTCAGATGAAGGGACAGGTCCAGGGAGGGAATGACGCTGGACCAACGTCATTCCAGGTCAGGAACACACCATGGTCAGGGCCCAGGACTTATGATTCACAGGCTGGGTATCTGTCCTCTGCCACACACTGCCTTGGAGGGTATAATTATCTTTTATTATTATTTTGTGTGTGTGTGTGTCTGTTTTCCTGCCACAGCAGCAGAGTATTTGCAAGGGAGGAGGGTATGATTATTAATTCAGCAGATGTTCAGGACCGCCGGCTAGTGGACTGGTGGTTGGCAGTTAGACCTGGTCACGAATTCAGGGAGGTTGCTGTTGGAGGGGAGAGGCCAGGAAACGTGTAAATTGAGTCCGATCACCAAAAAGGTGCATCCCAGGGAAGGACTGATCTCAAATAATTTCAGGTGTGATTCCTGTCATGTCAAACTCACCTACAGATCCCCCAGAGGCAGCTACTGTGTTTTCCACAATTCCTTTGCTTGGTGTTCAGTGTAATTGTTCCCAGTGATGGTTGCTGATGAAGCACTTTCTGCTGGCCCAACCTGCCACGTGTAGGTTTCGGTGTCCATCAGCCATATTATCATGAGCACCCACGTCTAGCAACGTCTGAGAGCCAGAGGAAGAAACAAACCAGCTGGTGTCCTGGGCTGGCTGCATCGCCTTTATGCTGGTTTCTTCCTGGGCTTTGATTTGCACGGTGGTACCCATCTTGATTAACGGACAGGGACAGAGAGGCAAATCTCTCGGCTCCCTGGAGCACCGAAACCTCTTGTTGCCCAGGCTTCTACCTGACGAGCATCTGTGGAACCCATCCCCCTCCTGCCACCTCCTTTTGCCAGTCAGTGCAGTCTACCGCAGCAGCTCCTCTCGCCCTCCAGTCCCTCCACCAGCAGGGTCTCTGACACTGTCACCGAGTGCCAGCACCATCTTTCTAAAACCGAAACTCCTCACCCTGGCCCTTGCTGCCCACTGCGTTCTGGCCTCACCCTGTTTTCCAGCCTCACCTCCTGCCCCTCCACCACCCCACATCACACTCCAGTCTCACTACTAAGCTAATCCCTGCTCCCCAACCTGCCACCCTCCTTCAGGACCTTCACCTTTTCAAGATTGTTTCTTCTTTTGAAGTGATTTATTCCCATCTCTGGAAAACTAGTCCCTCAGGACTCAACCCAAACATCCTCTTTTCTGGGATGCAGGCTCTGACTTCCAGAGATAGTCACTCTGAGCAGCCATGGCACCCAGCACAGCCCTTCCCCACAGCACTGCCACATTCCCTTGTGACTGGCCCGTGTGTGGGGGAAGGCCCCTCACTTTCTTATCAAACTGTGTCCTCTCAGAAGCCGAGACTGCCAATCCCTTCCGCTGCCTTGGCATCTGGCCTAGGGCCTAACGCATGGCACTTAATACATTCTGGCAGACTGTGTGAATGAAGGGGGTGTCCTTTGTTCTGCCTTTAGATCCTAAATCCCGACTGCTGTATGGAGCCCACTCCTGGCGGGCTCCCAGAACTTGAAGCCACCAGACCCCACATGGAACCAAAGGCTTCCTGTCCAGCTGCTGCATCCTTGGTGGAGAGAAAATTCCATGTTCTTGTGGGTGTCACGGGGAGTGTCGCAGCCCTCAAGTTGCCTCTTCTGGTGTCAAAGCTTTTGGACATTCCTGGGGTGAGTATCCTCACCAGACAAGCATGGCAGCCTCCAGCATGGGAGACGCTGCTCCCAAGGGCGGCCCATTGCTCTGCAGTGCATGGATTTTCTTTTTCTTTATCATGTTAATCATGCTTGTGGAGGTCCTGTGTGTGTGGTGCTCTGTGGAGGATTCAGGAGACAGAGGCCAGTGCCCAGTATAACCAGCGGCTAGATGAGCTAGTCCAGACAGAGCATGAGGGGAGCCTGGGAAAGGACCCAGTGAAGGAGGGTTTGGGCTCCCATACATTGATCCTGAGAATCTGCCAGGTCCTGTGTGGGAGGAGGGCTGGCTAGAGAAGTGTAGCGAGTTCTCAGTCCCCGCTCCTGCCTGGGACTTCCACGCCCCCACTTTCATTCTGTCTTGAATACTGCCGCTCTGTTCTCCCTCCTCGTGAGACCCCGTGGTTATCCTGTCAGTCATATGCTTTGAAACCTCGTTGCCCCTCCTCAGAAAAAAAAAAAAAAGAAAAAAAAATTAAAAAAAAAAAGAGAAAATGGGAGTCCTGCTCTGAAAAAAAAAAAAAGAAAAGAAACCCCATTGCCTGAGGCTCTAGGTTCAAACCTTGCTCCTTCAGGGATTAAGAGATGCCCCAGGGGCTCCTGACTGTATGCTGGGGTCGGGGACTCTAGCCCCAGTCCTTGACCAGACCCTCAACTTGGATCTGTTTTCTATATTGGGGTTCTGGTACAGAAGTCCATGGCTTTAAACAGCATGAAATCTAACAGGCAATGGCCCCACTTCCTAGTTGGGTCTCCAGGGCCCTTTGTTGGTCTGTCTTATCCCCTTTGGTCTTTGTGTGGCTGGTCCCGCCTCTGCTGGCCACCCTCTCTGCTCCTCTCCTGCCTTTCACCTTCTGTGCAAAGCCTTCCCTGTCTGCCCCAGCCCAGCCCCTGTGGTTTTGGCCCCTTCTTTTAAACTCTTTGACATAGAACCACAGGTTGCCTTAGACACTGCTGGTGTTACTGGCCCCAGTTTTAGTGGGGTCTTGTGAAGTTGCTGGGCCCCTAGCCTGGCTTTTCCCTCTCTCGTATTGGCTGAGCACCCACAGTAGGGTGGCCCAGGCAGCCGTATCTGGCATGTCCAGCAGGGGGCGGTGCTTACTTACAGATGACCATGTGGTCCCTCCAGCTGGGGCTGGGCTGGGAAATATTTCACTTTTTTACTTTCCACCAACTTCCACCCAGAAAGTCAGCCCGTCACCCCACCCCCCAGGGCTGGGGTAAGCCATGAAGCTGCCAGCCAGGGATGACAACCAGGCCCCAGCGGGGGAGGGAGGAGAGTCTCGTGGCACTCTGAGACTGGGTGCTGTGCTTTTAGGGCAGTGCTGCTTAGACCCAGTCACCCGCTGTGTACCCAGAACCATTGGTAGGAGCTGGCCAGCTAGAACCTTGAGGGCGGGAGACCTGGAAGGGTTTGCAGCAGCGAGAGCCTCTGCCACCACCCCCTGGGGCGGGAGGGGAGCCAGGCAATTCCCTTTTCCCATAGCCCCAGAGCAAGTGAGTTTCCGGATTGGGGGTGGATAGGGGCGGGGAGTCCTATCCCAGGAAACAGATGGGCAGCCTCAGAGCGGAGGGAAATGGCAACCCCACCGCTTCCTCTCATCCCACACAACCAGCGTTGGTGGGGGCGGGGGTGGTGGTGAGGAAAGGGTTGCTTGGAGCAGGGGAGGCACTCCACCCATCCCAGGGCCTTTTAGCCTGGGCCCCATGGGAGGGCAGGCCATGTCTGGAGCAGGACTTAGCTTCCCTTCTCTGGCTGGAGTTGATGCCGCGGAAAGTGAGGCAGCCAGAGGGCACTGAACTGGGAGGCGGGGAGGGCTCCCCCGGCTCAGCTTCTTGGAGCCTGCCTCTCCCATTTGAAAATGGATAATTCCTGCTGCCCATCCCCCAGGCTCTTGTCAGGCTCCCTGAGATGTTGGCCATGGTGGGAGGGGAACACAGATGAAATAGTCTTGTGCCAGTGACTCAGCGCGGAGCCTGGCATACTATGTGTGTTTCCTGGCCATCACCCTGTCCTTTCCCCTTGTTCCTCTCCTTTGGGCCAGCCACATGGCATGGGGCAGCCCCACTGGGAAGAGCCATGGAAGCCACAGTCCACCTGCTCCTGTGGAGGCCCCATGCCTTTCATCTGCAGGTACACGGCTCACCAAGCCTGGCCTGGCTTATGGGGCCCTCAGGAGGTGTTGGGATCCAAAAGTCATCCCTGGATTGCCTTGTGCTGGCCCCAGTGGTGGCGTCTACCCCTGAGCACTCTCCCTCCCTCCCCGATGGCCCTGATCTCCACATTGCCTCCTGCTGGAACTCCTGCAGTCACTTTCAGCTCTTCGCCTGCTGACTCGTGGGTTCACGTGTTCAAGGCCTTCCCGAACTTCCTTAGGAACATCCAGATTTTGTCTAGCACATGGACAGCTGCAGGGAGCCGGAGGATTCTACAGATCTGGCCCATCACTGTTCCTGATGGACCAGCATGTCCAGACCTCCTGGGAAAGCTGCTAACCTCAAGGTAGCTAAATCAGGGAGACTGTGAGGGGTGGTGGAGGGGACGTAGATTCGCCACAAGCCTCACACACCAGCAGTCAGGGAGAGTAGTCACCAGCAGAGACGACCTTGAGTATGTTGGGGCAGGTAGACAACCATGTCTCAAGAGAGGCAGCTGAGCACATTTCTGATGCTGGGACCCCGGGTAAGTCAGTTCTTTTTGGCCTTAGTTTTATCCCCACGATGAAGGAGGGGCAGGTTCTCAAGTAATCCATCTCCAGGACCTCTTCTGGCACCGGTGTTAGAAGATTCTAGATGTACAGGCAAAAAGGACTAGGACCCAAAGGCAGCCTGAGAGAAGGTCCTGGGGCCCAGGAGCTTCAGGGGCCAGGGGATTTTGCAGTTCCCTAGTTGTCATGTAATTGAGTGGCGGTAAAATCTGGGTTGTCAGCTCAGGCAGTGTATTCCCTGGCGTTGGCAGCCTGGTCCATGCAGGGGAGTGAAAATGCTTTCCTCCACCTTGCCAGGTTGCTTGGCTGGGCTATGAGTTCAATGGACTTATAAACAAGATTAACAGGGCCAGGCACAGTGGCTCATGCCTATGATCCTAGCACTTTGGGAGGCCGAGGCGGGCAGATCACTTGAGGCCAGTTTGAGACCACCCTAGCCAACATGGTGAAATCCCAACTCTACTAAAAATACAAAAATTACCCGGGTGTGGCAAGTGCCTGTAGTCCCAGCCACTCGGGAGGCTGAGGCAGGAGAATCGCTTGAACCCGGGAGGCGGAGGTTGCAGTGAACTGAGATTGCACCATTGCACATCCAGTCTGGGTGACAGAGCGAGACTCCATCTCAAAACAACAACACAAAAAGATCAACAGGAGGAAACCGTTTTTAATGACATACCTGCCCATGGGTGTACCACAAAATATGAGATTCCCAGAAGGGTGAGGTGACTGAAGCCTGTATAGCAGCCTGAGCTGCAGAAGGGAATAGGGGCTTCGGGCTTCTGGGGATGATGGCGACACAGGTTATGGAAGCATGAGGGGAGGAATTGTGTGGGGAATAAAGGTTGTCTTGTCAGGCAGATAAAAACTTCTCAGATAATAAAAGATGTCTCAGCAGATTGTCAACAAGTCAGTCTCCCCTTCCCAGGGAGGGGGATTCAGGACAAGGGGGAATCCCCCCTTTGGGCAGCTAAGGGAAGTTCAGAGAAAGTTCCTCCCTGCGTTTGTTTTTCCCCAAGTGCCTTCAGGTTGGAAATAATCAGCATACCAAAGCCGCATATTATGGGGTGGCATTTCCCGACCGCCATCCTCCACACCCTTCAGACTTGGGAGAAGACAGGCGTCCCCCTAGCTTTTGCTGGGGCAGGTGTCAGCAGAATTCAGAGCCAAAAGGGCTTTTCTAAAGATACAGAAAACCCTCCACTCAAGGAGTAGGTTGGCCGCGGGCTCAGAGAAGGGTGCATTTCTAGGGTGTCCACCGGGACATTCAGGTCTGTTGAGGGTGAGGAAAAGAAGGCTCTGCTCATACTCAGTGGGGAGTATATTCTGACTTTCTGGAGGATCACTTGACAATATTGAAAGAAATGAAACATTCATAGGCCTTGATTCACCCACAGGATTAAACCCCTTGTTGTGGATTTACAAAGTACAAGGATGTTCCTCATAGCATTGTTTGTAATTTCAAAGCAAAACCAAGCAAACAAAATGTCCAGCAGTAGAGAGCTGCGGTGCCCCTATCCCTTGTGGGACAGTCTTTCAGTGGATTCCTTGGCAATGGTTCAGAAAAATGGGGTGGCTCTTTCTGTGCTGTTGGGAGCAATCCTGGAGATAGAAGCAGAATAAGCAAGGTATAGAGCTAGTGAACTGGACCCCCCAGGCCAAATCTGGCCCAGTGCCTGTTTTTGTATAGCCTGCAGCTAAGAATGCTTTTTGCATTTTAATTTTTATTTAGTTTTTCATTTTTGAGACAGGGTCTTGTTCTGTTGCTCAGGCTGGAGTTCAGTGGTGCGATCACTGCTCAGTGCAGCCTCAACCTCCCAGGCTCCAGCAGTCCTCCCAGCTCAGCCTTCCAAATAGCTGAGACTGCAGGCATGCCGTCACACTCTGCTAATTTTTTTCCTTTTTTTTTATTTTGTAGAGACAGGGTTTCGCTGTGTTGCCCAGGCTAGTCTCAAACTCCTGGGCTCAAGCAATCTGTCTGCCTCCACCTCCCAAAGTGCTGGGATTACAAGCGTGAGCCACTATGCCCAGCCTGATTTTTACATTTTTAAATGGTTAAAATAAGTCAAAAGAAAATTAGTATTTTGTGACTCATAAAAAAAGTGATACGAAATTCAGATTTCAGGTCCAAAACCGTTTACTGGAGCACAACCGTACCCATTCATTTACGTGTTGCCTGTGGCTGCGTTCCTGCTACTGGAGTGGACTAGTTAGGACAAAGCCTGAAACATCTTCTGGCCCTTTCTGGAGAAGGTTTGCCGACCCTTGGTGTGCAGCCTGATTCCCTCGGTATGTTCCTATCTTGAGTTACTGTGCGCAGTTTCTTCCTCTGGAGGTGGTTACTCTTGTGGAGGGGGACCGGTGGAGGAAGGGGAAACGCGTTTTTCATTTTGTATCATTCTGTTCAGTTTTAATTTTCTAATCTATGTGTTTGTGTGTGCTTTTGTTTTTTGTTTTTTTCAAGATGGGGTTTCACCATGTTGGTCAGGCTGGTCTTGAACTCCCGACCTCAGGTGATCCACCCGCCTTGGCCTCCAAAGTGCTTGGATTACAGGCGTGAGCCATCACTCCCGGCCGTGTGCTTTTGTTAAGTCAGTGGGGCTTTTGGTGGGAATATTCTGGAACATTCTTGGTAACTTTGTGCTTTTTTTTTTTTTTTTTTTTAAGTGCTCACTGAGGAAAGAGCAGGAGACATAAGGCCTGGTTTGAAGATTTCCTTTTTTTTCTTGGTGGGGGCCATCTGCCCACTCTGTGGTCCTGCTGTGGAAACCCAGAGACCTTTATTTGTGCCTCCACCTGCTTGGCTAGCCCCTTCGTCCTCTGGCCTGCAGCTCTGTCGCCTGCTTTTCTAGGGACAGAGCTCTGTTGGCTGCTGGTCAGGGGGTCCTACACCCCAGGGTCTTCCCTGATTGCCCAGAACCACGTCCCTGTGCAGGGCATCCGTAGACCACCTCTCTGGTTTCCTTCTTGAGAATTTCCTGGAGTTGGGGGAAGCACACAGAGGATTGGCATGAGGAGCTGACACAACCAGAACACCAGCTTCCCCAGGGACAGATGAGAGAGTGGCTGTTTCCTGCAGAGTCCAGCGGGGAAAGAGTCGGGGTCACAGAAGGGCTGGGGTGGCACAGTGAGCTGGCTGGACCCCTAGAAACCATGTGGTCCAAATGGCTCATGCATGGGTCATAAGGGAAAACCAGGGACAGGAAGAGGGCCTCACCCACAGCCTGCCAGTGAGTGAGTGAGTTAGCAGAACTGGGGCTTGAGGCCAGGTTTCTCGGGTCCTATCAGCAAGCGAACTTGAGGAGCTCAGACCTGGAGCTCATTCTCTGCTCAAGCTCACCAGTTCTTGAGGATGGTGGAATTTGTGGATTCCTATCTTGGTCTGCCTTGCAGTCAGGGGCTACCTGTACCCCACCTATCTGTTAGACTGAGCCCTAGCAGAGGGCGGAGGTTGATCGTATCAGCCCTGCCCCCACCATATAAGAGGCTCAGTAAATGTTTGCTGAGTTGAGGCATCATCATGAGCCATGGAACCCACTGAGCCAACCAGAACTCCCTCGGGGGTTTTGTTAGGAGGCCACTTCCTCCACAGCTCCCCCGCCTCATGTGCCAACCGCACTGGGCCCCGACAATCCTTTTTCCTAGGATGTACCGGCCACTCCCATGCTCAGGTTAGCACAGATCTGGAGCATGCCAGCATCAACACTGGTGGACCCAGTGTCAGGGTCCTCTGCTGTACGTCCTGGCCCAGAGGCCTGGGCCACCAAAGCCCTGGGTTCCTTGCCTTGTCATAGTTTAAGTGCATGGCCGCCCCTTTTTCTTGAGAATCCCCCTTGGTCTCCAGTGGAGCCATCATCACACCCTACCAGAAACACCTGTTTTCCAGCCACTCAGCTGCTGGCTCCAGCTGGGCCCTTCTCCTTTTCTTGTATATGCCAGAGCTGTGCTATCCAGTAAATTAAATTTGAATGCGACAGCCACTTGCCACATTCAAATTTAAATTTAAATCAATTAGAATGTAATAAAAATGCAGTTGTTCAGTCACAGCAGCCACATCTCAGGTGCTCCGTGGCCACATGCGGCCAGTGCCGCCACCCTCTGCAGCACAGGAAGGGCAGTGCCCATCATTGCAGAGATGGAAATGCTCTTCATGGATAATGCTGCAGAGCTGTGGTCAATGCGGGCGATTTTACCTCCCAGGGGACATTGGACAGCGTCTATAGACATTTTTGGTTGTCCTAACTTAGGGGCGGTGGTGCTACTGGCTCTTGGTTCTAGTGGGTAGAGGCCAGGCATGGGCTTGGCGGTGGAGGCCCAGGCCATGGAATTCATCTCATCCTGTTGCTGCCAAGTGCCTCTCCACAGGTTCCTTTGATAATCTGCCCCAGAAGTATCCTGGCCACACTAGGAGCCTGAAGTAGAAAGGGGAGGTATCACTCTAAATTCTGATTCCATTTCTCCTGACCAGACCCAGATCAAGATTCTTGATATTTCTTCAGCAGAGAAAAGGAAACCAGATTTGCCAACTGGCTTCAGGAAGGAATCTCTATAAAATGCAGGCAGCTTATGTAATAAGGTCTGTCCAGGCCTCAGTCACATTATACATAAAGAGATACAGGTTAAAAACATTAGCTGTAAAAACAGATGGGTCGACCGCAGTGGCTCACGCCTGTAATCCCAGGACCTTGTTGGGAGGCTGAGGCAGGCAGATCACCTGAGGCCAGGAGTTTGAGACCAGCCTGGCCAACATGGTAAAACACCATCTCTACTAGAAATACAAAAATTAGCTGGGTGTGGTGGCGCACGCCTGTAGTCCCAGCTACTCAGGAGGCTAAGGCAGAAGAATCTCTGGAACCCAGGAGGCGGAGGTTGCAGTGAGCCAAGATCGTGCCACTGCACTCCAGCCTGGACGACAGAGCAAGACTGTCTCAAATAACAAAAAAAAACTACTTTTTTCTCAGTGGTGTCAGCAGGTGACCAAGCACAGAGCTGCCTTTCAGAAATTCTGTAGTACATGGGAGATTGTTTTTAATGCCCAGCCCTGCTTCTTCCAGGACCCACAAAGGTGTAAGAGAAAGCCAAGGAAGGCTCCTGCCCTCAGGGAGTTTCCGCCCTGCCAGGGCTTCTTGGCATTTGCTGGGAAAAGGTCAAGGTAAATGAGCAAATAGTCAGAATTACTTAGTATCTTAGAAGGTAATACATGCTTTTTTTTTTTAATTTGTACAGACCCAGGGCCCAGCCCTTGGCTCACAGGACCTTTTGGTGGAATGAATGAAAATAAAAGAACAAAGCCCATAGGGCTGATGAATCAGATCAAGTGACATCCCTCTAAAACCAGAAAAACTAGTCTGGGCTTGCTAGACCGCACTGGGGTGAGTCAGGGCCACCGCTTAGGAGAGTTAGCTGCTTCAGTGGGGTCAGAAGTGGGGCATCAGGAAGGACCCGCCTATCACATACTCTTTACATTACCCCTTGGTGAAGACCTTGACCCCGGGAGACTCCTTAAAAATGTGACTGCATAACCTGGGAGCGTGGCTAGAGCCTGGCGCCTTTGAGAGGTTAGGCAAAGAGCTTGGAGGGGAAGATCTCAAGCAGGGTGAGAGGCTTAACAGGACCCCCTGGTTGGAGCTCCCCAGGGGCTAGTGGGGGTCTAAAGGCTCTGAGACTTTGAGGGAGGGTGCAGGGAGGGAAGAAAGGGTAGAGCTGAGGGGGAGGAGAGAACCCCTGAGTCAAAGGCATTACCAATTTGGGGGACAATTCTTTTGTTTTTAAATTTTTATGGATTGATGATGATGATTATTATTTTTTTTTTTTAAGAGAAGGGGTTTTGCCCTGTTACCCAGGCTGGTGCAGAACTTCTGAACTCAAGCAATCCGCCTGCCTCCACCTCCAAAGTGCCGGGATGACTAGCATGAGCCACCATGCCTGGCACCTAATATGGGGATGATTCCGAAGGCCGGCACTAGGCGTGGTCCTCTGCTTTGCGAATTGGAAGGTGGTTTGGGAGTTGTGGAGAGTGGGGGACCTAGATCTTCAGGAAGCAGCTTTCCAAATTTCAGAATAGAGGCAATAAATCTGGGAGTTCTTTTTTTTTTTCTTTTGAGCTGGAGTCTCGCTCTGTAGCCCAGGCTGGAGTGCACTGGCGTGATCTCGGCTCACTGCAACCTCTGCCTCCCAGGTCACGGTTCAAGTAGCTGGGATTATAGGCACAAGCCACCACGCCCAGCTAATTTTTGTATTTATTTTTTAGTAGAGACGGGGTTTCACCATGTTGGCCAGTCTGGTCTTGAACTCCTGACCTTGTGATCCGCCTGCCTCGGCCTCCCAAAGTTGCTGGGATTACAGGCACAAGCCACCATGCCCAGCTAATTTTTGTATTTTTTAGTAGAGACGGGGTTTCACCATGTTGGCCGGTCTGGTCTTGAATTCCTGACCTCATGATCCGCCTGCCTCAGCCTCCCAAAGTGCTGGGATTACAGGCATGAGCCACCACGCCCAGCTCAATCTGGGACATTTTTAAGTAACAAATTGTTCAGGATGGTTTGGAAGCTCGTAGGAATGAAAGATGGTGGTCCCCATGAGCAGAAGCAGGGGGGAGTATCAGCAGAAACATGGTCTCTGGCTACGTGAAGCCTTCTGTTGAAGGAGTTGGACAACGGTGAAGTGGAAAGGAGGACAGTGTAGCCAGAGATGAAGGCATAGTGGTCCAGAGCCCACCAGGGTGAACTGAAGCTTATGGCAACACTCAGGAGGCTTGAGAGGGCTTTTCTATCTATTTGGAAGAACAATGAAGCGACGTCTGGTGCTGAAGGCCAGTGTTAACATTAGCCGAGGACAATAAGAAATGCGAGGGGCCGAGTGTGGTGGCTCACACCTGTAATCCCAGCACTTTGGGAGGCAGAGGCAGGTGGATTGCCCTAGCTCAGGAGTTTGAGGCCAGCCTGGCCAACATGGTGAAACCCCATCTCTACTAAAATACAAAAATTAGCTGGGCGTGGTGGTGCATGCCTCTAATCCCAGCTACTCGAGAGGCTGAGGCAGGAGAATCCCTTGAACCGGGGAGGTTGCCGTGAGCCGAGATTGCACCACTGCACTCCAGCCTGGGTGACAAAGCAAGACTCTGCTTTTGGGTTTTGGTTTTTTTTAAGCATAAACGGAATCTCATTGTGTTCAACTTCTCTTTTGAGCTTGTGGTGGTAAAAGGGACCTAAACTGAAGCTAGATGATTCATCTCCTGTCCTGGGAAAGTTCTCTCCTGGGGTGCTAGGGTGCTGTGTTTGGTGACCTACAGGAAGTGTGGGAAACATCAGAGGGGCCAGGGGCTGAGATGGCTAGTGTCCATTTATCAAAAAGGTGAAGGCAGTGAGCTCCACAAATTGCTGCAGATGAGGCTTATAAGTGCTAAGAAAAGCTAGATTGGGATCGCTAGAAACAAGGCGTATCAATTTGAGTTTATGTCTTGGATAGTAGACAAAGTGTTTTTCGATTTGGGTGAGGCCTTTGATGGAATCCTAGGACCTCTCTCTGGACCACCTGGGAATGTTGTCAGCATGTTATAACCAGTGAAAGATCCAACTCGGAAAGAGTTTCTTTTTGGTTCTTTCTCACCCCTTGCTCTGCTGCCACACCCATGCCTATGGGCCTTGTGGGGTGGCCTCTGCTCTTGACTTTTTACTGTTCATAATTTGGATTAGTGTCTCTGGGGGCTACTGATGGTGGTGCTGGCTGAGAGGATTGTGCTCTCAGGAGCTCTCTGTAGGCTGAGCAAACAGCAGACCAACTCTGTCTGGTAAGGGGAAATTTATCAGGGAAATGTGAGGGGCTGCATTTGGGACCAGAAAGAACTGCTCACATGCAGTCTGGGGCTTGCGGCTTAGTAGCAGCATGAATGAGAAGAATGTGTTTGAGTTTTTGCTGATTGCAGACTCCATACATCAGCAGGGGGATGTGACCCTAGAAGGACTGCTGTGGCTCAGGCTGCACTGATAGGCGTGCGGGGGGATGCTACGGTTTCTTCATGAACCCAATAGTGGGGATGCTTCTCAGACCCCTGCAGGCAGAGGAAACGGCTCTCACCCGTGGGTTCTTCACTTCTGGGAAATTTAAATAAATAAATAAAAATTCTCCTTTATTTTTCTGTTCTCTCTGGGAACTCTAATCGTCAGATTTTTTTAACCTACTGAATTGATCTGATTTTCTCATCCTTTTCCTACTACTATCTGTCTCTTTATCTTTTTGTTCTCCTTTCTGGAAGATTTCTTTAAACTTGTGTCAGATTTTTTATTTCACTATTTATGATGTTAATTTCTAAGAGTTCCTTTTGTTCCTTGAATATTCATTTAAGAAAGTGTTATGTAAAAAAAAAAGTGTTCTTGTTTCTTGGGTATAATCTCTCATCTTTAAGTTTTCTTCTCCCTGTATTGCCTCTGGGTTTCTGTTTTCCATTTGTTTGTGTCATCTATTTCTTGCTAGAGGGCTTTTCTAAATATCTGACACTCCTTGGCTGTTCTTATTTGGGTGCCAAAAGCTGATTGGAAACTCTGTCTTCACTGCCGGGGACTTCACTGGTAGGTACTCAGCTGGGACTGAAATGTTTTGTTGCTGGACCTCTGAATTCCATATCTGAAGGTTTCCTTCCCTACCACATCTCCCTACTCCCAGGGTTATTTGCTTTTTGCAGAAAGACCTTGCCAGCCTCCTGCCTGGCTGACCTAGCATTCTTAGGGTCGACTAGGGGAAGCAGACTTGGGTCTCTGTACTTGGTCTGTAGATACTCACTTCTGCTTCAGGACTCCTTTGACCTCTGCTGTGCTAACTCTTCAGGGGTAGTATATCCTGCTGCCTGGGGTGGGGAGAAGACCTCGGGGGGCTTTAGCTGTTCCTTCTGCAGGTCAGAAGCCAGTCCTCCTGCATTCAGCTCTCGGCCTCATGCTCACCTTCGAGGTCCTTACTGCCTCCAAGTCCTGGGCTCCTGGGCTCTAACTGGCTTGTGACTCAGCTACTGTGTAGGCTTTGGCTATTTTCTTTTCTCATCTAATCTAATCTGATCTTGTGGGATCTGCTCTGCTAGTGCTTCCTTTCACTTCCATCTTCTTAAAAGTGCACTGGCACCTCCTAACTACTGTTGGTGGTTGTTCCCCTTCTTTTTGTTCTTGGGAGTTTTCTTCCTTCCTTCCTTTCTTCCTTTTCTTTCTCCCTTCCTTCCCTCCCTCCCTCCCTTCCTTTTTCTTTTTTCTTTCCTTCCTTCCTTCTTTTCCCTTCCTTCCTTCCTTCCCTTCCTTCTTTTCTTTTCCCTCCCCTCCCCTCCCCCTCCCCCTCCCTTTCCCTTCCCTCCCCCTCCCCAGTGTCTCACTTTGTCACCCAGGTTAGAGTGCAGTGGCGTGGTCTTGGTTCATTGCCACCTTGACTTCCTGGGCTCAACTGATCCTTCCGCCTTGGCCTCCTGAGTAGCCGTGACCATAGGTGTGTGCCACCATGCCAGCTAATTTTTTTTGTATTAGAGATTTGGTTTCACCATGTTGCCAAGGCTGGTCTTGAACTCCTAGCCTCAAGCCATCTGCCTGCCTCGGCCTCCCAAAGTGCTGGGATTACAGGCTGAGCCACTGCGCCCGGCCTAAAATGAGTCACTGCGCCCGGCCTAAAAATCTTGTGTAGGCCAAACATCATGTCTGCAGGCTGAGTCTGGCCTAGACGTGGGTCCCCCACGACTATAGCTCTGGCTGGTCAGTGGTTCTGTCCTTGTCACCCTTGACTCTTCTTTCTTCTGGTTAAATGTCCAGAAGAAACAAATGTTCTCTCCTGACTCATTGGCTTCCCCCAAAGATGTGGTTTCCTGTACCCCCTCTCTCCACCAGCTACTTCCTCTGGGCCCCTGTTCTTGGGCAGCTTGTTAGCCTAAAATCTTGTTATACAGGCTGGGTGCAGTGGCTCACACCTGTAATCCCAGCACTTTGAAGGCTGAGGCGGGTGGATCACCTAAGGTCAGGAGTTCGAGACCAGCCTGGCTAATATGGTAAAACCTCATCTCTAATAAAAATACAAAAATTAGCCAGACGTGGTGGCAGGTGCCTGTAATCCCACCTACTCGGGAGGCTGAGGCAGGAGAATCGTTTGAACCCAGGAGGTGGAGGTTGCAGTAAGCTGAGATGATGCCACTCATCTCAGGCTGATGATGAACTCCAGCCTGGGTGACAGAGTGAGACTCCATCTCAAAAAAAAAAAAAAAAAAAAAATCTTGTTTTACAAATGATGGCCAACCCTCCAGTGCCCTCCACACTCCCGTGCTGTTTCTCACAGCCATGTGTTCTGTTAAGCAGATTGCAGGAAGCCCTGGTTTGCATTAGTAATTTCTTAGTGAATGGGTAGTGTGTGGGTAAACCTCATTCTCACTCCATGAGTGTAGGGCACATGGGTTGGGTTTTCCTGGAGCCTGTCTGCAGCCTGCGCCCTCGAGGCCTTGTTTCTGAAGTACGTGAAGGGACACTGCTTTCTCCTGGGGGCATGCATGCATACAGGTCGTGCTGCACGTGGACCCCAGTGCCTTGGCCTGCAGAGGGCAGAGCTACGGCGCGGCACAGAACTCAGGACCTTTGAGCTTCCTTGGGTGACCGCTCCTGCCTGCTGTGGCCTCTGCGGCCCTGACCTTGAGCTCCTTTCCTGTCACTTGCGTGCCTCTGCCACTGGGCCTCCCTCTGCCTGAGTGGTGGGAGCTTGCAGGTTTGTATACACGGGCAGCTGGTGACTCATTTCTCAGCAACTCCTCGGATGGGGAAGTGAAACGGCCACACCTGGTAGGGCCTGACCTTTGGGTAACAGCAGAAGTAGCTGAGCAGACATGGGGCTTGCTGCTAAGGAGGGAAGGCCTCTCTAAAGCCAGCCTGTGAAGACAGCACTTGCCTGCCCTGACCCTCCTGTGGCCTCCAGGCTGTGACTCTGATAACAGTTTCTTCCTCCTGTCCCACCACCCCTGTTTTCTTGGACAGCTGGAAGTAGCAGTGGTCACAACTGAGAGAGCCAAACATTTCTACAGCCCCCAGGACATTCCTGTCACCCTCTACAGTGATGCTGATGAATGGGAGGTCAGTGCTGGGGGCCCCTGGGCTGAATTCCACTGCGTTTCCACCAGCAGGACAGAGCAGTCCTCCCTGCAGCCTATGGTCTGGCAGCTGGAGCAGACAGGCTGGACTCAAGTCCGAGGTCAGGGCCCTCTGGGCAGAGGCAATGAAGAAAACATCTGTCTAGCTTCTGGCCTGCAGGAGGCCCTAGTCTCCTCCCAGCCCAGGCGGAGCTGGGCTTTGGCCTGGTGCCTGAAGTTGAGTGTCCTTGTACTTATCTGGGCTGATGAAACCACAGAGGAGCTCTGTCCCCACCACCCTTGTCCACGTGGCTCCTGGCGTCAGGGCTGAAGAGAGTGCCTCACTTCCCACGGCTGCCAGGCTCTGCTGCATCTACCCTGCGGATGGGTGGGCACTGGCTGATTCACCAGACGCTAAGTGTGGGCCTCACAGGGGTTCCCTGCCAGGCATTTTCCAACATTATCAGCCTAGAACACTTCCGGCTGGCCTGTCTTCCCTGCCCCACCCCCTCCATTTCTCACTGTCCCGGAGCCTTCCACTGGCTTGGACAACCCAAGCATCCGCCTCAAGCAGACAGCCTGGGAGCTCCCTGCCAGATGTCAGTTCTGTTGAAAGCCAAACCGTGAAGGGAGTAGCTCAGAGAGACAAGGGGCACTTGTTTCCTCGGGCCTGGTTCTCTCGGCTGCTGGCTCCATGGCTAGCGCTCGCCAGCTTAACTGCAGGAGTGAATGGAGGTGGCCTGGGCAGGGCAGCGGGAGGGCTCCTCGGCCTCTTGACTTACCGTACCTGGCCTGCCGTGGCGCTGCCAGGAGCTTCCTCCATGCTGACCCTTTTCTCTCCCTCTGCCAGATGTGGAAGTGCCGCTCTGACCCAGTTCTGCACATTGACCTGCGGAGGTGGGCAGACCTCCTGCTGGTGGCTCCTCTGGACGCCAACACTCTGGGGGAAGGTGGCCAGTGGCATCTGTGACAACTTGCTCGTGAGTGATGCCCTTGTGCCCCCGTCCCTCCTGGGCCTCACTCCCAGTTTACTGAGCTGCAGACTTCCTTGTACGTGGAGACCTGCTGTGGGGCCCCAGTCTGCTTAGGGAGATCGTGCTCCCCCATTCCACCCATCGCCCCCAGTGCTCTCACTTCTCCAGCACGTGGGCACAGCCCTGGTCCTGATGGGTCAGCCTGACCTGCCACTGTTCTCCGGGACTGTCCTCCTCTCTCCTGCCCTCAGTGCCCAGCCAGGTGCCCACAAGCCAGCCCCTTGTTCCTTGCTCTTTGTCCCTCCCCCGTGGGCTGCCTGGGGTGTGCCCTTCCACTGTCTCCTGCCAAGCCCCATCACCTGCTGCTTCAGCTCTGACTTTGCCCCGGATCTGGGTATACACGTGGGCAATGTGATTGGGGGTCCACTTCTTCATAGATGGCTCATGCACATTTTCTCGGCCTTGTAGCTTTCCTATATACTAGGGGAAGCTTAGAGGGGAGGGAGGGGGAGAAAGGGGCAGTGTCGGGAGCTGATGGGTGGTAGGGAGAAATGGAAATCCAGCTGTCCAAAGTGGGCACTGTCCTAGGCCTAAGACGCCCCCCAGGGAGCTGTTGCCCTTAGACGGGGAGCTGCCTTTGTTTATATGATTGTCCTGGGAAGATTTAGGAGTGATTTCTCTCTTCCCTCTCCCTAATTGCTACCCCCTACCTCATTTATTGAGCTTTCGCCTACCACGTACTAGGGTCTATGCTGAGGGCCTCACAGAACTCAGGGAGCTCCCAGGCTGGAAGGAGAGTGCCAGGTTTGATCACCCATGCCAGTGGGAAGGGAGTATGCTCTGGTGAGTGGTACAGTCCTGAATGACCACAGTCAGCCCTTTGACTACGGAGTCACCACCTTTCTTAGTGCTGAGCCTGTAGTACACATCCACATGCCACCAAAATTCTTACTGCGTGTTGAGGTTAACTAGCAGTTTTACTTCTGCAGGTAGCTGGGAATTTTTCAGAGTTTAATGTGGTGGAGAAGGTGAATAACAAAGCTGGGACAGGATGTTTTTTGGGGTCACAGATGAGTGTTCTTGTACACTTATCAATGGGCTTTTAAGGCACTCCTCAAAGAATCTGCCAGCAATTTAAGCATCATTTGAATAAGAGCACAGGATGAGCAGAAGAACAGCTTGTGTGGCCAGGAGCAGGGGGCAGGGAGTACAGAACACAGAGAGCCCGGGAGCAGTGTCATCAAGAAGCCTTTCCCTATAGACCCAGCTAGTTGGGAGGCTGAGGTGGAAGGACTACTTAAGTCCAGGAGTTCTAGGCTACAGTGCCCCTTGATTGTGCCTGTGAATAGCCAGAATAACCAGTGTGCTCCAGCCTGGCCAACATAGCAAGATCCTGTCTCTATTGAAAAAAAAAATTAAAAAGGAAAAGGCCAGGTGTGGTGGCTCATGCCTATAATCCCAGCACTTTGGGAGGCTGAGGCAGGAAAATCACTTGAGCCCAGGAGTTTGAGACCAGCCTGAGCAACATAGTGAAACCCCATCTCTAAAAAAAAATACAAAAAAATTAGCCAGGTGTGGTGGTGGATGCCTGTTGTCCCCAGCTACTCAGGAGGCTGAGGTGGGAGGATCACTTGAGTCCAGGAGGTCAAGGCTGCAGTGAGCTGTGATTGTGCCACTGTACTCCAGCTTGGGCGACAGAGTGAGACTCTGTCTCAAAAAACAAACAAAAAAAAGGCTTCCCAACAGGGCTGGTGCCACAACCGACATGGCAGCGGCAGCTGGAACGGTTGTTTCCCCGGCCACTTTCATCAAATTGGGTCAGAGTTATCCAGAGATGGCCAGCACCATCTCACTAAATCTCCAGGCTCCCCACTGGTGGGTCAGCAGCAGCTGGTGTGGTGAAACTCTGGTCTCTGGGAGTTAAGCCCCAGCCTGGGCCAGCTCTGCAAGGGTGCTTTCCTTCTTCCTGAAAGCTCTGCTTCCTTTTTTCTTCTAAGCTGCCATCACTTCGTGAAATCTCTGGGCTTCCCTCCTCCAGAGTTGGCTGGGCAGTGAAACATGTCCTCAAGACCAGCCAGCCCCCAGATCATTTGCCTCAAAGGGTTTCCCTCAAAGTCACAAACGTTTCAAGGAATCTCAAATTTTACAGTTTGAAGTGTGAGCATTGGTGGCATGTGGCTGTGTCCTCTCTCTGTAGCTGTTTTGTCCCTACATCCCTGAAAGGAAGCTGAGCCTGCTCCTCCCTCCACAGCTCTCCCTTTCCAGGGTCCAGGGCATGGGGTGCTAGATGTGACCGTGCGCCTGGCCTCCAGGCCCATCTCCCTCTGTCCTTGAGCCCACGAAGATCTTGGCCTATTTGTGCTAAACAGGCAGTCAGACCCAGAAAGAGCAGACAATCTCTCTGGATCACCAGTCTGGCTGGGAACCGGTGTCCTGACTGGGATCTAGGCCTTCTCCCCTGTCCACGTGAATTCCCAGGGGCAGAGCCTGAAATGTTGAACACAGCACTGGCCAAAGAGAAGTCACCGTGGGAACTGAGGCCCCCTTCTCCCCTGCCTGCTTTCGTGGGTTCAGAGGAGCTGAGGTTTGTCTGAGAGGAGGTGGAGTGCTGGTTTTCACCCCTGATTGGTGTATTTGCTTTGAGGGCACTTAGAAAGCCCAGCCCAGCCCTTGCTCGCACCCTGCACACAGCGGAGCAACTCTTCTAGATATGCTCTTGACTTCTGCAGAAGCTGCAGGTGGCATGGAGCCAAGAGGAAGTGTGACTGAAACTGTCCACTCATAGCCCGGCTGGCGTATTAAGAGGGCTTGGTGGGAAACCAACGCTGGTGTCGGCTGATGCAAGCATCAGGTCCCAGGGCTGTTTGCTGTCCCACTTCCTCACTGTCCGGCTTCCTCCCTGTCCTTGGGACTTGGGGGGAGGTGCTGGTCCTGGCCTGTAGGGACATTGTTCTCTGGACTCCCTCACTCTTTTCCCAGATGAGCTTCCTTTCAGGGGGAGGCGTTTCCAGCCCCTGTCACCCTGAGGGGCTCACAGCCCTGGAGGGGATGTCTGGAGCAGTCAGAACATGGGGAGCTTCTCTCTTCCCCAGGCGGCCCCCAGCCCAGGGAGCCCGCGCCTGTGGGAAGCCCAGGGAGCCCATGCCTGTGGGAAGCCCAGGAGGCCCTGCCCTGGAGCCTGTGCTGTGCTGGGCCCTGTGCTCAGAGCTTTGCAGCCATTCTCACCTCAGTCCTCACAGCTGCCCAGTGAGGGACCTTTCTAGAGAGGAAGCCAGGCCCTGGCCTTCAGTCCCATGTCTGGGTTCTCACAGCTAGTAATACAGAGTCGCCAGGATTTGAACTCAGGGCTACATGATTTCAAAATCCATGGCACGAAGGACTCTGAGCTGGTTGGCTGTTTCACAGCTGCTCAGGTCTGTCTTGGTGGGGGTGGCCTGGATTTGGGAGGTGGTGAGGCTGTACAGTGGAAATTGCCTGGGTGGCGCCTGTTGTCCGGTGTGAGCTTGGATGATTGCTTACCTCTCGGGATGCTGCAGCTCCCATCTGTGAAATGGGACAGCACCTTCTTGATAAGATCACAGTGAGGGTTCATGAGACCCTATACATGAGAAGGTTCTGGTCATGGCAGATGTTTTCATTGCCACACTTTAGTTGGCCTCGGAGAGCTGATGTTGGGTAGATGGGCCCCACCTGAGGAGCAGCCTGGTCCTTTGCTTTCTGGTGTAACCAAAAAGGCTGCCTTCTGTTCCCCAGGGTTGCTTCTCCCAGGAGGTGTGAACCTACCTGGAGGAGGCTTGGGTACAGGAATACCTGCTGGAGGTGGCGGGGCCATTGTGAGCATTGGTTGAGCACCTCCTGTGTGTAGGATCCTGTGCCAGAGCCTGTGGGGGAGGTGGAGAGAGGTGAGGAGACAGCCCCCACCCCCCAAGGGATGAGACAGCTCCCTGCAGGCAGGCTGTGCCCAGTCATCCCAAGCCCATGCATGGGCTACTGGCTGCCGGGTCTGGAGGGTGGCGGGGGAGGGTGGCAGACAGAGCAGCAGGACCCCCTACTTCCCCTGCC
Organism: Ateles fusciceps; assembly: GCA_036589455.1. Taxonomy (NCBI): domain Eukaryota; kingdom Metazoa; phylum Chordata; class Mammalia; order Primates; family Atelidae; genus Ateles; species Ateles fusciceps. Next base: position 688,062 of record JAZHEH010001923.1, read on the forward strand.
CTCTTCACAGACCTGCGTCATCCGGGCCTGGGACCGCAGCAAGCCCCTGCTCTTCTGCCCGGCCATGAACACCGCCATGTGGGAGCACCCCATCACAGCACAGCAGGTCGACCAGCTCAAGGCCTTCGGCTATGTCGAGGTCCCCTGTGTGGCCAAGAAGCTGGTGTGCGGAGACAAAGGTGGGTGTCTTGCCAGGCTCATAGCCCAGGGCCGTAGAAGGGGCTCAGCTTTGGGGTCACATCTCAGTTCAGTTCCTGGCCTATTGTGACCTTAGCAAACCATTCTCCTCTGAGCTTAGCTTTCTCAGCTGGAAAATGGGAATTGTAATTCCTGCCTCCAGATTGGTAGGATAAAATGGGATGGAATGGGTCAAGTGCCTGGTAAAGTCCCTGGCACACAGCCCGCACGCTGCTAAGGATGGCCACCGAATGATTCCCAGGGCCTGACCGGGGGTCTCGGGAGGGATATTATGTGTCTGGCTCAGGCAGAGACGGTCCTGGCCCTCTCAGGCTTTGGGCTCTGTGTGGAGCACTCAGCAGGGGGCTGCAGGGCTGCAGGCACTGTCAGCCTGTCTGGCCACAGTGGAATTTTGCTCCCAGGTCTGGGGGCCATGGCTGAAGTGGGGACCATCGTGGACAAAGTGACAGAAGTCCTCTTCCAGCACAGTGGCTTCCAGCAGAGTTAACCTGGGACTTCTGGGTATCCCTCTACACTCAGAATGGGTTCAGGCGAAGTTGGTGAAGATAGATGTTGGCAAAACAGGAGGATCCCTTCATTTGCTGAATGGGGGTCTGGCCGGGGCCTACTCTGAGCCTCCCCAGGGAACAGACCTGCTCCAGGGTAAACTGGATGGAAGGCCCAGGTCTCAGCTTCTTTCAACTAGGAGACGGCCGCTGCCTGGAGCCCCTCCCGACCTTTTCCTGGATGGGGGAGGCAAGCCAGGAGAGCAAGCAGTGTTATCCTCACGGGAGGACTGGGCGACTGGGAAAACTCGGCTCTACATCTCACCCAGAACGACTTTTAGAAACAGCACAGCTGGAGAGCCCTGACCGAGCCTTGGGAGCTTCAGCTCTTTGGCAGAGTGCCCAGGTGCCATGCATCAGAGAAGCCTACGACTTGGCAGGACGCCGAGGTCTCCTGCAGACCATGCCATGAGATTCAAGGTGCTGAGAAATAAAGAAAAGTGACCATTTAGGAGACTCCATTCTTTCTCTGCAACCCATCTGTGGTCTCCGAGGTCGGGGGTGTTGCCAGGTGTGGCTGGGGAAGGGTCTGGACTGACGATTCATGGGCACTCTCTAGTCCCCATATAACACGGTGGCAAAGGATAAAGCTCTGAAGCCAGACAGCCCCTAGTTCCAATCCCAGCTCTGCCCCTTACTAACAGCAGGAGCTGGTTCAGGACTTAGCCTTCCTGACCTTTCCTCAGCTGTTTTCTTACCCTACCCTCAGGGAGTTAAGAGGATTCAGTGAAATTATGTGTCCAAAATACCCATGCCACTGAGTGCCTGGAACATAGTAAATATCAAATCAGTGGAAGTTAAAACTAGGCATATATGCCCGAGAGCTTTCCTAACATTTTACTGCAGTGCCGTCTCATTTTGGGAAAAAGGAAATCCTGGATGCTAAGCTGACACGTCCCCTTATGCAAGTGACAGGTAAGCAGCCAGGAGCGTTGACCCTGCCCTGGATCCCAGGCCTCTTGCCTGCTTCCTGGTTTCCTCTTGTCCTCATCCTTTCGGCTTTGCTGGACCTGAGGCAGGGGCTTGGGTGTCTGTGCCCCCCACCCCGCAGTACACATGACCAAGGGAAGTAGATCGGAGACACCATGCACTCTGGCCTAGAAACCCTCTGCTGCCGAGCTTTTGACCTCATTGCCATTTGGTGTGGCTGCAGTGGGAAGGGCTTGTCTGCCTATTTGGAGCTGAGGCTGAAGCTGGCTTCCAGTCAGGTGTGGGGAGCATCCCATGCGTGCTCTGAGAGCATTGAGTAGAGGTGCCTTGAGGGGAGCAGGAAGCCCGCTGGCCAGGATCAGTGCTCCAGCAGCCTCCACAAGCCTTTATCACTACAGCGCTTGACTTCACCAGGTGATCTTTGGGATAAAATTGCTTTAGGAGAGAAGTAAACTATAACTAAAGTGGTAGAATCAAGAACCAGTTTCTTTGGCTGGTTTGAGGATGGGGCATAGGGAGAACCTGGGTAACTGAAACCCAGAGACAGTCACCAAAGTCCATTTGCAGGGTTTCCACATTGTCCTTCCTCTCCCTCAGCAGCCCACTAGTAAATGGTGAAGCTTCCCAGTTTTATTTATTTATTGAGACGGAGTCTCACTCTGTCACCCAGACTGAAGTGCAGTGGTGTGATCTTGGCTCACTGCAACCTCCACCTCCCGAGTTCAAGTAATTCCCCTGCCTCAGCCTCCCGAGTAGCTGGGACTACACGTGTGCACCACCATGCCCAGCTAATTTTTTGTATTTTAGTAGAGATGGGGTTTCAATCAGGATGGTCTCAATCTCCTGACCTCTTGATCTGCCTACCTCAGCCTCCCAAAGTGCTATGATTACAGGCATGAGCCACTGTGCCCAGCCGCCAATTTTGTTTTTATTTATTTATTTTTTGAGACAGAGTCTCTCTGTCACCCCAGCTGGAGTGCAGTGGCACAATCTTGGCTTAAGCCATTCTCCCACCTCAGCCTTCCAAGTAGCTAGGATTATAGGTGCCTGCCACCACACCCGGCTTATTTTTGTAGAAGTAGGTTTTGCCATGTTGACCAGACTGACGTTGAACTCCTGACCTCAAGTGATCCACTGGCCGCAGCCTCCCAAAGTGCTGGGATTATAGGCGTGAGCCCCATCACGCCCGGCCACTTCCCAATTTATTTATTTATTTTTTATTTTTTAGAGACAGGGTTTCACCATGTTGGTCAGGCTGCTCTTGAACTCCCGACCTCAGGTGATCCGCCTGCCTCAGCCTCCCAAAGTGCTGGGATTACAGGCGTGAGCATCCCGCGCCCGGCCTCACTTCCCAATTTTAACAGAAACTGCTACCATTTACTGAGTACTCATCACGTGCAAGGATCTATGCCAGACACTTTAGGGAAGACAGTTACCCAGGGAGATCAACCACAAAGTGCCTGTGTGAAAAGGCCATGGGAGCAGGGAAGTCCACAGGCCACTGTCCCAGAGCTCTGAAAACAGCTGTGGCTGCTGAGCAGGACTACGCCTAGTTGGCTAGAAGGAAACGTACATCCCTGTGGACTCTGGCCAGCTGGAGGCCCCTGTCTCTGAGGGTTCACCCCTCCATCTCCCACCCACAGCAGTCCTGAATCCCTGCTGCCCATTTTGAAGGGGTGTCCAGATGAATGGGTCTGGGCTAGGCCTAAAGAGCCCAGGTGTTCCCTGAGCCAGACTGGAGCTCAGAGGGGCAGGCGCTGCATTTAGCTGGCCCCATCTGCCAGCGGGGTGCTGAGTGGGTAATGACAACCACCGCTTTCCCCACGAGGGGCCCAAGCTCTTGAAGTTATCTTAATCTTGGGGAGAAATGTTTCTCAGAGAAGATTCTAGCCTCCCTGATGATTTTTATAGAATTCTGGAAGTTTAAGAGAATAGAACATTGGGTCTGAAATGTGCACTCTTGTGTGGCCACCACGAGCCCTTCAAGGCTGCTGTGGATGCTGCTGGGTGGCGGGCAGAAGCCTCCAAACCAAGGCCCAGCTTCCACCCTGGGCTTCCTCCAGCTCTTCCTGCTCCAGGCTGATCAGGTTGCGCTGCTGCCTCCCCACTGCCTCAGGTCAGGCCCAACTCCTGGATAGTATACACCTGGGCCTTGGTGATCTGGCTCCTGCCTACCCTTCTATCCCTGCCCTTTACCACATGCCAACCCCGAAGGGCTCTCTATTCTCTTGCCAAACTGGACAACCTTGAACCAGCCGGGCCTTTTGCCTGTACACATGCTGCCGCTTTTACTGGGATGAGACTGACTCCCACACATGCCTGTGGATGTACCCGGGTGCTACCTCTTTTGGAAAGCCTTCCTTGGTAAATCGCAACCTCCTTGCCGATAGTGCTTCTATCTATCTATCTATCTATCTATCTAGTTTTTGAAATAGAGTCTTGTTCTGTTGCCCAGGCTGGAGTGCAGTGGTGCGATCTCAGCTTACTGCAACCTCTGCCTCCCAGGTTTAAGTGTTTTTCCTACCTCAGCTTCCTGAGTAGCTGGGATTACAGGCGTGCACCACCACGCCCAGCTATTTTTTTGTTTTCGAGATGGAGTCTTGCTCTGTTGCCTAGGCTGGAGTACAGTGGTGCGATTTCAGCTTACTGCAAACTCTACCTCTTGGGTTCAAGCAATTCTCCTGCTTCAGCCTCCCAAGTAGCTGGGATTATAGGCGTCCACCACCTCACCCGGCTAATTTTTGTAATTTCAGTAGAGACAGGGTTTCGCCATGTTGGCCAGGCTGGTTTCGAACTGACCTCAGGTGATCCACCTGCCTTAGCCTCCCAAAGTGCTGTGATTACAGGCATAAGCCACTGTGCCCGGCCTTTTTTTTGTATTTTGAATAGAGACGGGGTTTCACCATGAGAGCCAGGCTGGTCTTGAACTCCTGGGATTACAGGGATTACAGGATAATGCCCACCTCGGCCTCCCAAAGTGCTAAAATTACAAGAGTGAGCCACCACACCCGCCCACCACTATTTATTACAACAGAACTGTAATTATTAGTTTACTTTGTGTCCCCCTAAAATTGGGATCTCTTGGAGAGCAGGAATTGTATTCCTTACAGAACCCAGCAAGTCACCCCAAGCTCGTACCAACCAAAAAAGCAGTGTGTATGTCGGGCTGTTAGTTCCTGCTCCTTTCTGTGCAAGAGACAACATTTAGGAACCACAAAAGCAAAGACTAGGCCAGGTGTGGTGGCTCACGCCTGTAATCCCAGCACTTTGGGAGGTTGAGGCGGGCAGATCACGAGGTCAAGAGATTGAGACCATCCTGGCCAACGTTGTGAAACCCCGTCTCTACTAGAAATACAAAAATTAGCTGGGTGTGGTGGCAAGAGCCTGTAATCCTAGCTACTCAGGAGGCTGAGGCAGGAGAATCACGAACCCGGGAGGCGGAGGTTGCAGTGAGCTGAGATCGCGCCACTGCAGCCTGGCAACAGAGCAAGACTCCGTCTCAAAAAAAAAAAAGTAAATATTACTAACTTTGACTATGCAAAAATAGGTTCACTGAGCAACAACCCAAAGTCAAGGTCAGAGGAGAACACACTGGGAAAATTACCTGCAGCTCATATAACAAAGGGCTGATTCTCCTAATATATAAAGAGCTCCTATGTATTGATGACCAAAAGGACCAGGCGCAGTAGCTCACACCTGTAATCCTAGCTTATTGCGGGGCTGAGATGGGCAGATTACCTGAGCTCAGGAGTTTGAGATCAGCCTGGCCAACCTGGTGAAACCCCATCTCTACTAAAATATAAAAAAATTAGCCGGGCATGGTGGTGCATTCCTGTAATCCCAGCTATTCAGGAGGCTCAGGCAGGAGAATCATTTGAACTCGGGAGGCGGAGGTTGCAGTGAGCCGAGATCGCGCCACTGAACTCCAGCCTGGGTGACAGAATGAGACTCCATCTCAAAAAGAAAAAGAAAAAAAAGACCAAGAACACACATTAAAAAGTGAGCAGAAGATACAAATAATTCACATTAAAAACAAAACAAAAAATCCCAGTCACACAAAGGGCCCTTCAACAGCTACTCAGCCACGTTCATGAGGAGGGTGGTGAAAATCAAACCAGACCCAAAGCTTTTGCCTGTTAGACTGGCGGGGGTGTGGGGGAATTGGTGCCCTCATACATTGTTGGTAGGAGCATAATTGATGCAACTTTGTTGGAGAACAATCCAGGAGTATCTATTCAAACTACATGTGTACCTTATCCTTTCACCCAGCAATTCTACGTCTAGGGATTTGTCCCACAGATACACTCACTTCTGTGACATTATGTCTAAACAGATTTATTGCAGCCTTGTATATGGTACTAAAAGACCAGGCCAGGCACAGTGGCTCACACCTGTAATCCCAGCACATTGGGAGGCCAAGGTGGGCAGACTGGCTGAGCTCAGGAGTTCGAGACCAGCCTGGCAACGTGGTGAAACCCCATCTCTACTAAAAATACAGAAAGTTAGCCGGGCATGATGGTACACGCCTGTAATCCCAGCTACTCAGGAGGCTGAGGCAGGAGAATCGCTTCAACCTGGGAGGCGGAGGTTGCAGGCAGCTAAGATTGCACCACTGCGCTTCAGCCTGGGCAACAGTGAGGCTCCATCTCAAAAAAAAAAAAAAAAAAAAATTACATATGCACCTTACCCTTCAACCCAGCAATTCTGCTTCTAGGGAACTGTCCCACAGATACACTCACTTGAATGACATTATGTCTGAACAGATGTACTGCAGCCTCGTATATGGTACTAGACTGGAAACACCCTTACTATCTAACAGCCAGAAGATTGGGTCAGTAAATTAGTGTTCCTTCATACACTGGAACTCACACAACCATAAAACAAAGTGTTAAGGAAGCTGATTCGGGAAGATTTCTGAGGTACACTGTTAAACAGAAAAGGTGCAGAAGAATGTGTGTAACATGCTGGCTTGTGTAGAAAAAACGGGGGTGGGGAAAGAAAAGAAGGACATATTCTTACTGGCTTGTGTATGCATCAAATGGCTTTAGAGAGATAAATGGAGGCCGGACAAGGTAGCTCACGCCTGTAGTCCCAGCACTTTGGGAGGCTGAGGCGGGCGGATCACTAAGTCAGGAGATTGAGACCATCCTGGCCAACATGCTGAAACTCTGTCTCTACTAAAAAGACAAAAATTACCTGGGCATGGTGGCGGGTGCCTGTAATGCCAGCTACTTGGGAGGCTGAGGCGGAGGTTGCAGTGAGCTGAGATCGTGCCACTGCCCTCCAGCCTGGGAGACAATGCAAGACCACTCCAAAAAAAAAAAAAAAAAAGATTAACTGGAAAAAAAAAAAAGTCTATTGTTTGCCTCTTGGCAGGGGAACTGAGTGGTTGAGGAACAAAGATAGCAGGCAGGTCACGTGCTCATGCCTATAATCCCAGCACTTTAGCAGGCCAAGACAGACAGATCATTTGAGGTCAGGAATTCGAGACCAGGCTGGCCAACATGGTAAAACCCTGTCTTGGTGAGGCCTGGTGGCTCAAGCCTATAATCCCAGCACTTTGGGAGGCGGGCGGATCACAAGGTCAGGAGTTCAAGACCAGCCTGACCAACATGGTGAAACCCCGTCTCTATCAAAATTACAAAATTAGCTGGGTGTGGTGCCACACACCTGTAATCCCAGCTACTAGGGAGGCTGAGGCAGGAGAATCGCTTGAACCCCGGAGGCTGAGGTTGCCATGAACCAAGAGCGCGCCATTGCACTCCAGCATGAGTGACAGAGCAAGACTCCATCTCAAAAAGGAAAAGCCCTGTCTCTACTAAAAATACAAAAATTAGCTGGACGTGGTGGCAGGCACCTATAATCCCAGCTACTTGGGAGAGGAGCCTGGAGAATGGCTTGAACCTGGAAGGCAGAGATTGCAGTGAGCCGAGATGGAGCCACTGCACTCTAGCCTGGGTGACAGAGCAAGACTCCATCTCAAAAAAAAAAAAAAAAAAAGATAGGAGGCAGACTTCATTTTTAATTGTTGGGCCAGATGAATACATTATCTACCACAAAATCAATACACACATTTAAAAAGAGTTCTTCTGGCCAAGCACAGTGGCTCACACCTGTAATCCCAACACTTTGGGAGGCCGGGGCAGAAGGATCAGCTTGAGACAGGCCTAGGCAACATAGCAAGACTCCATCTCTACCAAAAGAAACACAACTAACTGGGCATGGTAGCACATGCCCATATTCCCAGCTACTTAGGAGGCTGAGGTGGGGAGGATCCCTTAAACCCAGGAGTCCAAGGCTGCAGTGAGCTATGATCATGCCAGTGCACTCCAGCCTGGGTGAGGAGTTAGACTCTGTCTAAAAAATTTAATGATAATAAGTAAAAATATAAAAAGAGATTTTTCTGCTCTTTTTTCTGTTTTTTTAAGACAGGGCCTCACTTTGTCATCCAGGTTGGAGTGCAGTGGCACAATCACAGCTCACTGCAGCCTTGACTTTCTGGGCTCAAGTGATCCTCCCATCTTAGCCTCCTGAATGACTGGGACTACAGGTGCATGCCACCACGGCCCAGCTAATTTTTATATTTTTGTTAGGTAACAGGGTTTCACCACGTTGGCCAAGCTGGTCTTGAACTCCTGGCCTCTTGTGATCTGCCTACCTTGGCCTCCCAAAGTGCTGGGATTATAGGTGTGAGCCCAGCCTCTTTCTGTTCTTTATCCAGAAGTTTTTAAAAATGATGGCAGGGAGCTAATGCAAACAAACAAAAAGACTTGGCAGAGGGCATTTGGAGATTTTCTTTTTGTTTTTGAGACAGGGTTTCACTCTGTCACCTGGGCTGACCGCAGGGCAGCGGAACAATCACAGCTCACCTTAGCCTTGAACTCCAGGGCTCAATCAATCCTCCCACCTTAGCCTCCCCAGTAGCTGAGACTACAGGCACATGCTACCACGTCCGGCTAATTTTTTATTTTTTGCAGAAATGGGGTTTTACCATGTTGCCCAGATTGGTCTTGAACTCCTGGACTCAAGTGATCCTCCTGCCTTGGCCTCCCAAAGTGCTGGGATTACAGGTATGAGCCACTGTGGCTGGCCTGAAGATTTTCATCAAGGCCTTTGAAGTAGAAATGGGTCTGCTTTTCTTGTCACAAGCTAACAGAGGAAGATGAATTTTGAGTATACTTCTATGCTTTTTTTTTTTTTTTTTTTGAGAACGAGTCTCACTCTGTTGCCCGGGGTTGGAGTACAGTGATGCGATCTCAGCTCACTGCAACCTCTGCCTCCTGGGTTCAACCAATTCTCCTGTCTCAGCCTCCCGAGTAGCTGGGACTAAAGGCACATGCCACCACACCAGGATAAGTTTTGTATTTTTAGTAGAGACAGGTTCGCCATGTTGGCCAGGCTGGTCTGGAACTCCTGACCTCAGGTGATCTGCCTCCTCAGCCTCCCAAAGTGCTGGGATTATAGGAGTGAGCCACCACGCCTGGACTCCTTGTGTGCTTTTAATAAGCCTTTGAGATCCCTGACCTCAAGGAGCTTATGTTCTTATGGGAGAAGGACTCACAATGATCAAATAATAGCAAGCAAAAAAAGTGAGACCATGTGGCACGGACTCTAAGAGCTGTACTTCAGAATTGAGTGGTCAGGGTGGGTCCCCTGGAGGGGACAGAACTTGGGCTGGGGCTTACAGGAGGACCAAGCATACGAAGGGTGAAGACATGCCGCCATGTGCTTGATGGATGTAGGACACCCAGGGAAGAACTCGGGCTCCACGTGCTGGGGAGGTTGGGGGAGGCACATGGTGAGTGTGGAGTGCTGTCAAGATCAGCCAGGCAGTATGTGCAGAACAGATTGGGGCTGGATTGAGAAACTGAAGTCTAGGAGGGAAGCCGGGATGCTGAGAAGGGGAGTCTATGTTGTGCTGAAGGCCTTGGCCACACCCCTGACTCTGGAAAAGGAGTGACAATGTGAAGAAAAATCAACTCCATTAAAAACTGTAAAAACCACTGTCTTATGGCTGAGCGCGGTGGCTCACACCTGTAATCCCAGCACTTTGGGAGGTGAGGCGGGCGGATCACGAGGTCAGGAGTTCGAGACCAACCTGGCCAACATGGTGAAACCCTGTCTCTACTAAAAATACAAAAATTATCTGGGCATGGTGGCAGGTACCTATAATTCCAGCTACTTGGGAGGCTGAGGCAGGAGAATCTCTTGAACCCGGGAGGCGTAGGTTGCAGTGAGCTGAGATTGTGCCGCTGCACTCCAGCCTGGGCAACAGAGCTAGACTCCATCTCAAAAACAAACAAGAGGCCGGGCACGGCGGCTCACGCCTGTAATCCAAGCACTTTGGAGGCCAAGGCGGGCGGATCACCTGAGGTCGGGAGTTCAAGACCAGCCTGACCAACATGGTGAAACCCCCGTCTTAAAAATAAATAAATAAAAAATAAAAAAAGATAAAAAACAAACAAGCAAACAAACAAACAAGAAACAAAAAACCACCGTCTTTCCCAAAGGTGATGGTGATGTGTGCTAAAAACAAAACAACCCACCGTCCTTAAGGCCAGTGTTGGGAGGGAGACTAAATGACAGGGTGTGTGCGTGTTGGTGCAAGATTTATAGCAGTCTTCAGACCCACCCATGAAAAAGAGATTTTGCTTTGCTTATTACAGTTTTTTTCTCTCTCCAGACCTCACAGTATTGTTCAATTTGTCCTTGTGGCTGGGTGCAGTGGCTTACGCCTGAAATCCTAGCACTTTGGGAGGCCAAGGTGGGCGGATCACTTAAGGTCAGGAGTTTGAGCCCAGCCTGGCCAACATGGTGAAACCCCATCTCTACTAAAAATACAAAATTAGCTGAGTGTGGTGGTGGACGCCTGTAATCTCAGCTACTCAGGAGGCTGAGGCAGGAGAATTGCTTGAACTTGGGAGGAGGAGGTTGCAGTGAGCCGAGATTGCACCACTGTATTCCAGCCTGGGTGATAGAGTGAGACTCCATTTCAAAAAACAAAACAAAATCTGTCTTTGTGGTTCCTGGGCATTTTGTGGTGTGGAATTAGAAAGACAGATTGAAACAGTTAATGGAAGAAATGCTGGTATGTTAAAAAAAAAAAAGAAAAGAAAAACAGATTGAGATACAGAACTGGAAAGATGGGAAGAAAAGGAGAAGGGGTGAAGGAGTCTTAATTTTGGGGTTGGTCCCAGAGTTGCTTTTGTTGTGGTATATTCTGGTAATGGGTAAAGGAGGAGAGATTAAAACCAGTGGCAAAGAGACCCGGTTAACTACAAAAGAAAGAGCTGACAGGGACCTGAGAAGGGGAGGCAGCAGAACCATGCAGGCTGGTCAGGAGTTGGGGTACAGGTTTGGAGTTGGCAAAATAGAGTCTCAGAGCAGCTAAGGGGTACAAGAAAATGGGGTGGGGAATAAAAGGATTTTTGAGGAATGTTGCTGAGAATTGTGAGTTGGACACACTTTATGTTCTTCAAGAGACTCAAGTAAAGATCAAGGTTCTTTTTAAAGCCCTTTGCAGGGTGTGATTCTCTGAGTGCAGCTGAGCAGGACTGAACTATGTGGAGCCCTACATGATATTTGGGTTATGGGTGTTGTAAGGTATATCGTTGAGTTGAAATGAGGAAACTGAGGCCAGTATAAGAAAATGCAAATCCGATTTATTCAGTTCCCGGGCGAGGTTCTATGGTCCAGGTAAGGGCCAGAGAAGTCGCACTTAGCTTTTTAGGGTAAGGGGTTTTATAAGGAGTGAAGGCATTTGATTGGATATAGGGGAGACAAAGCATAAGGCACTTGACTGGATATTGGGACCCAGGAAGGGGAGTGAAGGCATTTGATTGGATATAGGGGAGACAAAGCATAAGGCACTTGACTGGATATTGGAACCCAGGAAGGGGAGTGAAGGCATTTGATTGATATAGGGAAGACAAAGCATAAGGCACTTGACTGGATATTGGGACCCAGGAAGTGGAATGAAGGCAGTTATTACTGGTAGGTAGGCGGGATTTCGGTGAGTGGGCCGTCTTGGGAGAAATGACCTTGACGGGGCAAAGTGCTTATCGGGCAAGGGAGTGCTATCAGGCAAGGTTTGTCAGGGCTTTCCAAAAAATTTTTGGGCAGGGGTTTTTCAGCGGGGGCTACACGTCGGGTGCAGAGTGGTGACGTAATTCCCTGTTGCCGGGGAAGGATGGGCGTGTCTGAGCTCCCGGCGAGGCAACTGGCCTTACAGGTGTGTTACATGTTCTCCATATTGCCAAGCATTTCCTTGATCTCATTTCACCCTCCTCACATATCTTCATGGTGGAGTCAATTAACATATGTAGCTGTTTTATAGACGAAACTGAGGGCCACACATCCCGAGCAGCATGCTAGGGTTTTCTCTTCTGCCCTACATCTACCTCCTAACTGGCTCCTGCACAGAGTCCTACCCTCATTTGCATTTACCTCCTCGGGATTGGTTGAAACCACCCCTTCCACCAGGCACTGCTTCATTTCTTCCCTCCCTCCCTCCCTCTCTCCCTCCTTCCTTCCTTCCTTTTTTAGAGACAGGGACTTGCTATGTTGCCCAGGCTGGAGTGCAGTGGCTATTCACAGGCGTGAACCTACTAGTGATCAGCACGGGAGTTTTGACCTGCTCCATTTCCTACGTGGGCCAGTTCACCTCTCCTTAGGCAACCTGGTGGTCCCCCCGCTCCCGGGGAGGTCACCATATTGATGCCGAACTTAGGGTGGACACCCGATCGGCATAGCGCACTACAGCCCAGAACTCCTGGGCTCAAACGATCCTCCAGCCTGAGCCTCCCAAGTAGCTGGGACTACAGGCAGCGCCACCACACCCGGCGTCATTACCTTTTCCTTCTCAGGGCTTCCTTCCTACATGTATTGTGGTTTCTCAGGCAGCATGAAAATCCCATGTGTCACACAACTACCTCTGAGCAAAGAGTCAACCCAATAACTGACAGGTTGTTTACACTGAGAGCTTCCTGGTGGAACCAAATATTCTACAGCATTTAAGCCAGGTTTGGAACCCCCTGAGGCAAGGCAGTGGGAATGATCAGGTCAGAACTACAAGTTGTCTCACAGCAAAGGAATGTGGGGGAGTGGGCAGGTGTGAGGGCAGGAGGCAGATATGTGAGCTTCAAGGCTTGTGGAGGACATGCACCTAACCCAGGTGGGAGCTGGGAGCATGTCATCCCCTTGTTGCAATGGGCTGGTCTCATGGTGGCTTTATCTGCTGAGACACATGGTGACCTTTCGCCTGCTAGACCAGAGAGCAGGTCCTTAGGGATTGGAGGCTCAGCAGATTCCCTTTCAGGCCTCTGGATTCCTGGAAGAGGAAGGAGAGTTCAAAGGTGAGTTCAAAAGTGCCTTCCATCTGTGTGTGCAAAATAATGTTACCAGCCACAGCAGTGGACTTGGAAGCAGCCAACATGGGCTGAACATGAACACGTGGATGCCGAAGATCCTTTCTCTCTTTACAATTTTTTTTTTTTGAGACAGAGTTTTGCTCTTGTTGCCCAGGCTGGAGTGCAATGGTGCGATCCCCGGCTCACCACAACCTCCGCCTCCCGGGTTCAAGTGATTCTCTTGCCTCAGCCTCCGAGTGGCTGGGGATTACAGGCATGCGCCACCATGCCTGGCTAATTTTGATTTTTAGTAGAGATGGGGCCATGTTGGTCAGGCTGGTCTCGAACTCCCAACCTCAGATGATCCACCCACCTCGGCCTCCCAAAGTGCTGAGATTACAGAAGTGAGACAGCACACCTGGCCCTCTCTACAATTTTTTAAAAATTTCTTACATTTTTTTTACTTTAACTAGGTTCTCACTAGACATAAAATTTTTTTCATTAAAATTTTTTATTTTTTATTTTATTTTTATTTATTTATTTATTTATTTTAAAGACGGGGTTTCACCATGTTGATCAGGCTGGTCTTGAACTCCCGACCTCAGGTGATCCACCCGCCTTGGCCTCCCAAAGTGCTTGGATTACAGGCGTGAGCCACCACACCCGGCCTCATTAAAATTTTTTTTTGGCCAGGCACGGAGGCTCACCCCTGTAATCCAAGCACTTTGGGAGGCCGAGGAGGGTGGATCATGAGGTCAGAGGTTCAAGACCAGCCTGGCCAAGATGGTGAAACCCCCATCTCTACTAAAAATACAAAAATTAGCTGGGTGTGGTGGCAGGTGCCTGTAATCCCAGCTACTTGGGAGGCTGAGGCAGAGAATTGCTTGAACCTGGGAGGCAGAGGTCGCAGTGAGCCAAGGTTGCGCCACTGCAGTCCAGCCTGGGCAACAGGGAGAGACTCTGTCTCAAAAAAAAAAAAAAAAATCAAGAGACAGTCTTACTCTGTCATCCAGGGTGGAGTGTAGTGGTGCGATCACGGCTCACTGCAGCCTCAACTTCCCTGGGCTCAGGTGTTCCTCCCACGTGAGCCACCAGAGCAGCAGCAGGGACCACAGGTGAGAGCCAACACGCCCAAGCAATCTTCCTGCCTCAGCCTCTCAAATTTCTGGGATTACACTGTAAGCCACCGCGTCTGGCCCTGAAGATTTCCTGCTCTCAGGAGAGACTGTGGCCTGGCCCTGGCATGGGAGCCGATATGTCACCTGGAACTTCTGGAAATTGCTGTCCTAGCACAGAAGTTGAACTCTGGTGTGCCGTGCTTGGGCAAAATTGGCATGATGGAGGGAAGGGAGAGAAGGCCATGGAAGGGAACTCAGGTTTATCTGGCTCCTGGCCTGTGCCAAACTCTGTGCTTTGCACATTTAAGCCTCCCAAACATCCTTCAAGATGGGCATTGTTATTCTCATTTAAGAAATAAGAACCTGTGCTAGGTGTGGTGGGGTGCACCAGCAGCACCAGCTACTCAGAGGCAAAGGCAGGAGATCGCTTTAACCCCGGAGTTTGAGGCTGTAAGTGTGCCATGATTGCGCCTGTGAATAGCCACTGACTCCAGCCTGGGCAACATAGGGAGACCCTATCTCTAAAATATTATAATAATAAGAGGAACCTGAGGCTCACAAAGGATATAACTGAAATTGACCCAATAGTTTCATAGGCAGTTTTTCCTGATAAATAGAAATGTTCACATCTGGTCTTAAAGCTGGAAGCTCACCAGATTCAGACAATGAAATACCAGGCCTCTCAAAAAGTATCAAAGAATCCCATAAACAGTTTTCCCCTGATGACTAGAAATGGACACATCTGAAAGCTTGAAACTCACCAGGTTAGGACAGCGGATACCAGGTCTCTCAAAAAGTATTAAAGAATCTCATACACAAGTCCTCCCCCTCCCCCCATAAACAGCAATTGACACATCTGGTCTTAAAGCTTAAAACTCACCAGATTCAGACAGAGAGATACCAGGTCTCTCAAAAAGTATCGAATAACTGAAACTCACAAATCATCCCATTCAGACAATGAGACCCAGGCCCCTCCTTGTCATGATTGCTTCCTTACCCCCTCCTGAGTTCCTGTTTTTGCTTACATTGTTACAAACCCCTAATTTTAACCAGGGAAATGGAGTTGAGACTGAGCTCCCATCTCTGGATTAAAGCCTTCTTCCTTGGCAATCCTGTGTGTGTGTCATTGGCTTTCTGTGTGACCGACAGCAGGACTTAGAAAGAACCCCTGGTGTGTCAGTAACTAATCACAAACCAAACATGACCTTTAGAGGGAGAGTAGAAATGGTGGTGCTGTGCACACAGGCTGGACCTGAGTTAGGAATAGAAAGAAACACAGATGGGCTCGGGCGTAGTGGCTCACGCCTGTAATCCCAGCACTTTGAGAGGCCAAGGTGGGCGGATCACTTGAGGTGGGGAGTTCGAGACCAGCCTGACCAACATGGTGAAACCCTGTCTCTATAAAAAAGCAAACCACACATAGTCTGACTATCTTGTCTAAACCGGGGTGCTTCTGAGAGTGAAAAGAGGCATTTAACATGCCAGGACAGTAGGCAGCAACAGGACTATTCTGGGCAAACCAGCATTAGGGTCACTACTCACAGCACCAGAGGGAAGCCATGCTCTGTGAAGCGATGGCCACTGTTTACAATATAATCCTCACAGCAGCCCTAAGGTGGATATTGTTGTCCCCTGGCCATGATGTCTGCTGAGAAGAATTTGACAAAGGAGGACACTGAGGTTCAAAGAGGTTACTTAACTTTATTTTTTTTTCTTTTTCTTTTTTTTTGAGACAGAGTCTAGCTCTGTTGCCCAGGCTGGAGTGCAGTGGCTCGATCTTGGCTCACTGCAGCCTCTGCCCCGCTGTTCAAGTGATTCTCCTGCCTCAGCCTCCCAAGTAGCTGGGATTACAGGTGTGTGCCACCACGCCTGGCTAATTGTGTGTGTGTGTGTGTGTGTGTGTGTGTGTGTGTGTGTGTGTGTTTAGTAGAGTTGGGGGTTTCACCATGTTGGCCAGGCTGGTCTCGAACTCCTGACCTCAGGTGATCCACTCGCCTTGGCCTCCCAAAGTGCTTAGATTACAAGCATGAGCCACTGCACCCGGCCGGTTACTTAACTTTCTCAAGGTTCCACAGCTAGTAAGTGGGGAAGCTCTGGCAGGCTCCAAGCCCTTGCTCTTTCTGTGAGTCATATCACCTCCAAGGTTCAGGGCCATTGGAGGAAGATCAGAGGAGGAGGCTAGCTGGAGAGAAGGAAGCTTGGGTCTTGGAGGTTGACAAGCCAGTCACCAGGCCATCCCTGAAGTCTCTGTATGGCCTCTCCCAGGGCTGGCTTGCAAGGGAAGGTGAGTGTGCAGTGGGGGTGAGGTCCCCCAGGCTTCTGCAAGGATCGTCCTGGACTTCCAGGGAGGCATGACCAAGGCAGAGGCTTGCCTGGGAATTTTCTAGGAAAAAGCCACGCCCTGAGTTGCCCCATTTTTGTGACTGGAGAACAGGAACACTGATACATTGAATGGCAGGTATCCTGGAGCCTCCGGTCTACAGACTCTGCCATGGCCCCGGCTCAGGCTTTCTGGGGCTCTGAGAGACTCATGGTGGTCTGGGATGCAGGAATACTCCATATAAGCAGCAGAAGATATACACACATATGCATGCATGGAGAATTTGTAAGCCTCAGGGTTAGTTAGTTCTTGCTCTGCTCACAAGCCAGCCTGACCCTCCAGGATGGATCGGCGGCCACAGCACAGACAACAGAGGTCTCAGGCCAAAGCTCAGATGGCCTTTGGAGTCCCCTTGACTTATTATATCACAGGCAAATGGGTAGGGATAGGCCACCAGTCATCCAGTCAGGTGGATCACAGCACCTGCTTGTACTTGGGTCTGGGCCAGTGGCAGATCTGCAGGGCAAATAAGGGAAGGGAAGTCCTGGCTCCCAGGAGGATGAGTCTGCCTGGGGTACTTCACACAAGCACAACAGCCTCAGGCCTCTGCAAGCCAAAGCTGCATAAGCAAGGACTGATCACGTGTCTTCATTCATTTAGTATTATTTTTTTAATTAGTAAAGTTATTTGAAGTGGTTTTAGGTTCGCAGCAAAACTGAGTGGAAAGTACAGGGAGTTTCCATATCCCACTGTCCCCACACATCCACAACCTCCTCTCATTCATTCATTTTTATTTATTTCTTTCTTTTTTTTGAGATGGAGTCTTAACTCTGTCGCCCGGGCTGGAGTGCAGTGGTGCGATCTTGGCTCACTGCAGCCTCCGCCTCTCAGGGTCAAAATATCCTCCCACCCCAGCCTCCTCAGTAGCTGGAACCTCAGGTGTACCCCACCATGCCCAGCTAACTTTTTTTGTATTTTGGGTAGAGATAGGGTTTTGCCATGTTGCCCAGTCTGGTCTCAAACGATCAAACGATCCACCTGAGCTCAGGCGATCCACCCATCTCAGCCTTCCAAAGTGCTGGGAATACAGGTGTGAGCCACTGTGCTTGGTCTGTGATACCAGACATGATAAATCTAAGCCCTGGCAGTCAGCCTGAAAATGTAACAAACCTCAGGGTTCATGCACCTAGAAGGTCACAATAAGCAAACAATATAGAGGAGGGCTCAGCCCATAAAAGGGAAGAAGATTTCATAATTGGGAAATTGAAACTTAAGTGGACGGGGTATAATTTTAAAGGGGAATAATGAAACTTAGGTGACGTCCAGGAAGATTGTAACCCCCATAGTACTTGACCAATGAGGAACTGGGGGAGGACTTTTGCACAGCAAGTAAATTACCTGCTGTGACTGTCCTGGGTGTGCCTGCCTGCCAGACACCCAATCTTGCAAGACGGCTATTTAAAGTCTCACTTTTGCTGTTCTTCATGCCTCTAGGTCCATTCTTTGGGTTTGGATGGGTGAGCGTGTTTCTCACAGCCTCATTCATTCATTTTTCAAACTCTGTTCCAGACACTGTTTTGGACCAAGGCCAGCCCTGCCAGTTACTTAACTCAGGTAACTTCAAGGCACTTCTAGTTCAGTGAAATAGGCAGACAAGCAGATAGACCAGCTTGCAGGTGGGGGATACCTCAAGAGAGGTGAGTCAGCCCAGGTTAGACCAGGGTGCTGAGCCCTGCAGGGCACCCTTCAGCCTACAGGTGAGGCCTGGGGGAATGCAGGGGGGTGGCCCAGGAAGTTCTGCCTGGGCTGAATTCTAAGGGAGGTGTAGACATTAGCAAAGAGGGTGATGAGGGGCGCAAGGGGGGTGGAGGGTGTGCAAAGCCCTGGGGGCCAGACAGCATGCCTGACCCAGATTCCTGGTCTGGCTCTAAGGTCTCAGTAGGTGGAGGCCGTGACAGCTTTATCTTACGCGAGTCCAAACCCGAGGGGTTCAGTTTGAGGAGGAATGGTCCAGATGGGCCACAGCAGGCATGGTGGGGATCAGGGGGAGCTTCCCAAAGGGGGCAGGGCCTGTATTAGTCCTTGAAAGAGACTGGGATGGCTGGGGTGTTGGATCGTGCCATTCGTGGCTTTGCATGTTTCCTGAAGATGCTCCAGGGTTTTCACTCATGCCTCGAGTGTCAGCCCCCTTGAGGATGGGGTCCTTTCTCTGATGGGCCAAGGGCTGACACCCCCTTTTCCTTCTGCCCAGAAACGGCCTCGGCCAACAGTCTCGCATGCCACAGAGAAGTAGCTGAGGTCTGCCAGGGTTTGGGCCTAGAGGGACACATGTCATGTCGAGTTTTCTCGGGTCATGTCAAGTTTTCTTATTTATCCCTAGAGGTGGTTCCCGGAAAGAGGGGCATTAGAAAATGGAAGCCTTTCCTAATAGAGTGAGCACGGGAGGCCAGCGACTTGGAACCCTCTCCTCAGCAAGTCTGTGGCAGACCAGACTCACAAAGCCTCCCAAGCCCCCTGGCAAGGGCAGTGGCCAGGCCGGGGGTAGGTGGGGGCTGGGAACTGGGGGCCTGTGCAGCTGGGGCTCAGGCCTCTGCTCAGTCAGAAGATGCAGACAGTAAAGGTGCCCTTTCCCCGTGGCTCTTAGAGAGGGACAAAGATGATGGGGCTCTGAGGCCACCAGAGAGAACAAGAACGGCCCAGCTTGAGAAGGGAGTATCCCAAGAGCAAGCCACACCTGAGAGGTGAGCCTGGTCCCCACCCTGCTGCTCCGGATCTGCAACAGAGCAAGCCCCGCCCTGCCCTGCTTGTTAGAGGTGGCCAGGACATACACACACCCTCTCACAAGTGTCCTGTAAAGGAGACTCCTGTCCCAAGCACTGTGTGCTGGGCCCTTGAACACATGACTGTATCACATCCGCCATCCCATGGGGGCGGGGGGACTGTCACCATCTCCATTTTACCAGTGAGTAGACAGGTTCTGGGACACGAAGTCACTACAGGTGCACGCTGGTAAGCGGCTGTGCTGAGACGTGGGCCCAGGTCTGCCTGTCTCCAAAGCACATACATACTTTTTTTGTGTGTGTGATGGAGTCTCGCTCTGTCACTCAGGCTGGAGTGCAGTGGCACAATCTCAGCTCACTGCAACCTCCGCCTCCTGGGCTCAAGCAGTTCTCTGCCTCAGCCTCCCGAGTAGCTGGGATTACAGGCACATGCCACCACGTTTGGCTAATTTTTGTATTTCTAGTAGAGACAGGGTTTTACCATGTTGGCCAGGCTGGTCTCGAACTCCCGACCTCAGGTGATCCGCCCACCTCGGCCTCCCAAAGTGTTGGCATTACTGCACACACTCTTGACACTGCACACTGTTGTGACACTGCATCCTCTCACTCAGCCTGGGGAGGGTGGAGTGGTGTGGCAGTTGAGGACTTTGCCGAACCAGATCAATAAGGATGCCTCATTGACAGGTCCACTCAGTCCCTGTTTACTGTATGTACATCTGGTCTGTGCTAGGCACTGTGCTCCGTGCTGGGGCCACAATGGGGAACAGAATCCACAGGCTCCCTGCCCTCGGGGACCTTTCTGAGATAGCCACCCACATGTACGCAAAAGTAGACACACCGATAAGCACCACGGAGGAAAAGTACGGGGTACTGAGTGGGGGTAACCTTGGAGCCTGATTTAGTCAAGGCAGGGGTTTTCAGGGGAGACTTCCTGGAGGAGGTGAGTGGAAGTAAGATGAGTGACCAGGAGTTAGCCAGGGGAAGGTGAACCAGAGCATTTCAGGCTCAGGTTATTACATGTGCAAAGGTGGGAAGGGGAAGAGCTGGCTGGGGCACATAAAAGTTTTGTGAGTGGGGCAGAGTGCAGTGGGTGAAGTGGGCACGGTGGGACAGGGGCCCAAGGGGGCAGGGACTGGGTGGGGACCATGGAGAGGCTCTGGGAAGCCAAGACAGGTACCTGTGAAATTAGAACTTCCTCTCTTTTCCATGAGCTAAATGAGAACCACACACTGCACACAGCTTCCTTAGCTAATAGCTTGGGCTGCATTAATAGTGGTATAGCATGCAGGTCAAAGGAGGTGATTTTTCCTCCTTCTGGCTCAGAGTGCATCTGAAAGGTTGTAGTCTTTTTGGGGCCCCTGCTGCCCAACATCTGCAGAAGAAGAGCCAGCATGCTGAAGGCTTTGCCAAAGCCAGGCTGGATAAGCAGGGAAGAGCAGCCTCAGGGGACAAGAGTCTATCCTAGAACTCTGAGAAATGTCCTGGCGTTGAGCCCCATAGAAGGAAAATGTCCTGACACCTACAGCTTACGGAGATTGAGGGAGTGACTGAGGGATTGAGCCTCCTGCTCTGAGGATGTTTGAGGAGACACTGGAGGACCAGAGGTGTGGAGAGGGCTCCTGCTTAGCTTCACGGGTGGCCTAGAGTCAGTCCTTGCCATTGCTTGAGCATCTACTGTGTGCTCCCTCCCTTCCAGCTTTGGGCTGGAGACTCACCACACACGTCCCCCAAACGCAGGATCTTGGACCTCACTAATGATGGAGCTGACCCAGGCGAGTCTAGGACAGGCTCAGGTATTTTTTCTGCTCAGACTGCTTTGGGGGAAACCAGGGATTGGGGATGGTGTGGTCTCAGGCCCATAGTTTGGCTGCTGGTGGTCACCTGAAGTTATTTCCCAGGGCCTGACTGTCAGAGTCAAAGGTGTGTTCTGGTGCCTCCAGCTGCCATCCTTGCAGTCCTCATCTATTCGGAAGCTAAGAGAAGTCAACACCTCCCTCCTCCACTTCCCCTTCAACTGTGTGCGTACTGGGGCTTCCAGTTCTCTCTGGGTGGTCCCCAGACAGAAGGCTGCCCTGGCGGTCATGCGCCAGGCTTCTTGCTCTTGGCTACCTCTTTCTTTTATGTTATATTAGTCCCCAAGCTCTCGCCTTCTTTCTTGATGATGGCTCCAACCCGTGCCTGTGGCTCCTTCCCACCGCCATCACCAGGCCTCCAGACCTGGCTGCCCTGGAGGCCCTTCCACCCACCTTCTGCTCCCCGCTTGGCCCTCAGAACTCTCTGCTGAGTTCTGAGACCAGAGCCCGTCACCGTTTTTAAAAAAAAGTTTAATATAGGCTGGGCGCGGTGGCTCATGCCTGTGATTCAAGCACTTTGGGAAGCCGAGGCGGGTGGATCACCTGAGGTCAGGAGTTCAAGAGCAACCTGGCCAACATGATGAAACCCTGTCTCAAACTAAAAATACAGAAGTATTAGCTGGGCGTGGCGGTGCAGTCCTGTAATCCCAGCTACTTGGGAGGCTGAGGCAGGAGAATCTCTTGAACCTGGGAGGCAGAGGTTGCAGTGAGCTGACATCGAACCATTACATTCCGACACTTCATCAGAAAAAAAAAAAAAAAAATGGGGGAGGGTTGGAAAAAAAATTGAAACATAACACATATGGCATAGTGCACACTTTGTGTGTGTGTGTGTGTTGACGGAGTCTTGCTGTATCACCCAGGCTGGAGTACAGTGGTGCAATCTTGGCTCACTGCAACTTCTACCTCCCAGGTTCAAGCGATTCTCCTGCCTCAGCCTCCTGAGTAGCTGGGACTACAGGCACCCACCACCATGCCTGGCTAATTCAGTGTATTTTTAGTAGAAACAGGATTTCACTGTGTTAGCCAGGATAGTCTCCATCTCCTGACCTCGTGATCTGTCCACCTTGGCCTCCCAAAGTGCTGGGATTATAGGCGTGAGCCACCGCGCCCAGCCTAGTGCACACATCTTAAGTGCACAGCATGATGGATTTTTTTGTTTTTTTTGAGACAGGGTCTCACTCTGTCACCCAGGCTGGAGTGTAGTGGTGCAATCCCAGCTCACTGCAGTCTCTACCTCCTGGGCTCACGTGATCCTCCCATCTTGGCCTCCTGAGTAGCTAGCATACAGGCACATGCCAACCATGCCCAGTTAATTTTTGTAGAGATGGGGTTTTGTCATGATACCCAGGCTGGTCTCGAACTTCTAGGCCCGAGAGATCTGCCCACCTCAGCCTCCCAAAGTGCTGGGATTCCAGGTGAGAGCCACCACACCCGGCTGGCCTGCATAATGGATTTTTTTTTTTGAGACGGAATTTTGTTCTTGTTGCCCAGGCTGGAGTGCAATGGTGCAATCTCGGCTCACCGCAACCTCCGCCTCCTGGGTTTAAGCAATTCCCCTGCCTCAGCCTCCTGAGTACCTGGGATTACAGGCATGCACCACCATGCCCAGCTAATTTTGTATTTTTAGTAGAGACGGGGTTTCTCCATGTTGGTTAGGCTGGTCTTGAAATCCCAACCTCAGGTGATCTGCCCACCTCAGCCTCCCAAAGTGCTGGGGTTACAGGCATGAGCCACTCGCACCCGGCTTTGCATGATGGATTTTTAGAGGTGCACACACCTGTGAACCACCACCCAGATCGACCTCGAGAACTTTTCCAGGTCCGTTCTTTCCAAAAAGCTCCATCCTCTAGGCTCCCCACAGCTTTACTGTGGGACACTTGGCGGGTGTTGCCTTACATTCCAACTAGCTGGAGGGCCAGAACCCCTCCTGTTTGCTGTTTTTGCTTCACTCTGCCAACCTGGCATGGTGCAATGCCCATAGGAAGTACCCCTGTGGGCCGGGCGCGGTGGCTCATGCCTATAATACCAGCACTTTGGGAGCTGAGGCAGGTGAATCACCTGAGGTTGGCAGTTCAAGACCAGCCTGACCAACATGGAGAAACCCCATCTCTACTAAAAATACAAAATTGGCCAGGCATGGCGGCACATGCCTCTAATCCCAGTTACTCGGGAGGCTGAGGCAGAAGAATTGCTTGAACCCAGAAGGTGGAGGTTTCAGTGAGCTGAGATCGCAACATTGCACTCCAGCCCCGGCAACAAGAACAAAACTCCATCTCAAAATCTCAAAATCAATCAATCAATAAATAAGTGCCCCTGTGGCCCATTAGATGGAGGGGTTCAGGTTTCACCCAGAGTGTCCCAGAATCTGTGCCCAGTTGTCTCTCAGAAATGTGGGCGAGGCGACAGAGATGGAGGATGAGGTCACCAGAGTGCACAGGATCCCTGAGCACCCAGTGCGCTGATTCTGCTCAGGTGACCTGCCACCCCAGGGATGATGCGTACAGGCCTGGAGGCAGACATTCTCAGCAGAGGGCTCAGGAGTGTGGAACTCCTTGTATGGACTCCCTGCCCAGAGGACACAGTGCAGCATAGCTCTGCCCAAACTCCTGTCCCGGATCCAGAGACACCTGCCTTGAGTGACCACCATGGCAGGCTCAGAGATCTAAAGGAATAGGGCTAGGCTGTACTCAGGGGAGCCTTTGAAGTCAGGTGCCTGGTGCAGAACGCTCTGGGAGAGGCCAGAATGTATAGCTTCTCACCTGGAGGGCAAGACCTCCTTGGCTGGCTTCCCCCTTCCCCTGGGAACCAGTGCCTTCCCTCTCCGCAGTTCAGGGCCCAGCCAGGAGGTGGTACCACCAAAAGAACAGAGTCTCAGCCTAGACTTGAGTGGCAAGATGGGGGACAGCAGGTGGCTGGAGGTGGGTGGGGAGGCAGGGCCGCGTGGGTATGTGGTACATGAAGTCCAACAGCAGTCTTGGAGAGCTACGTCTCCAGCCTGCAGAAGACTAGAAGATGCTCTTTGCTCTAAGGCACAACCGTCTAGATCTTTGAGGTGGAGAGAAAGAGCCCTTTTCTGGGGTCCAGATCCCAGTGGTCACTGTGAGTCTTCCCCTTGGGTGGACTCTTGAGTTCCTGAGACCATGTTGTTCCATCTCCTCTTTGACTGTAGGAAATAGGGGTCTCACACCAGGCTTGGGGCTGCTAGGTAAATCTTTGTTTTTATATCACGTCTGCTATTTCAGGGATTAATGCAGGCCTTGGATACCAGACACCAACATATGTCTTCTTAACCGCTCTGCTTAAGGCAACATGGTAGCAAAGTCTTATTATCAGAGATGATCTGTCCCTCCATGATGGGTAGAGGCATGACCAAATAGGGAGGGAAAGAAAAGGAAGAGAAATGAACATCAATGGTCAATGCAGGTGGTAAGTACCTTAGATCAACTGAAGTACCTTAGATCAGCTTCTTTTTTTTTTTTGAGATTGAGTTTCGCTCTTGTTGCCCAGGCTGAAGTGCAATGGCATGATCTCGGCTCACCACAACCTCTGCCTCCTGGGTTCAAGCGATTCTCCTGTCTCAGCCTCCCGAGTAGCTGGGATTACAAGCATGCGCCACCATGCCCAGCTAATTTTTTGTATTTTTAGTAGAGACAGGGTTTCTCCACATTGGTCAGGCTGGTTTCAAACTCCCAACCTCAGGTGATCCACCCGCCTTGGCCTCCCAAAGTGCTGGGATTACAGGCCTGAGCCACTGCGCCCGGTCCCAGATCAACGTCTGAAAGGGGAAAGCTGGTAAGTTAACGTTTCTGGAGTGTCCACTCTGTGTCAAGCGCTTGCTTGCTCTTGTGTGATCCATGGGATATCTTACTATCCTCATTTTACTGAGAAGGATATTGATGCTCTTGGGAGTTATCCAATCAGAATAAAAAGCAGGAAGAGATGGAGCTGGATTTTGAGCCAGCTGTGTCCAGCTCCAAAGCTGGCTCTCTGGGTCTCTTTCTCCTCCAAGGAATGTACTCTCTAGGGGCCATGAACATGCTTTCATGGTGAGATGTCCTGTCCCACACCAAGGGGGCCCTCTCCAGAGACTTTTTTCTTGAGACGGGGTCTGGCTATATTGCCCAGGCTGGTCTTGAACTCCTGGCCTCAAGTCATCCTCCCACCTAGCCTCCTGAGTAGCTGCAATTACAGGCATGAGCCACCATGCTCAGCTTCTCTAAAGATTTGAGGGAAGCTTCCAACATGTAAGAGAGAGGCCAAAACAGCAGAACAAACAGAACTCAGAGGAAACAAAGATGATGCAAAGAGCAGAAGAAAATGTCAACAAAAAAAAAACCTGTCATTGATCATCTCAGAAAGACTGGAAGACATATTGCATCCATGAAGCAGGAACTGGATGCCATAGAAAGGGGAGAGATCAGAGAACAAGAATTTAAAATGTGGGAAGGTAGTAGAAAGATAAAATCAAGGAAACCTTTCAGAAAGTTACATAGGGCCGGGCGCAGTGGCTCACGCCTGTAATCCCAGCACTTTGGGAGGCCGAGGCGGGCGCATCACAAGGTCAAGCGATCGAGACCATCCTGGCCAACACGGTGAAACCCCGTCTCTACTAAAAATACAAAAAAATTAGCCGGGTGTGGTGGCACACACCTGTAGTCCCAGCTACTTGGGAGGCTGAGGCGGAAGAATCGCTTGAACCCAGGAGGCGGAGGTTGCAGTGAGCCGAGATTGCGCCACTGTGCTCCAGTCTGGTGACAGAGCAAGACTGTGTTTCAAACAAAAAAAAAAAAAATTATGGCACTTTCCTAGGGCCTGGGATTTCGAAAAACAAAACAAAACAAAATAAAATAAAATAATAAAAACAGAAAGTTCCATAGAAAGACTCAGAGATGAATGACAAGATACAAGAGGTAAGAAAATTAGATCAGTCTGAGATTCAACATCTGGCTGAATCAACTTCCTGAAAAAGAGGTCAGAGGTAACAGTGGGGGAGTTATTTTATTTTATTTTCCTTTTCTTTTTTTATTTTTATTTTTTCTGTTATTTTCTTCTTATTTTTGAAAGAGTTACTTTAAAAACACAATGAACATTTTCAGAAGAGACAAAAGTGCTTCACTGAGAGTCTACTGAGTGCCCAGCAAAATGAATGTATATAAAACAAAGCAAAACCTGTCACCAAGACTCATCATCGTGAAATCTTAGAACACTAGGATTAAAGAGAAGATCTTAGGGACAGGACTTCTGGAATGCTGGCATGAGGAGCTCTGCAGACAAAACAACCATAACTGATGAAAAATAATTTTAAAAACAACCATTTACATTCTCTGGAATTTGTCCTAAGGCCATATGGCAAATAAAGAAACATTTATTGGCCAGATGTAGTGGCACACGCCTGTAATCCCAGCACTTTGGGAGGCCAAGGTGGGAGGATCACTTGAGGCCAGGAGTTTAAAACCAGCCTGGGCAACAAAATGAGACCCCATCTTTACCAAAAATAAAAAAAAAAATTAGCCAGACATGGTGGCACACACCTGTGGTCCCAGCTACACGGGAGGCTGAGGCAGGAGGATTGCTTGAGCCAGGAGGTCGAGGCTGGAGTAAGCCATGTTCATGCCACTGCACTCCAGCTTGGGCAACAGAGGAAAGGGTCTTGAATTTAATTTGATCGGACTGTGGAGAAATTACGTCCAGGTGATTGTAAAACATAGAGGAACCAGGCTGGGTGTGATTGCTCACGCCTGTAATCCCAGAACTTTGGGAGGCTGAGGCAGGTGGATCACCTCAGGTCAGGAGTTCAAGACCAACCTGGCCAACGTGGCAAAACCCCATCTCTATTAAAAATACAAAAATTAGCTGGGCGTGGTGGCAGGTACTTGTAATCCCAGCTACTGGGGAGGCTGAGGCAGGAGAATTGCTTGAACCCAGGAGGTGGAGGTTGCAGTGAGCTGAGATTGCACCTCTGCACTCCAGCCTGGGAGACATGAGCGAAACTCCATAACAAAACGAAACAAAACAAAGGAGGAACCAGTCAGCAGTTAGTAGAGGCTAACAGTTGTATGGTACCAATGCACAGGTTAACAGAAAGCTCAAGAACAGACCCAAAGAAAGCCCTCTTAAAGCCATGGTCATGCCAGGGTGACAGTGCACATATCCAGGGCTGTGCCTTCTTAGGCATGACATCAGAAAATGTACACAGCAGGGAAATAAACCTCCCTAAAGTAGTCTGGCCAGGCCACTAAATAAATAAGCAAACAACAAAAACAAGAAGCCGTGTGCATGTGGCAGAGGGGTCATGGTTAGTACCCAGAGCTGCTGCAATTTATTATCTGAAATGTTAATATATTTTATTTTAATTTTCTTGAGACAAAATCTCTTTCTGCTGCCTAGGCTAGGGAGCAAGTGGCATGATCTCGGCTCACTGCAGTCCCTGCCTCCTGGATTCAAGCAATTCTCCCGCCTTAGCCTCCCGAGTAGCTGGAATTACAGGTGTGTGCCACCTCGCCCAACATTTTTGTATTTTTAGTAGAGACGGGGTTTCACCATGTTGGCCAGTCTGGTCTTGAACTCCTGACCTCAGGGGATCCGCCCACCTCGGCCTCGCAAAGTGTTGGGATTACAGGCGCAAGCCACTGCACATATATTTTATACCATAAATATATATTATTTTAGCATAATATAATACTGTATAAACTATAAGTATATTATAAAATACAGTTTTTAACAAAAAATTATGGGACATGCATAGAAACAGGAATATGCGACGCATACACAAGAAAAAGCAGGCAACAGAACTGCCGTTGAGAGGATTCCAATGTCAGACTTAGCAGGCAAAGACCTCCAAGCAGCCATTAAAGAACTAAAGGAGGGTGGGCGTGGCAGCTCATGCCTGTAATCCTAGCATTTTGGGAGGCAAAGGCAGACGGATCACGAGGTCAAGAGATTGAGCCATCCTGGCTCACACAGTGAAACCCCAGCTCTACTAAAAATGCAAAAATTATTGGGACATGGTAGTGCATGCCTGTAGTCCCAGCTACTCAGGAGGCTGAGGCAGGAGAATCGCTTGAACCCAGGAGGCGGAGGAGGTTGCAGTGAGCTGAGATTGTGCCACTGCACTCCAGTCTGACGACACAGCAAGACTCCTTCTCAAAAAAAACAAAACAAAAAGAACTAAAGGAAACCACACTTATACCTAAAGAAGTAAAGGAAGGAGGGGCACAGTGGGTCACGTCTGTAATCACAACACTTTGGGAGGTTAAGCTGAGGGAATTGCCTGGAACCAGGAGTCAAGGCCAGCCTGGGCAACATAGAGAGGCCTCATCTCTACAAAAAATTTTAAAATTACCTAGGTATGGTGGCACATGCCTGGCACTTGGGAGCCTGAGGCAACAGGATTGCTTGAGTCCAGGATTTTGAGGCTGCTGTGAGCCATGATCTCACCACTGCACTCCAGCCTGGGTGACAGAGTGAAACACTGTCTGAAAAAAAGAAAAAAGAAGTTGGGCATGGTGGCTCACTCCTATAATCCTAGCACTTTGGTAGGTTGAGGTCACAGAATTCTTGAGGCCAGGAGTTCAAGACCAGCCTGGCCAACATGGCAAAACTCCATTTCTACTAAAAATATAAAAATTGTGGCTGGGCATGGTGGCTCACACCTGTAATCCCAGCACTTTTGGAGGCCAAGGAAGGCAGATCATTTGAGGTCAGGAGTTTGAGACCAGCCTGGCTAACGTGGTGAAACCTCATCTCTACTAAAATTTTTTTAAAAAATTAGTCAGGCATGGTGGTCCATGCCTGTAATCCCAGCTACTTGAGAGGCTGAGGCACAAGAATTGCTTGAACCTGGGAGGTGGAGGTTGTAGTAAGCTGAGATTACACCACCACATTCCAATCTGAGTGACAGAGTGAGACTCTGTCTAAAAAAAAGACAAAGAAGATAGAAAGGAAAGTATAATGACAATGTCTCGTCAAATAGAGAATATCAGTAAAGAAATAGAAATTGTATAAGAAAGAATAAAATGGAAATTCCAAAGTTGAAAATTGCCATAACTGAAATAAAAAATCCAGTAGAGGAGATCAGCAATCAATTTGAACTGGCAGAAGCAGAATCAGTGAACTTGAAGATAGATTGATAGAGAATGCAACCTGAAGAGCAAAGAGAAAAAGGAATGAAGAAAAATGAGCAAAGCCTTAGAGAAATGTGGGATGCCATTAAATACACCAAAATATATATAATAGGAGTACCAGAAAGAGAAGAAAAAGAAAGGAAGACAACAAAAATTTGAAGATGTAATGGCTGAAAACTTCTCAGAAATGATGAAAACCACTCACCTACACATCTAAGAATCTTAAGGAACTTCAGGTAGTAGAGAGCCACACTCAGACACACTCTATTAAAACTCTGGAAAGCCAAGGACAAAGACAATATATTGAAAACAAGAAAAATGGTTTGTCACGTCCAAGGGAACCCCAATAACAATAACAATCACCTTCTCATCAGAAACAATGGAGGGAAGAAGGCAGTGGGATTATACATTCGAACTGCTGAAAAAGAGCTATCAACCAACCGTCTTTTCCAGCAAAACTAATGTTATGGGATCTTTGGGGTTTCTATTTTCTGGCCGGAAACCTCTGTGGCTGGTGGTGCCTTTCCTGAAGTTCTTGTCCTGTGTCCAGGAAGAATGAGATATGCAGACAAGTGAAGGGTGAACAATACAAAGAGGAGCTTTATTAACTGTTAGAACAGCTCAGAGGAGACATGCAGTGGTAA
Organism: Ateles fusciceps; assembly: GCA_036589455.1. Lineage (NCBI taxonomy): Eukaryota > Metazoa > Chordata > Mammalia > Primates > Atelidae > Ateles > Ateles fusciceps. The sequence continues at coordinate 717,924 of JAZHEH010001923.1, forward strand.
CTCCCTCACTGTAGGCAGGTTGTTCTGTTGAGTGTTCAGCTCTCAGCAAAGAGGAGGCCCTGGAGAGGGTAGCTCCTTTCTGCAGCTGGTCATTCCATTATCTATTCAGCTCTGGCTGACCCTAGGGTTTTTATGGGCCTCAGAGGGGAGGAAGTGTGCAATAATTGGTCCATGGGCAGCCATAGTGGCCTGGAAAAGGCATCAGTTTCTACTCTAGCTGTGGGACTGGCAGCCCAGCCCCCAGCCTTCAGGCCCTCCCTGGCCTGAAGGTAGGGCCTCACCAGGGACTCGTTCTCATCTTCTCAGGAATCAGTCCACCTCCTGCTGCCATTCATGGCATCTGGCCTTGGTCCCAGCATTGCTCCAAGATTGGAGAAGGTGCTGACAGCAGGGAGTAGTCAGGCGGTGGGAGCAGGCACTTCTGAGCCTGCAAAGGAAGTGGGTGCCTTTCTGCTCCTCCAAGGGGATGCCTGAGTCTGCAGCCTGGTTTGGATGTCTGCAGCCGTGCCCAGGAAGGCAGGGCTCCTGCCTGCTCTGTGGAGCAGGAGGTGAGGACCACACCTCCCTGCTTCAGCTGGTGTCTTGGCAGTGGCCACTCTAGATGGGTCACTGTTGCCATCACTAGATTCCAGAAAGGAAAGTGAAATATAGACATTTCCAGATAAACAAAAATAAACATAATTTGTTGCTAACAGACCTACCTTACATGATGTAATAAAGGAAGTTCTTCAGGATTTAAGTAAGTGATCCCAGCTGTACTCAAAACCATATGACAAAACAGAGTGCTGGTAAAGGTAATTATGTATAAATATAAAAAACAGTATAAATACATATTTCTTCTTTCTGTTAACTAATTGTAAAAAGCTATTGTATAAAACAATGTCTATTATTATTGGGTTTGTAGCATATAGAAATGTAATATAGTCAATAAGAAAAGCGCATAGTAGGTGTTCAACAGCTGGAAGCTGCTGTATTGTTACTGTCGTTATTGACCGGCCTGTTTAGGAACACGAAAGTGGATTATAGGAACTCCAGAAAGGGATGCTTGACTTCAATACTCAGAAAAGTTTTAAATGAATATTAAAATGCATATAGAAGTTCGGGCGCGGTGGCTCACGCCTGTAATCCCAGCACTTTGAGAGGCTGAGGAGGGTGGATCACAAGGTCGGGAGTTCAAGACCAACCTGGCCAATATGGTGAAACCCCATCTCTACTAAAAATACAAAAATTAGCCAGGTGTGGTGGCACACGCCTGTAATCCCAGCTACTAGGGAGGCTGAGGTAGGAGAATCACTTGAACTCAGGAGGCGGAGGTTGCAGTGAACCGAGATTGCATCACTACACTCCAGTCTGGGTGACAGAGAGAGACTCCATCTCCAAAAAAAAAAAAAAAAAAAAGTGTGTGGAAGCATTTTAAAAATATGGACGATTTACTTCTGTATCCAGAAATATACAGACTAATGAATAGAGAAATCCCGTCCTAAAAATGCTGAATGAAATATCAAAAATGTGTGTGAAAGCACAGATGAACAGGTGTTAAACAGAATCAGTCAGAAGCCAGAATAACAAGAGAGCATGACCCCATCAGGGTGAGCCTGCACCGGGGCCTGTGCTTCCTGAGGCCCTGGGCCGTAAACAGCCAGCGTGCCAGGCACCTCCTGGGCATCACTTCAGTCCTCTTGACCCCAGTTCTTATTCTTGCCATTGTTGAGGTGATGAGTGTTCTGTGGGCCTTATGCGGGTGCCACCTCGCCTTGTGCACATGGTGTCCACCCCTCCCCTTCCTGTCTGAGTCTCTCTGACCCACAGGGCAGATGCTCTTGGGAATCCCCTGGACCCTCAGGCATGCACAGACCCAAGTTCAGAGGAGTTCATGTCTGTGCGGCCACTCCTGACCAATGAGTGACACAAGCAAATACTCACTGTGTCTTTTTTTAACCTCCCATTTCTTAAGACATCTTGGAAGATCCTATACGAATCAAGCACTTATCAGAGGTCCCCTTGATAAAGCAACCTTGTCCTGGGCTTGCCTTTCTTTGTTTCTCTCTCCAGCCCTCAATCCTGCTCCCTGGGATCACTTCCCAAATTAATTACACAAAAACTGTCCAGGTGCGGTGGCTCACACCTGTAATCCCAGCACTTTGGGAGGCCGAGGCAGGCAGATCGTGAGGTCGGGAGTTCAAGACCAGCCTGACCAACATGGTAAAACCCCGTCTCTACTAAAAATACAAAAATTAGCTGGTGGTGTGTGCCTATAATCCCAGCTACTCAGGAGGCTGAGGCAGGAGAATCGCTTGAACCTGGGAAGTGGAGGTTGCAGTGAGCTGAGATCGCGCCACTCGAACTCCAGCCTAGGTGACAGAGTAAGACTTCATCTCAGAAAAAAAAAAAAAATTACATAAAAAACTTGGAGGCTCTGCTTTTAAGGGAACCAAAACTAACCAGGAAAGAGGAGAAAAGGCCTGAAGTCTGGTCCTGGGCGGTAGGACCCTTCATCTCCTCCTAACTTGGGACTTCTCAGAAATCAATAGAAGAGAAATAGGGGAAAAAAACTCACCTACAGAAGACTTTGCTGTAGCCACTTAGCTGTGGCTGGAGAAGCAACACAGGGTAAAAAGGAAGTCTGAAAGCCAACATTCAGTCAGAGAAAAGCCCAAAATTATATTCCCTGTATAACCAGAAAAACCTTAAGCCAAAAAAATGTCTCAGGTGGTTCTGAGTTGAAAGTACTCTTAGGTGCCTGGCAAAAGCAAACAAAAATCCTTTCTGGAAGAATATATTTTAAACACAGATTCAAAGCATTCCCACAAAGAATTACAAGAAACATGACCTCATAATTAAAAATTAATAGGTTCATATGGAAACAAACCACAAGGAGCATGAGTCAGCAGAAACAGTAAATAGCAGGGTGAGACCCATAAATCTTGGATAAGACAGAATGATGAGACACAGAATAGAAAATAAGTATTTTAATGTATTTAATGAAGTAAAAAAACATACCGAAAATACAATGAGAAAGAAACTAATAATATTAATTAGGCATATTTAAAGATGAACCAGATTAAACTTCTACAAATGAAACTGCAATAATTAAAATTAAAAAGCCTCAAAAGACTGGTGAAAAAGCCGAATAGACAAAGTTGAAGACAGAATAGTAAATTGAAAAGTAGAGCTTTGCCAGGTGCGGTGGCTCATGCCTGTAATCCCAGCACTTTGGGAGGCTGAGGTGGGCGGATCACCTGAGGTCAGGAGTTCGAGATCAGCCTGACCAATATGGTGAAACCCCGTCTTTAAAAAAAAAAAAAGAAAAGTAGAGCTTAAAAAATTACCAAGAATTCAACAAAGAAAGAAAGAAAGGTAAAATATGAAAGAGAGGCCGGGCGTGGTGGCTCATGCCTGTAATCCAAGCACTTTGGAGGCCAAGAGGGCGATCACCTGAGGTCCGGAGTTCAAGACCAGCCTGACCAATATGGTGAAACCACGTTTAAAAAAAATAAAAAATAAAAAATAAAAGAAAGAGACATGGGAGAAATTCAACATTTGTTCATGATGAAACCTCTTATCAAAGTAAGAATTAAAAAGGCACCTCCTCAAAGCAATGAAAGACATCCCCAAAAAACCTATATCTACTATTGTATTTTATAGTGAAAGACAAATCGGCCAGGCATGGTGGCTTACACCTGTAATCCAGCACTTTGGGAGGCCAAGGCTGGTGGATCACCTGAGGTCAGGAGTTGAGACCAGTCTGGCCAACGTAGTGAAACCCTATCTCTGCTAAAAATACAAAATTAGTCAGGTGTGGTGGCTCATGCCTGTAATCCCAGCTACTTGGGAGGCTGAGGCAGGAGAATCACTTGAACCCAGGGGCGAAGGTTGCAGTGAGCTCCCAGATTCAAGCAATTCTGCTGCCTCAGCCTCCCAAGTAGCTGGGGTTACAGGTGTGGGCCACCATGCTTGGCTAATTTTTGTATTTTTAGTAAAGACGGGGTTTTACCATGTTGGCCAGGATAGTCTTGATCTCTTGACCTCGGATTCCGATCTCCTCGGCTTCCCAAAGTGCTGGGATTACAGGCATCAGCCCCAGTGCCTGGCCTTGAGTTACTTTTTTTTTAAAAAGCCAGCGAAATTTAGCAGTAGGGGGTTTTATACCAACTTTAGTGACACTAATTTTTTTTTCTTTTGAGATGGAGTCTCAGTCTGTCGCCCAAGTTGGAGTGCAGTGGCGTGATCTCAGCTCACTACAAACTCTGCCTCCCGGTTCAAGTGATTCTCCTGCCTCAGCCTCCCAAGTAGCTGGGTTTACAGGTGCACACCATCACATCTGGCTAATTTTTGTATTTTTAGTAGAGACGGGGTTTCACCATGCTGGCCAGGCTGGTTTTGAAGTCCTGACTTTGTGATCTGCCCGCCTTGGCCTCCCAAAGTGCTGGGATTTCAGGCCTGAGCCACTGCGCCTGGCCTGGTTAATCATTTTTTAAAAAGGACCTCAACTCGGCCAGGCGTGGGGGCTCACGCCTGTAATCCAAGTACTTTGGGAGGCCAAGGCGGGCGGATCACCTGAGATCGGGAGTTCAAGACCAGCCTGACCAACATGGTGAAACACCATCTTTAAAAAAAATAAAATAAAATAAAATAAAAAAAAGACCTCAACTCATACTTCACACCATATTTTAAAAGTCAATCAGGCCGGGCGCGGTGGCTCAAGTCTGTAATCCCAGCACTTTGGGAGGCCAAGGTAGGTGGATCACGAGGTCAAGAGACCGAGACCATCGTGGCCAACATGGTGAAACCCCGTCTCTACTAAAAATACAAAAAAAATTAGCTGGGCGTGGTGGTGTGCGCCTGTAGTCCCAGCTACCCGGAGAGGCTGAGGCAGGAGAATTGCTTGAACTGGGAAGCGGAGGTTGCAGTGAGCTGAGATCGTGCCACTGCACTCCAGCCTGGTGCCTGGCGACAGAGCAAGACTCTGTCTAAAAAAAAAAAAGTCAGTCAATATTAGAATTTATTAACATTAGTGGCCAGGCACAGTGGCTCACGCCTGTAATCCCAGCACTTTGGGAGGCCAAGGCGGGTGGATCACAAGGTCAAGAGATCAAGATCATCCTGGCCAAAATGGTGAAACCCATCTCTACCAAAAATACAAAAATTAGCCAGCGTGGTGGCACACACCTGTAATCCAAAGCCACTCAGGAGGCTGAGGCAGGAGAATTGCTTGAACGTGGGAGGCAGAGGTTGCAGTGAGCCGAGATTGTGCCACTGCATTCCAGCCTGGTGACAGTGTAAGACTCCGTCTAAAAAAAAAAAAAAAAAGTAACTCAAAATGACCACACACAGAAAATATAACTGTAAGCCTTCTAGGAAAAAAAAAAAAAGTGGAAAAATCTTTGTGACCTTGAGTCAGACAACATTATTAACTAACTTGACCTACCTTTGATAGAATACTCAGTTCATTAACACTAGAATACACATTATTTTCAAGAAAACATGGAACATTCGCTAATACAGATAATATACTAAGCTATAAAACTAGACTCAATAAATTTTTAAAAATTGAAATCACACAAAATATGTTCTCCATACACAACAGAATTAAATTAGAAATCAATAAGATAAGAAAATAGAGAAATCCCCAAATACTGGGAAATTAAACCAGGCATTTGTCAATACCCATGGGCCAAAATGAGAACACAATAAAAATTAAAGTTTAGCTGGCCAGGCGCAGTGGCTCACGCCTGTAATGCCAGCACTTTGGGAAGCCGAGATGGTTGGATCACAAGGTCAGGTTATCGAGACCATCCTGGTCAACATAGTGAAACCCCATCTTAAAAAAAAAAAAAAAAATTAAAGTTTAAATGGACCTGAATGAAAATTGAAACACAACATGTCAAAATTTATTGTATGTCATTAAAGTAGTGCTTACAGGGGAAATTATAGTTTTAAATGCTTATATTAGAATGGGAAAAAACCAAATATCAATAATCTAAGTTCAAAAAAAGAAAAGCAAATCAAGTTCAAAGTATACCAGGATATGAATCTGCCAAAAACAAAACAAAACACACTAAGAAGAAGGGAAGAAATAATAAAGATAAGAGCAGAAATTAATGAAATAGAAAAAAATAGAGAAAAGCCATGGGACCAAAAGTTGGTTCATTTAAAAAATATATCAACAAAATTGATAAAGCTTTAACAGGTCTGACGAAGCAAAAAAGAGAGGTTATGCAATTTACCGAAATCAGCAGTAAAAGAGGGACATGACAACAAACGATTTACCAAATAATTACAGCTAACTTGATACTTCATGGTGCAGACTGAGTACTTTCTCCCTAAAATCAGGAAAAAGGCAAGAATATTATCTCTCTCCACTTCTATTCCACACTGGACTGGAGTAGAATTTCCAGTACAATCAGGGAAGGAAAAGAAATTAAAGGCATGCAGATTAGAAAGTAATAGGTAAGACTGTCTTTAATTACAGAATGCATAGATGTACATAATTCTAGGGAATGTACTTTAAAACAAGGAACATTAATAAGTTTAGCAGAATCACTTGCAAGATCAATATACCTAATCAATATACATAAAGATCAATATACATAATCAAAAAACTTTCCACAAAGAAAAACCCAAGCGCAGATGACTTCACTGCTGAATTTTATGACACAGTTGAAGAAGAATTAACACCAATTCCTTACAAACTGTTCCAAAAAGTAGAAAAGGAGAGAGAGAAAAAAAAAATTTAAAAAAAAAGAAAAAGAAAAGGAGAGAGCACTTTCCAGATCATTCTATGAAGCCAATAATTTCCCAATACCCAAAACAGACAAAGACATCACAAGAAAAAACAAACAAGGGAGGAGGGGGGCGCGGTAAAAACAAAAAAAAAAAAAAAGAAAAAAGAAACAAAAATGAAGAAAACTACAGACCAATATCTCTTGTCAGTATAGATGTAAAAATCTTCAAAAGAAATAGTATCAAACTGAATCCAGCAACATATGAAAAGAGAGTACAGCATGGCCGATGGGGACTTTTCCCCAAGAAGGCAAGGTTGGCTGAAGATATGAAAATCAATCAGTGTTATATACCATATTAATAGAATAAAAGATGGAAGCTTTAAAATCAGGTCAGTGATGCAGAAAAAGCATATGAAAGAATCCAATACCTTATATGATAAAAGTACTCAGAAAGCTAGAAATAGAAATAGAAAGGAGGTTCTCTGAACTGATAAAGATCAATGTATGAAAAGTTCACCACTAACACAGTACCTAGTGGTGAAAGACTGAAACTGTCCCCCTAAGATCAGCAACGAGGAAAGGATTTTTGCTGTTACTACATCTATTCAAACATTGTACTGGAAATCATAATAGCCATGCAAATGAGATCCTCCTTCCCTGCCCCAAAATGAAAGAAACAAATGGCATCACTATTGAAAAAAAAAGTAAAACTACTTCTATTCTCAGATAATATGATTATTCTATGGAAAGAATTATTAAATGTTATGGAAGGCACAGAAAACCTGTTAGAGTTAATAAATTTAGCCAGCTTGAAGAAATTAAGAAAATAATTTCATTTACAATAGCATAAAAAAGCATAAATTGGCCAGGCATGGTGGCGCACGCCTGTAATCCCAGCACTTTGGGAGGCTGAGGTGGGCAAATCACAAGGTCAGGAGATCGAGACCATCCCGGCCAACACAGTGAAACCTCTTTCTCTACTAAAAATACACAAATGAGCTGGGCATGGTGGCATGTGCCTGTAATCCCAGCTACTCAGGAAGCTGAGGCAGGAGAATTGCTTGAACCAGGGAGTCGTAGATTGCAGTGAGCTGTGATCACACCACTGTACTCCAGCCTGGCAACAGAGTGAGACTCCGTTTCAAAAAAAAAAAAAAAAGGATAAATGACTTGGGAATGAATTTAACACAAGAAACACAAGATTCATATGCTGACAACTACAAAACATTGAAAGAAATTAAAGAAGGCTTAAATAAATAGAATGATATTCCATATTCATGGATTGGAAGACAATATTGTTAAGATGGCAATACTCTCTAAATTTGTCTACACTTTCAATGCAGTCCCTATCAAAATCCCAGCTTCTCTTTTGCAGAAATTGGAAAGCTGATTCTGAAATTTCTATAAAAATGCAGCAGAGCCAGGGTAGCTAAAACAATCTTGAAAAACAAGAACAATATTGGAGAACTTACACTTCTTCATTTCAGACCTTCCTGCAACACTATAGCAATCAGGACTGTTTACTGCTGGCCTAAGGACAGACATACAGATTAATGAAATAGCAATAGAACTGAGAGTCCAGAAGTAAACACATATAATTCTGTTCCATTGATTTTTTTTAACAAGGATGCCTAGATAATTTAATAGAGAAAAATGTCATATCAACAAATCACTGATGCTGGGACAACTGGATATCTACATGCAAAAGAATGAAGTTGTCTGGGCACGGTGGCTCACGCCTGTAATTCCAGCACTTTGGGAGGCCAAGGCAGGTGGATCACGAGGTGAGGAGTTTGAGACCATCCTGACCAACATTGTGAGACCCCATCTCTACTAAAAATACAAAAATTAGCTGAGTGTAGTGGTACACACCTCTAATCCCAGCTACTCGTGAGGCTGAGGCAGGAGAATTGCTTGAATCCGGGAGGCGGAGGTTATAGTGAGCCGAGATCACACCACTGCACTCCAGCCTGGCGACACAGCCAGACTCTGTCTCAAAAAAAAAAAAAAAAAAAAAAAAAAAAAAATGACGTTGATCCCTTCTTTAGACTGTGTACAAAAATTAAGTCTGATCTGGAAATGGGTCATATACCTAAATATGATAGCTATAACTCTAAAACTGTTAGAGGAAAACATAGTCATAAACTTTCATGACCTTAGGTTAGGCAAAGCCTTCTTAGAGGCAACAGCAAAAGCACCAGCAACAAAAGATTAAATAGATAAATTGTACTTCATCAAAACTGAAATCTTTTGGCTTCAAAGGACACTATCAAGAGAGTGAAGAGGGCCACGGTGGTCCACGCCTGTAACCCCAGTACTTTGGGAGGCTGAGGCAGGTGGGTCATGAGGTCAGGAGTTTGAGAACAGCCTGACCAACATGGTGAAACCTGTCTCTACTAAAAATACAAAAATTAGCCGGGCGTGGTGGCATGCACCTGTAATTGAGCTACTCAGTAGTTTGAGGCAGGAGAATCGCCTGAACCCAGGAGGCAGAGGTTGCAGTGAGCTGAGGTCACACCACTGCACTCCAGCCAGAGCAACAGAGCAACACTCTGTCTCAAAAAAAAAAAAAAGAAAAGAAAGAAAAGAAAGTGAAAAGACAACACAGAGAATGAGGTAAATTATTTACAAATTATGTATATAATCAGGGATTAGTATCCAGAATATAAAATAACAACAACTTAAAAAGACAAATATCTCAAAAATTGGGCAAAGGATTTAAACAGATATTTTTCCAAAGAAGATATACAAATGGACAACAGCACATGAAAAGATTGTAAATATTATTAGCTATCAGGGAAATGCAAGTCAAACCCACAAGGAGATGCTACATGACACCTACTAGGATGGCTATAATAAAACAGATGGGCAATAATAAGTGTTGGCAAGGACGTGGAGAAACTGGAAACCTCATACATTGCTGTGGGAATGTGAAATGGTGCAGGTGCTTTGGACAAGTCTAGCAACTCCTCAAAAAGCTAAATATACTGTTACCATATGACCTACCAATTTCATTCTTAGGTATATACCCCCCCCAAAATGGAAACATATTCACACAACAATTTGTACACAAATATTCATATCAGTGTTATTCATAATAGCAAAAAAGTAGAAACAACCCAATGTTCATCAATTGATGAATGGCTAAATAAAATGTGGTATATCCACACAATGGAATATTATTTGCCCATCAAAATGAATGAAGTACTGATAATGCTACAACTTGTACAAACCTTGAAAACAGCATGCTGCTGGGTGCGGTGGTGCGTGCCTGTAGTCCCAGCTACTCGGGAGGCTGAGGTGGGAGGATCGCTTGAGCCCAGGAGTTCTGGGCTGTAGTGTGCTATGCCGGGCGGGTGTCCACACTAAGTTCGGCATCAATATGGTGACCTTCTGTGAGTGGGGGGACCACCAGGTTGCCTAAGGAGGGGTGAATTGGCCCAGGTCGGAAATGGAGCAGGTCAAAACTCCCTTGCTGATCAGTAGTGGGGTCGCACCTGTGAATAGCCACTGCACTCCAGCCTAGGCAACGTAGCGAGACCCCGTCTGTAAAAAAAATTTAAAAATTAAAAAAAAAAGAAAACATCATGCTAAGTGAAAGATACCAGCTACAAAAGTCCACATATTGTATAATTCCACTTATATGAAATCCCAAGAATAGGCAAATCTGTACAAAGTGAAAGTAGATTAGTGGTTGCTAGGGTATGAAGATAGGAGACAGTGGAGACTGATTACTAATAGATACAGGTTTCTTTTGGTGTAATAAAAATATTCTGGAATCAGATAGTGGGGGATGGTCACACAACTTTGTGAATGTAGTAAAAATACATAATTGTACATTTTAAAAAGGTGAATTTTATGGTATGTGATTTATATACTTCTATCATTTAACAACGAACACTCAAAATTAAAAAGTAAATTTGTCCATAATAGCAAATAAAGAATAAATTTAACAAAAATAGCATAACGTCTGTATACTGTTGACTGTCTTCTGTACACTAAAAACTACGAAGCACTGCTGAGAGAAAATTTAAAATTTTCCAATAAATGGAAAGATATAGGCTGGACACAGTGGCTCACGCCTGTTTTCTCAGCAATTTGGGAGGCTGAGGTGGGCGGATCTGGGCTCCTCAAGGCTTGAGAATTTCAATGATTCAAGGTTGCAGTGAGCTATGACCACGCCACTACACTCCAGCTGACCTACAGAACAAGATACCATCTCAAAAAAAAAAAAAAAAAAAAGTAAAATAAAATAAATGAAGAGATATATAATGTTCATGGATTGGAAGACTCAATATTGTTAAAATGGTATATTTGTAGATTGGATGCAATCTTTCTCAAAATCCCAGCAAGCTTTTTTATTTTTATTTTTATTTTTGATAGAATTGACAAACTGATCCTAAAATTTACATGAAAATGCAATGAACCTAAAATAACCAAAACAATTTTGAATAAGAAATGCAAGGATTCAAAATTTTCTGTGTAGCCACAATAATTAAGACAATGTGGTATTAGTAAGCATACACATATAGATTATGGAACATAATAGAGATTTCAGAAATAAACTCTTGAATTCATTTTTAGCAAAGTTTCCAAGGCCATGCAGTAGGGTAGAAGAAAATCTTTTCAACAAATAATATTAGTACAGCTCATCCATATACCAAAATAAACTAAGAAAAAAAACAAAAATTCCCCACAAATGTAGACTATTACCTTCTCACTATACCCAAAAAATAGATCATAGATCTAAAGTTAATAACCAAAACATCTAGAAAAAATAGAAGAAAATTGTTATGATCAAATATTTCTTAGCTTGACAGCAAAAACATGATCCATGGCAAAATTGATATACTGGACTTCATAAAAATTTTAAAGAACTTTTGCTCTTCAGAAGACACAAATAAGACAATGAAAATACAAGCCATAAGCTAGGATAAAGTATCTGCAAATCACATCTCTGCTAAGGGACTTGTATTAAGAACAGATAAAGAGCTCTTACAACCCAGCAATTAAACAAACAACCCAATTTTACAATGGGCAAAAAGTTAAGTAGATATTTCACCAGAGAAAGTTTCATAAAAAGTTAAGCATATACTTACTATACAATTCTGTAATTCCACTCCCATTTATCTACCCAAGAGAAATGAAAACATTATGTTCACACAAAGACTTATATGTCAACAATCATGGAAACATTATTTATAATAGCTTAAAATTGGTAACCATCTAAATAAATGTTCATCAACTGGTGATTAAAGAAATAAAATGTGAGCCGGACACAGTCACTCATGCCTGAAATCCCAGCACTTTGGGAGGCAGAGGTGGGCGGATCACCTGAGGTCAGGAGCTCACGATTAGCCTGGCCAACATGGTGAAACCCCGTCTCTACTAAAAATACAAAACAAAATGGCCAGACACAGTGGCTCATGCCTATAATTCCAGCACTTTCAGAGGATGAGGTGGGCGGATCACGAGGTCAGGAGATTGAGACCATCCTGGCTAACACCGTGAAACCCCATCTCTACTAAAAATACCAAAAATTAGCTGGGCATGGTGGCATGTGCCCATAGTCCCAGCTATTCAGGAGGTTGAGGCAGGAGAATCACTTGAAACTGGGAGGCAGAGGTTGCAGTGAACCAAGAATGTGCCACTGCACTCCAGCCTGGGCAACAGAGAGACTGTGTCTCAAATAAATAAATAAATACAAATACAAAAATCTAGTTGGGTGTGGTGGCATGCACTTGTAGTCCCAGCTACTCAGGAGGCTCAGGCATGAGAATTGCTTGAACCTAGGTGATGGAGGTTGCAGTGAGCCAAGATTGCACCACTGCACTCCAGACTGGGATACAGAGCAAGACTCTGTCTCAAAACAAACAAACAAAATGTTGTGTATCCTTATAATGTAATTCTTTTCAGCAATAAAAAAGAAACAGTGCTCACTTCGGCAGCACATATACTAAAATTGGAATGATACAGAGAAGATTAGCATGGCCCCTGAACAAGGATGACATGCAAATTCATGAAGCATTCCATAAAAAAAAAATTAAAAAAAGGAAACAATTCATAAATGCTATAACATCAACAAATTGCAAAAATATTATTCAAAAAAAAACCTGACAAAAATACTACGTATTTTATGATTCTATTTCTTCCAAGTTCAAATAATGTAAATCCATAAAGACATAAAACAGATCAGTTGTTGCCTGGGCCTTAGGGTAGGAGTAGGGATTGACAGCAAATGGGCAGAAGGAAAGCTTTTGGGATGGTGAAAATTTTCTAAAACCGTATTGTTGTGATGGTTCCACAACTCTACCTTCACCATGGGTGAATTTTATGGTATATAAATTAAAACTCAAAACATCTATTTTGAATTTTGTTCTCAACCATAAGACAAAAACCAACTAGTTTTTAAAACAAAAATATTTTAACACTAAAGAAGTTTATAGATAGCAGTAAGCACATTTAAAATGTTTAGCATCACTAGTCATTAGGAAAATTAAAAAATAGGCCAGGCACAGTGGCTGACACCTGTAAGCCCCTGACCAACTTGGTGAGACTCCGTCTCTAAAAAAAAATAAATAAATAAAATAAAATAAATTTTAAAAAAGAAAAAGAGAGCTCCAGTGATCTGCAATCTTCAGCTGAGTGCTGATCAGTGCAGATGTGTGGGGGACACTACCACAGCTGGGGAAAGAGCCATTGGAAAGGACAGGCAGAGCCATCACCAGAACTCACAGAACTGGGGATATTTCATGTTTCCAGCGGCAGAGTAGAAAGACCTCCTAATAAACCAGTTTCAGACAGAGGACTCAGAAAAGAGAGTATTGCCAAAGAAGCCCTAGAAAACAGTTAAAGGCAAGCCTCAAAAAGGTCAAATAGTTTCCAAGTAACTTAGCTGTCTCCAGGACCAAAGCTGAAAATTAAAAGGAAAAATCCCAGAATACAACGATTTAAAATTACAGCATCTTGCATCAAATTGAAAATGACCAGGTATATGAAAAGTGGGAAAATATGACTCTTAATGATAATAAAAATAAATCTATAGAGAGACTGAGAAATGACATAAATGATAGGCAGAATTAGTAGACAAGGACATTAAGACAGAAATTACAGTCTCTGTATGTTCAAGAAGGTAGACAAATCCTGAGTGTAAGAGACATGAAGTCTATTTCTAAAAATCCAAATTCAAAACTACTGGATAAGGAAATTGCAGTATGTGAGATTAAAAATAGACTGGATGGGATTAGCAGCAATCTAGGCACTGAAGTGCAGATCACTGAATTTGGAGACAAGGCAGTAGAAACTATCCAAAATGAAATACAGAGAGAACAAAGACTGGAAAAATAAAAAACAAAGGAGCAGAGGATCAATGAACTGTGGGACATCAAAGTCTAATTTACATGTAATTGAAGTCCCAGAAGAAGAGGAAAGAGTTGAAGGGACTTAAATACTAAAAGAAATAATGGCATAAAAATTTCTAAATTTGATGAAAATTAACAGTAATTAGCCGGGCATGGTGGCTCACGCCTGTAATCCCAGCTCTTTGGAAGGCTGAGGTGGGCGGATCACCTGAGGTCAGGAGTTCAAGACCAGCCTCACCAATATGGTGAAATCCCGTCTTAAAATAAAAAAGAAAAGAAAATTAACAGTAATTACAAAAAAGCTCAATGAACCCCAAACAGAAGAAATCTGAAGAAAACTACATAAAGTTACATCATGAGCAAATTGCTTAAAACCAATTAACTTTATTTTATTTTTATGTATTTATTTTTTTGAGACAGAGTTTTGCTCTTGTTGCCCAGGCTGGAGTGCAGTGGTGCAATCTTGGCTCACTACAACCTCCGCCTCCCGAGTTCAAGCGATTCTCCTGCTTCAGCCTCCTGAGTAGCTGGGATTACAGGCGTGAGCCACCACACCCAGCTAATTTTTGCATTTTTAGTAGAGATGGGGTTTTGCCGTGTTGGCCAGGCTGGTCTCGAACTTCTGACCTCAGGTGATCCGCCCACCTTGGCCTCCCAAAGTGCTGAGATTACAGGGGTGAGCCACCATGCCTGGCCCCAATTATCTTGAAAAGACACTGTTTACAAAAATGAAAAGGCAACCCACAGCCTGGGAGAAAATATTTGCAAAACAGATTTCCAACAAAGAACTTGTATCTAGAATATATAAAAAACTCTTACATCTCAATAATAAGAATTCAAATAACCCAATAAAAAAAAATGGATAAAGAGACTGGTGCAGTGGCTCACACTCATAATCTCAGCACTTTGGGGGTGGAGGCATGAGGATTGCTTGAGCCCAGGAATTAGAGAGCAGCCTGATCCAATATAGTAAGACCCCCATCTCTACCAAAAAAATACAAAATTATCTGGGCTTGGTGGCACATCCCTGTGGTCCCAGCTACTCGGAGACTGAGGTGGGAGGATCCTTGAGCACAGGAGGTTGTGGCTGCAGTGAGCCACGATTGTGCAACTACACTCCAGCCTGGGCAACAGAATAAGACCCTGTCTCAAAAAAAAAAAAAAAGAAAAGAAAAGAAAAAACGGACAAAAGATAGATCTAAATAGACATGTTGCTAAAGATGAGATACAGATGGCAAAGAAATATATTAAGAAATGTTCAATGTCGTAAGTCATTGGTTAAATGCAAATTAAAACCACAGAGACAGACTGCTATGCCCCCACTGCAATGGTTGACATTTTAAAAATTAGCTGTACCAAATGTTGGGGGATGTGCAGAAGCTGAAACTCTCATACGCTACTGGGAGAAAGTAAAATAATGTAACCACTTTGGGACAGAGTAGGGAAGTATTTGTGTATGTTTATTATTTATTAATTTGAGACGGAGTCTCGCTCTGTTGCCAGGCTGGAATGCAGTGTGACCATCTCGGCTCACTGCAACCTCCGCCTCCCAGGTTCAAGCGATTCCCTTGCCTCAGCCTCCCATGTAGCTGGGACTACAGGCGCACGCCACCACGCCCAGCTAATTTTTGCATTTTTAGTAGAGACAGGATTTCACCATGTTAGCCAGGATCGTCTCGAACTCTTGACCTCATGATCCACCCGCCTCGGCCTCTCAAAGCCCTGGAATTACAGGCGTGGATTACTGTGCCCTGCTGTAGGTTTTTAAGTAGTTAATTATAGCCAGGGAAGGGTGGCTCATGCTTGTAATCCCAGCACTATGGGAGGTTGAGGCAAAGGGATCACTTGAACCCTGACAAGTAACCCAGACAAGTTCAAGACAAGTCTGGACAACATAGGGAGACCCCATCTCTACAAATAATTTTTTTTTTCAACCAGGGGAAAGCGCAAATGCAGTCCCCCACTACCACAAATTATGCAGTCAAATTTCCCACATTTGGGGAAATCGCAGGGGTTGGCACATATGGAGTGCAATGGATAAGCCTTGCCCTGGGAAAACCACCTTCATGATCATGGTATCTCCCCTGCCAGGTAAGTAATTTTTTTAAAAGAAAGTAGCTGGGCTGCGGGGCGCAGTGGCTCATGCCTGTAATCCCAGCACTTTGGGAGGCCGAGGCGGGTGGATCACAAGGTCAAGAGATCAAGACCATCCTGGCCAACATGGTGAAACCCCGTCTCTACTAAAAAAATACAAAAAATAGTTGGGCATGGTGGCACATGCCTGTGGTCCCAGCTACTCGGGAGGCTGAGGCAGAAGAATCACTTGAACCCTGGAGGCGGAGGTTGCAATGAGCCGAGATTGCACTACTGCACTCCAGCCTGGGCGAAGAGCAAGACTCCATCTGAAATAAATAAATAAATAAATAAATAATAAATTAGCTGGGCATGGTGTCACATGTCTTTGGTCCTAGATAAGTCAGGAGGCTGAGGTGGGAGGATCACTTGAGCCTGGGAGATCAAGGCTGCAGTGAGGTGTGATCACACCACTGCACTCCAGCCTGGGTGACAAGGAGAGACCCTGCGTTAATCTGTTTTCTCACTGCAATATACTACCTGAAACTGGGTAATTTATAAAGGAAAAAGGTTTAATTGATTCACAGTTCCAGATGGCTGGGGGAGACCTCAGGAAACTTATAATCATGGTGAAAGGCCAAGGGGAAGCAAGAACCTTCTTCACATGGTGGCAGCAGAGGGAAGAGTGAGAGTGCAGGACAAACTACTCTTTATAGAACCATCAGATCTTGTGAGAATTCACTCACTATCAGGAGAACAGCAGCCTGGGGAAGACGGCCCCCATAATCTAATCACTTTCCTTCCTTAACACGTGGGGGATTGCAGATCCCTCTGTCAACACATGGGGATTTACAATTAAAGATGAGATTTGGGTAGAGACGCAGAGCCAAACCATATCAGACCCTGTCTCAAAAAAGAAAAATACATTAATTATTCACCTGCCATGTGACCTAACCATTGCACTCCTGAGTATTTACTCAAAATAAATGAAAGCATATGCCCATACAAAGACTGTACGTCAATGTACATAGCAGCTTTATTAGTAATGGCCCAAAACTGGAAATAACCCAAGTGTCCATCAACAAGTGGGTGGTAAGCAAATGGCGGAACATCCACACAATGGAATACTACTCAGCAGTACAAAGGAATGAACTACTGTGTATGGTGTGGGTCACTAAGTGAATGAATCTCAACAATTATGTTAAGTAAACGAAGCTAGACAAAAAAAAAAAAAACTTAACCTGTATAATTCCGTTTATGTAAAATCCTAGAAGTGGGAGGATCGCTTGAGGCCAGGAGTTTGAGACCAGCCTGAGCAACATAGCAAGACCCTGTCTCTAAAAAAAAGTAGGAAAAAAAGTTAGCCAGATGTGTGTGCCTGTAGTCCCAGCTACTTAAGAGGCTGAGGCAGGAGGATCACTTGAACCTAGGAGTTTGAGGCTGCAGTGAGCTGTGATTGCACCACTGCACTCCAGCCTGGGCAACAGAGTAAGACCTCATCTCTAAAAATAAATAAATAGGCCGGGTGCAGTAGCTCACACCTGTAATCCCAGCACTTTGAGAGGCCGAGGCTGGTGGATCACAAGGTCAGGAGTTCCAGACCAGCTTGGCCAAGATGGTAGAAACTGTCTGTACTGAAAATACAAAAATTAGCTGGGTGTGGTGTAATCCCAGCTACTCGAGAGGCTGAGGCAGGAGAATCGCTTGAACCTGGGAGGTGGAGATTGTAGTGAGCCACTGTACTACAGCCTGGGAGACAGAGCAAGACTCCATCTCAATAAAATAAAATAAAATAAAATAATTTAAAATCTAGAAAATGCAAATTAATCTATGGTGATAGAAATTTTACCAGCGATTGCCTGGGAGCAGGGTAGGGGAAGAATCAAATGAACAAAGAAGTGCAAGGGCACCTTTGGGGCTGATGGTTGTGGTCGTTTTTTTTTTTTCTTTTTGAGATGGAGTTTCACTCTTCTTGCCCAGGCTGTAGTGCAATGGTGCAATCTCGGCTCACTGCAACCTCCACCTCCCGCGTTCAAGTGATTCTCCTGCCCCAGCCTTCCAAGTAGCTGGGATTACAGGCACCCAGCATGCCTGGCTAATTTTTGTATTTTTAGTAGAGACGGGGTTTCACCATGTTGGCCAGGCTGGTCGCAAACTCCTGACCTCAGATGATCCGCCTACCTTGGCTCCCAAAGGGCTGGGATTACAGGCGTGAGCCACCGTGCCCCACCTGGAAGTGATCACCAGGTTGATTGTGATGATTTGTACGCCTGTGTCAAAACTTATGAAATTGTACACTTCGGCCTGGCGCGTGTGGCTCAAGCCTGTAATCCCAGCACTTTGGGAGGCTGAGGTGGGAGGATCATGAGGTCAAGAGATCGAGACCATCCTGGCCAACATGGTGAAACCCCATCTCTACTAAAAATACAAAAATTAGTTGGGCATGGTGGCGTGCGCCTGTAGTTCCAGCTACTCAGGAGGCTGAGGCAGGAGAATTGCTTGAACCAGGGAGGCAGAGGTTGCAGTGAGCCAAGATGGCACCAGTGCACTCCAGCCTGGCAACAAAGTGAGACTCTTTCTCAAAAAATAAAAAAGAAAGTGCAACTTAAAAATTTGCAATAGCGCCGGGCACAGTGGTTCATGCCTGTAGTCCCAACTACTCGGGAGTCTGAGGAGGGAGGATCGATTGAGCCCAGGAGTTCTGGGCTGTAGTGCGCTATGCCAATCGGGGTGTCTGCACTAAGTTCGGCATCAATATGGTGACCACCCGGGAGCAGGGACCACCAGGTTGCCTAAGGAGGGGGTGAACCGGCCCAGGTCAGAAATGGAGCAGGTCAAAATTCCCATGCTGATCAGTAGTGGGATCGCACCTGTAAATAGCCACTGCACTCTAGCCTGGGCAACATAGCGAGACCCCGTCTCTTTAAAAAAAAAAAAATTTGCAATAGCAATGAAAAATATATAAGATATTGAGAATAAGTCTAACAACAAAAGAATGTGTAAAAACCTTTTTTTAAAGAGATGGAGTCTTGCTATGTTGCCCAGACTGGTCTTGAACTCCTGGGCTCAAGCAATCCACCCACCTTGGCCTCCTAAAGTGCTGGGATTACAGGCATAAGCCCATGTACCCGGCCCTGTAAAATCTTTTTTTCTTTTTTGAGAGATGGAGTTTCGCTCTGTCACCAGACTGGCGTGCAATGGTGTGATCTCTGCTCACTGCAACCTCCACCTCCCGGGTTCAAGCAATTCTTTGTCTCAGCCTCCCCCAGTAGCTGGAATTACAAGCACCCCTCACCATGCCTGGCTTATTTTTGTATTTTTAGTAGAGACAGGGTTTCACCATCTTGGCCAGGCTGGTCTTGAACTCCTGACTTTGTGATTTACCCGCCTTGGCCTCTCAAAGTGCTGGGATTACAGACGCAAGCCACCGTGCCCAGCCGTAAAACCCTTATGTAGAAAATTATAGCACCTTACTGAAAGGCAATAAGAAAACCAAATGAAGAGCAATACCATGTTCATGGATAGACTTAATGCTATAAAGCTGTTCTTTCTCCCCAAATGGATCTATAGATTTAGTACTGTTTCCATCAAATCATAACAAAGCTTTTCACACACTTCACCAAAAAAATATTAATGACTAGATCCTATAAATCAATTAGGGGGACAAAAAAATTCAATAGAAAAATGTTTAAAAATATGATCAGGTGCTGGGTGCGGCGGTTTAGGCCTGTTAATTCCAGCACTTTGAGAGGCCGACGTGGGCAGATCATTTGAGGTCAAGAGTTCAAGACCAACCTGGCCAACAAGATGAAACCCCATCTCTACTAAAAATACAAAAGTTAGCCAGGCATGGCGGCAGGCCTCTGTAATCACAGATACTCGAGAGGCTGAGATAGAAGAATCACTTGAACCTGGGAGGTGGAGGTTGAAGTGAGCTGAGATCACACCGCTGCACTCCAGCCTGGATGACAGAGTGACACTCTGTCTCACAAATATAAAACAGAACAAAACCATAAACAGGTATTTCACAGAAAAGAAGACACCAATGGCCCATTAAATATATGAAAATATACTCAACTTCATTAGTAAAAAGGGAAGGGTAAATAAAACCACAAATTATCATTTCATGCCCACTAGTTTGGAAAAAATTAGAAGACTAAGAAAATGCTGGTGAAATGTAACTATGAAACTGCAGTGGGATGTGTGATGAGTACACCCACTTTGAAGAAGAGTTTTGCATTATTTGGTAAAAGTGAACATTCCCACACCCTGTGACCCAGCAATTCTAATCCTGGAGACATGGACGGAATAGTCACAAGAGGACTTTTAGTAGATCAGAAACAAAATAGCCCACATACCCATTATAGTCGAGTGAATAAATGAATTGTGGTTCAATCACACAACTGAATACTATAATGTAGTGAAACAGGAAAGTATAGCTCCATGCATTAACATGGATGTAGCTCACGATATTTTCCAGACGGCCACCACAACATAGCCCATCTCATGTGCTCTTCTCACCTTTCGAGATGCCAGTGACATGTTACATCTTTCTTGTGGTCCCACAGGTCCCTGAAACGGTTTTTTCCCCTTCCAGTCTATTTTCTTTCTGGTTCAGTTTCAGTCTATTTTCTTTGTGGTTCGGATTGGGTAATTTCTATTCTGTGTTTCAGTTCACAGATTCTTTCTTCTGTCCCCGCCCTTCTTCTGTTGAGCACATCCACTGAGCTTTAAAATTTAAAATTGTAGTCATTGTCTTTTTCAGTTCTAACATTTCCATTTGGCAGTGCATATGTTAATTAGCTTGATTTAGCCATTTCACAATGTCTGCATATAGCAAAACATCATTTGTATACCATAAGTATATAATTTTTGTTTGTCAACAAAAATAATAAAATTTGTTTGGTTCTTTTCTCTCTTCTCTCTCTTCCTCCCTCTGTCCTTCTGCGCCTATGCCCGTTTTCTTTTTTTTTTTTTTTTTAACAGCGTCTTCCTCCATTGCCCAGGCTGGAGTACAGTGGTGTGATTACGGCTCACTGCAGCCTTGACCTCTCAGGCTCAAGCGATCCTCCCACCTCAGCCTCCCGAGTAGCTGGGACCACAGATGGGCACCACCACACCTGGCTAATTTGTTGTAGAGACAAGGGTTTGCCATGTTGCCCAGGCTGGTCTCAAACTCCTGGGTTCCAGTAATCCACCCACTTTGGCCTCCCAAAGTGCTGGGATTACAGGCACAATCCACCGCACCTGTCCTGTATCTTCTATTTCTTTCCTGAGACTTTCCATGTTTTTGTTTCAAGTGTGTTAGCAATTGCTCATGAAGCATTTTATGATGGCTGCTTTAACCTCGTCACCAGATAACTCTGACATCCATCATCATGGCATTAGCATCTATTCATTGTCTTTTCTCATTCAGTGTGAGATCTTCCTGGTTCTCTGCATGACTGGTGATTTTCTATTGAGACCCAGTCACGTGAGGTATGACGCAACTCTGGGTCTTACTGAAACCTTCTTGCTTCCTATGACGCTACTCCAGCACAGGAGGAGAGCTGCTGCCTCCTTGCTGTGTGGTGGAGGTAGAGGTCCAGGTTCCCCATTCAGCACCCATGGACTCTAGAGAAGGGGGCACCGTGCCTTACTTTGGAGGGTGGGGGAGCCCTAGATTCCTCTAGACAATCACTGACTGTGCAGGGTGGGGGTATCGCCTGTTAGGGTCACAGCAAGACAAGCCCATAGACCCCCTCTCCATTCTCCCCCTGCAAAGCCGAACTCACAACAAAAACAGCCTCAAGCCTTGCAAACAGGGCATCTGGCTTCCAGGATGTGGTCGCACCCGGCTCTTGAACCCAGGATGGTGACCCAATTAAGCAGAATGTTAGCACCTAAGAACCAAGATGCAGTTTTTCTTAGAATAGCACCTGGCTACCTGCAAACCCCCTATATAACCCCCATAGTCTGTAAGCCAGGCTGCTGCCTTCACTACCTGTGGGTGAAAAAAACTTGCTAAACCTGACCCCTGGGTCTGCCTCTCTGCTTACATTGCCTTACCGCTTCTTCATGGCTTCGGTTTTCACCATATTCTCAGGATGGCAGTGACCTTGGAGTGGAGAGCGGAGATGTGACTGGGGAGGAGACACAGGAGGCTTCAAAGGAACTGGGAATGTTTTATTTTTTAGTTGGGAAGTAGGTATACAGGTTTTGTTCTTTTGTTTTTTGAGACAGAGTCTTGCTTTGTGACCCAGGCTGGAGTGCCATAGTGCGATCTCAGCTCGCTGCAACCTCTGCATTCCAGGTTCAAGCGATTCTCCCTCTCCCCAAATAGCTGGGATTACAGGCATGCGCCACCACACCCGGCTAATCTTTTGCAGATTTGGTAGAGACGGGGTTTCACCACGTTGGCCAGGCTCGTCTCAAACTCCTGACCTCAGGTGATTCATGGGCCTCTGCCTCTCAAAGTGCTGGGATTACAGGCGTGAGCCACTGTGCCCAGCCAGAATACAGGTATTAATTATATTATTTTTATATGTTACAGAATGTTTTAGAAACAGAAAAACCTAGCCACAACAGAGTAGAAATATGCTGTCTGTGCTTAGAGTATTTGTAACACAGTTAGCTGAGCTCCTCGGACATAGTGATATCCATTGTCTATAGTATTAAGCACTGTGTGCCAAGTACTGTGCCAAGCACTTCACACACATCATCTTATTTATCCCTCACCACACTCCTAGGGGATAGATACTAACCCATTTTACAGACCAGGAAGCTCAGACTCAAAGAGGTTAAGTCACTTGCCCAGAATCACAGAGCAATATGTGGCTGAGATGGGATGGGAACCCAGGCCTGTCTGCAGAGCCTGTGCTCTTCAACCCACAGCACCCGAACAAGGTTAAAACCAGTTAAATTCATTCATCATAATCATCACATGCCACGTCCCAGCCACAGCTGATACAATCTGACAGAAAGCATTGGACTCCCACAGGATGGGTAATGTGTCTTGGGAGGACCTTGTGGGCAAACTGAATACAAGTGGCAGCCACATCCAAACAAGCCCAGGGTCAGGACCTACCCAGATGAGCAGGGCTTAGAACTAGCCAGTGAGGCAGGAGCTGTGGCTGAGGCCAGTCTAGCCATGTGGCAGGGTTGTGAAGGCAGGCAGAATAGCAAGGAAGGGACGCCAGAGACGGGGAACCACTAAAGATGTCTCACCTCCTGTTTCAGAGAGCGGGATCCGATCGGCGGGGCAGGAGTGGCTGGAATTGGAGGGGAGAGAATAGTGTATGCAGGAGCAGAATACCAGATGTCAGAGCTAGCAATCCAGGCAGGGGCCAGAATCTAGGGCCACAGAGATCGTGATCCGCCCCGTCCCCACCACTTTCTCTGTGGCACACGGGAAAGAGGACATAGAAATTAAGTGAAATTGGCTAAGGTGAATCACCCAAGAACTGCAGCCCTCTAGGAGCTGC
This sequence comes from Ateles fusciceps, assembly GCA_036589455.1. Lineage (NCBI taxonomy): Eukaryota > Metazoa > Chordata > Mammalia > Primates > Atelidae > Ateles > Ateles fusciceps. The sequence goes on from JAZHEH010001923.1 coordinate 741,546, forward strand.
AGGCCCTGTCCTACCCAGCCTGCCCAACTGGTGGGTGGCAAAGACCTGTCCGCCCACTAGGACGGGGGAAGAGGCAGAGTTACCAGTTAGGAGCTCACTAGGTCACTGTCCATGGGAATGGCGGTGCAGGCCAACAAAACGGAATTGTCCAGGGACAACTGTCGACTCCGACTGCAAGGCCACAGCCCTGGGATGGGAATCCTGGTTGGACCACAGCTCACAGTCATGCTTGGAGTATTTGTGCAGCCAGATTCAGGCTGAGTCCCTAGCAGCTAAGAGTCTTCCAAGGATACAGGAAGCGTAGTCTGGCATCTCTGGGTTTAGACTTACAATAGGGAAGGACAGGGGCAAATGAGGAAAAGTGACCAGGATGGCAAGGGACCCACCCTTTCCCCTCAGAGCTGCTGCAGGAGCAGCTCTCCTAGCCCCAGCACATTCTGGGCACCGATTCACAGCTGGTAGGCGCCTGTGACCTGGACTGGCTGGACAAGTTGGGCCAAATCGATTGTTCCTTCGGAGTTTATTATGAAATATTCCACTTTTTCTCTCGTAACACTTCTTCACTTAAAGGTTGTATAATATATTGATATTAGCTTTCTTGGGAATAATGCTGACATGAAATATTTCTTGCTTTCTTTTTTCTGAGACCGAGTCTTGCTCTGTTGCCCAGGCTGGAGTGCAGTGGTGCAATCGAGGCTCACTGCAACCTCTGCCTTCCAGGTTCAAGCGATTCTCCTCCTCAGCCTCCTGAGCAGCTGGGACTACAGGTGTGAGCCACCCCGCCTGGCTAATTTTTTGCATTTTTAGTAGAGACCGAGTTTCACCATGTTAGCCAGGATGGTCTTGATCTCCTGACCTCGTGATCCACCCGCCTCAGCCTCTCAAAGTGCTGGGATTACAGGCCACCACATCTGACTGAAATACTGCTTTCTAACTTTTTACTTTCACCTTTTTATGTCTTTATGTTTATTTTATGTAACTTATTTATTTATTTACTTTTGAGACAGTCTTGTTAGGTTGCCCAGGCTGGAGTGCAGTGGTGCCATCTTGGCTGACTGCAACCTCCGCCTCCTGTATCCAAGCAGTTCTTGTGCCTCAGCCTCCCGAATAGCTGGGACTACAGGCGTGCACCACCTTGCTGCTAGTTTTTGTTTTTTTAGTAGAGAGGGGGTTTCACCATGTTGGCCAGGCTGGTCTCAAACTCCTGACTTCAAGTGATCTGCCTGCGTTGGCCTCCCAGAGTGCTGGAATTACAGGGGTGAGCCACTGTGCCTGGCCTATGTCCTTATATTTAAAGTGTGCTTTTAATAAACAGCAGAGTTGGAGTTATTTAATCTAATCTGACAATATTTGTTTGTTTGTTTTTTTGAGACAGAGTCTCGCTCTGTAGCCCAGGCTGGAGTGTGGTGGCACGATCTCGGCTCATAGCAACCTTCGCCTCCAGGGTTCAAGCGAGCACGTCTGGCTAATTTTTGTATTTTTAGTAGAGCTGGAGTTTCACCATGTTGGCCAGGCTGGTCTTGAACTACTGACCTCAAGTGATCTGCCCATCTCAGCCTCCAAAGTGCTGGGATTACAGGCGTGAGCCATCGTGCCCAGCCAGTGTTTGCCTTTTAATTTGCATATTTACACTATCTACATTAATTGCAATTACTGGCATAGGTGGGTTTATCAAGTTGTTTTCTGTTTATCTTTTGTTCCTTTATTCCTCCTTTCCTGCTTCTCTTTGATTAGTCAATATTTTAAAAAACTAATCTCACTTTGTTCTGTTAGCTGTTTTTTTTTAATATGGAGTCTCACTCTGTCCCCAGGCTGGAGGGCAGTGGCAAGATCTCTGCTCACTGCAGTCTCCACCTCTGGGGTTCAAGCCATTCTCCTGCCTCAGCCTCCTGAGTAGCTGGGATTACAGGGGCCCACCACCACAATCAGCTAATTTTTGTATTTTTAGTAGAGATGGGGTTTCACCATGTTGGCCGGGATGGTCTCAATCTCCTGAACTCGTGATCTGCCCGCCTCGGCCTCCCAAAGTGCTGGGATTACAGGTGTGAGCCACTGTACCTGGCCTACTGTTAGCTTTTTAATTGCATTTTCTTTTACTACTATTTTAGTGATCATCTTAGAGATTATAATATGCATCCTTGATTTGATTTATTTCAATCTACATTAAGTTAGAGCATTTACAATTTACACTTAAATGATGCAATAGCCTTATAACGTTAACTCCCATTTAGTTCCCTCCCCTCTTTGGTGTTACTGTTGTCATATATTTACTTTTTTTTTTTTTTTTTAAGAGAGGGTCTTGCTGTGTTGCCTAAGCTGGAGGGCCTTGGCATGTTCTTGGCTCACTGCAACCTTGACCTCCTGGTCTCAAACAATCCTCCCACCTTATCGGGAGGTCTCAGTAGCAACTGTGATCTCAGTAGCAGAGACCACAGGCATGCACCACCATGCCTGGGTAATTTTCTTTTTTAATTAAAATCTTTTTTTTTTTTTTTTTAGAGATAGGGTCTTGTTATGTTGCCCAGGCTGGTCCCAAAATTCTGGCCTCATGCAATCCTCCCACCTTGGCATCCCAAAGTGCTAGGATTATAGGTGTGAGCCACCACACTGGGTCTCATATATTTTATGTAAAAAGTCTTATGAGATGTTGTTTTAAATAGCCAATATTTGATTCTCATTAGACACATTTTTACTCTTTGCCTGTGTTCTTCATTCCTTCTTGCAATACCATCAGGGATCATTTTCCACTAGCCTAAAGTGATGATCATTTTCCATCACTCCCTCAGCCTGGGCAACACAGAGAGACACCGTCTCTACAAATACTTTTTTTTTTTCTGGAGACGGAGTCTCACACTGTCGCCCCGGCAGGAGTGCTGTGGCACAATCCCAGCTCACTACAACCTCTACCTCCTGGGTTCAAGTGATTCTCTTGCCTCAGCCTCCTGAGTAGCTGGGATTACAGGCGTCTACCACCACGCCCAGCTAATTTTGTATATTTAGTAGAGACGGGGGTTTCACCATGTCAGGTAGGCTGGCTGATCTCGAACTCCCGACGTCAGGTGATCCACCTACCTTAGTATCCCAAAGTGCTGCGATTTCAGAAGTGAGCCACTGCTCCCAGCCTATATATACTTTTAAAAAATTAGTTGGATGTGGTGGTTCACGTGTGGTGTGATCCCAGCTACTTGGGAGGTTGAGGCAGGAGGATGGCCTGAACTGGAGAGGCTGAGGCTGCAGTGAGCTGTGATAGTGCTACTGCACTCTAGCCTGGGTGACAGAGCAAGAGCAAGACCCAGTCTCAAAAAATAACAAGCAAAAGCAAAAACAATACAAGAAGAAACCTCCTCAAGTTTTTCTTTTCTTTCTTTTCTTTTTTTTTGAGACGAGACTGAGTCTTGCTCTGTCACCCAGGTTGGAGTGCAGTGGCACAATCACAGCTCACTGTGGCCGCCATCTCCAGCGTAGCTGGAACTACAGGTGTGCACCACCACACCTGGCTAATTTTTTATTTTTTTTGTAAGAGATATGGTCTCACTATGCTGCTCATGTGGTCTTGAATTCCTGGCTTCAAGCAATCCTCCCAGAGTGCTGGGACTAGAGGCATGAGCCACCGTACCCAGCCTCAAGTAGTTCTTTTTTTTTTTTTTTTTTTTTTTGAGACAGGGTGTTGCTCTGTCGCCAGGCGCCAGGCTGGAGTGCAGTGGCGTGATCTCAGCTCACTGCAACCTCTGCCTCCTGGGTTCAAGCAATTCTCCTGCCTCAGCCTCCCAGGTAGCTGGGACTACAGGCACACGCCACCACACCCAGCTAATTTTTTTTGTATTTTTAGTAGAGACAGGGTTTCACCATGTTGGCTAGGATAGTCTCAATCTCTTGACCTCGTGATCCACCCGCCTCGGCCTCCCAAAGTGATGGGATTACAGGCGTGAGCCACCGCGCCCGGCCCCAGCCTCAAGTATTTCTTACAGTGCAGATGTGCACTAGTAACAAAGCAAATTCTTTCTGCTTTTGTCTGTCTGACAACATGTTTCTTTTACTTTATGTTTTGAAATGGGCATAGAGTTGTAGCATGGGAGGTATTTTTAGCATTTTATCTTTTTTGCTCTTTTTATTATTCTTTTTTGAGAGAGAGTCTGGCTCTGTTGCCCAGACTGGAGTGCAGTGGCACAGTCTCGCCTCACTTCAGCCCCACCTCCTGGGTTCAAGTGATTCTTGTGCCTCAGCCTCCCGAGTAGCTGACATTACAGGCGTGTACCACCATGCCTAGCTAATTTTTGTATTTTTAGTAGAGATGGGGTTTTGCCATGTTGGTCTTCAACTTCTAGCCTTAAGTGATTTGCCTGCCTCGACCTCCCAAAGTGTTGGGATCACAGGCGTGAGCCACTGCGCCCGGCCCTTTTTAGCGTTTTAAAGACATGATTTCATTGTTGTCTGGCTTCCATAGACTGCCATCAATTGTATTGTTGGTTTTTCCTCTCTCTCTCTCTCTTTTAAAATATGGTTTATTTTAGCCGGGCACAGTGGCTCACACATGTAATCCCAGCATTTTGGGAGGCTGAGGCGGGCAGATCACAAGTTCAGGAGTTCGAGACCAGCCTGACTAACATGGTGAAACCTCGTCTCTACTGAAAATACAAAAATTAGCAGGGTATGGTGGCACGAGAAAAGAAACCATATATATATGATTTCTTTTAGGACTTTCGGCCGGGCACGGTGGCTCACGCCTGTAATCCCAGCACTTTGGGAGGCCGAGGCGGGTGGATCACGAAGTCAAGAGATCGAGACCATCCTGGCCAACATGGTGAAACTCCGTCTCTAAAAAAAAAAAAAGACTTTCTACTTTGTCTTTGATTTTCAGCAATTTAACTATGATGAACCTAAGTGTAGTTTACTTTATGCTTACTCTGCTTGAAGCGCATTGATATTCTTGAATCTATGCCTTGATGTCTTTCATCATATGTGTGGAATTCTCAGCCATTATTTCTTTTTCTTTTCTTTGTTGAGACACAGTCTCACTCCGTCGTCCAGGCTGAAGTGCAGTGGTGCACTCTCGGCTCACTGCAACCTCTGCCTCCTGGGTTAAAGTGATTCTTGTGTGTCAGCCTCCCAAGTAGCTGGGATTACAGGCACATGTCACCATGCCTGGCTAATTTTTAGTTTCACCATTTTGGCCAGGCTAGTCTTGAACTCCCAACCTCAGGTGATCCCCCCTCCTTGGCCTCCCAAAGTGTTGGAATTACAGGCATGAGTTGGCCAGGGTGCTGGAGTGCAGTGGTGCAGTCGTGATTCACTGCTGCCTCACTCTCCCAGGCTCAAGTGATCCTGATCCTCCCACTCGAGTAGCTAGAACTACAGCTGTACACCACCACGCCTGTCTAATTTTTGTATTTTTTGTAAACACAGGGTTTTGCTATGTTGGCTAGGCTGGTCTTGAACTCCTAGGCTCAAGTGATCCTCCCAGCTCAGCAATCCCAAAATGCTTGCAATACAGGCATGAGCTACCATGCTCAGCCCATTATTTCTTCAAATTCTGCTTCTCTCCTATTCTCTCTCTTCTCTCCTTGAGGAATTCCAAACACATATGTTAGATCTTTTGAGCATGTCCCATGCATCTCTCATACTCAGTTCTGTTTTTCCTTCTATTATTCTTTTTTGCTTTGTGATTCAATGTGAATAATTTCTATTGACTGGTCTTTAAGTTCACTAATCTTGCCTTTTGCTGTATATAGTCTCTTGCTAAACCTATCCAGTGAGTTCTTAATTTCAAATATGTTTTGCAGTCCAAAATGTCAGTTTTTTGGCTGGGTACAGTGACTCACGCCTGTAATCCCAGCACTTTGGGAGGCCAAGGCAGGTGGTTCGCTTAAGCTCAGGAGTTTGAGACCAGCTTGGGCAACATGGCAAAACCCCGTCTCTACAAAAAATACAAAAATTAGCTGGGTGTGGTGGTGCATGCCTATAGTCCTAGCTACTCTAGAGGCTGAGGTGGGAGGATCACTTGAGCTTGGAAGGTCAAGGCTGCCGTGAAGCAAGATTTGCACCATTGCACTCTGGCCTGGGCAACAGAACTAGATCCTGTCTCAAAAAAAAAAAAAAATTAGATTTTCTGTTTAAGTACTCAGTCTTTTAACATGTTTTGTCCATGTCTTGCTCTATTCGCCTTAACATATTAATTTTACTTATTTTTAAACAGTTGTTGGCCGGGCGTGGTGGCTCACACCTGTAATCCCAGCACTATGGGAGGCCGAGGCAGGTGGATCACCTGAGTTCAGGAGTTCGAGACCAGTCTGACCAATATGATGAAATCTCTTCTCTATATAAAAAACAAAACAAAACAAAACCAAAAAGACACTTGTTTATTAAATCCACCATGTGGGTCATCTCTGGGTCTGTTTCTGTTACCTCTTTTATCTTTCAACTGTTTGTCACTTTTTCCTGCTTCACATATCTAGCAATTTTTTATTGTAGTTGCTACATTTTAGAATTTCTGAATTATGTTATTTTCCTCTAAAATATGCTAAAGTGCTAAGTTTTGTTTTCGTGAGCATTTAAATTACCAATGGGTCACCTGGATGTATAGAGGCTTGGTTTTAGGCTTTGTTAGAGGGGCCATTTCAGTTTGCCCTTTCTCCTAGGGAATAGCCTTTACTCCTGGGGTGTACGAAGTTGTTCCAAAATCCTAACTGAAGCCCTGGGGTATTCACAAAGGTCTCTCCCCTTTGCCTGGGCCTGAATTCCAAAGTCCTCCAGCACTGTTTGGCTGTCGAAGTCATAGCCAGCTCTCCAGCTTCTCCATGGCTGTTCTCTGCTGGATCTTTCAGAGACTCACCCTGAACACGTAGAGGTTAGGAGTCAGCCAAGGAACCAGATGGGATCTTTACACAGATTTTTGTACCTGCACTCCAAAGTCAATTGCAGGTATTTATTTTCTTTGTCCATTAAGACTGTCACTTCCTGCTTGGTCCACTTCCTTGCAACTGAGTTTGGGAAACGACTTCATGGAGAAAGCAATTTAAATGTGGGTCTTTCCCAGGTGAGGTGGCTAACGCCTACAATCCCAGCACTTTGGGAGGCTCAGGCAGGCGGATCACCTGAGGTCAGGAGTTTGAGACCAGCCTGGCAAAACCAATATGGTGAAACACTGTCTCTACTAAAAATACAAAAATTAACTAGGTGTGGTGGCACATGCCTGTAGTTCCAGCTACTTGGGAGGCTGAGTCAGGAGAATTGCTTGAATCCGGGAGGCGGAGGTTGCAGTGAGCCAAGATCGTGCTACTGCACTCCAGCCTGGGGGATAGAGCGAGACCCTATGTCAAAAAAACAAAACCAAACCAAACAATAACAAAAAAGTGAGGCTCACCTCACGTGCACTTCTTCTCCAATGATCACAGCCCTGCATTGGCTGCTGTCCAGTGCCTACAAACTGTTGTTGGATATTCTATTTTATGGTTGTTTACCATGGTAGGGTAAATCTAAGATCACTGACTCTGCCGTGGCTGGAATCAGGTTTCTCCCTCAGGGGTTTGAGTGGCTGAGGCTAAGCTGAAAGAGTGTGTTTCAGAGCAGCCACAAAGCTGTCTGGACTCTGAGGTCATGCCCAGGAAGCTGAAAGATGAGGAAATGGAAAGAATGAGTTTGCGGAAGCTGGGACAAGAAATGGCTGAACAAATGTGAGGTGGTTGTGAGGGAAGGGAGCGGATGCTGAGAGAGCTCAGGAAGTGCCGTGGGACCATTCACCATGCCCTGTTGTCCTGACCCCCTAGTGCCCACACCCAGTGCCACTCTCCAGCCCCAGGGTCCATGTCCGGACAAGTCCAGATCCTACTCTTGGAGTCCTGTGAGGGTCTGTCTCCCCTTACTGATCATAATCCCCAGACCTAAGGGAATCCGAGGGAGCTGCTGATCTGGCATCCAAAAGGACTCAACCTCCCACCACCCCAACAGGTAAAGAAACCAAGGCACAGAGAGGTTAGGTTCCCTTCTGAGGGCCACACGGGAATAAGTTGTACAGCCGGGATAAATACCCACACACTGTAAACTCCTGAGCCTGAGGTCTTAACAGATAGGTTCTCCTACCTCCCATGAACAGGTACAATAACAGTCTCTTCTCATGAAAGGGAACCTTCTGGATGCAAGCCCCCATGGCGTCCCATGAGCTTAAGTAGCCTGTGCCCCCTGTACCCTTGGATGGCATGAGCTGCCTTGGGCCCATAGAGGGAAGGCAAGGCTCTGAACAGGCAGCAGGTCTGGCTGTGATCCCTGTTCTGGTGATGATTTGCTAGGCAACCCCAGGCAAGTCACTGTCCTTCTCTGAGCCTCTGTTTGCCCCAATACTTGTGATGCTATTGTAAATTGATGACAAACCCATGTGGGAGGCTGGGCGTGGTGGCTCACATCTGTAATCCCAACACTTTGGGATGCATAATGGACCCTGAAGGTATATTGAAAGTTAAAATGAAATTCCCCAAGGAGCTTAGTGCTTTGGGTGGGGTCTCATTCAATGTCACAGCCTCTACTTTTTCCTCCTTACTTAGGCACAAGGACAGGTGGACCTTCAGCTAAGTGCTCCTTGGGGGGATTTCATTTTTAACTCTCAGTATACCTTCAGGGTCCTCAGGCAGGTGGATCACTTGAGGTCAGGAGCTGGAGACTAGCCTGGCCAACATGGTGAAACCCTGTCTCTACTAAAAATACAAAAATTAGCCGAGCATGATGGCACGCACCTACCATCCCAGCTACTCGGGAGACTGAAGCATGAGAATCGCTTGAACCCGGGGAGTGGAGGTTGCAGTGAGCTGAGATTGCACCACAACACTCCAGCCTGGGCGACAGAGCGAGATTGTCTCAAAAAACAAAAAACAAAAAAACCCGTGTGGGAAACAGCCCTCGGGGCTCCCAGTGCCCAGCAGTGCAGGGCCTGCGGCTGACCCTGCTCTAGGATGATTCACAAGGACTCTGTGGGTGGCCAAAAGTCCCTTGCCTGCAGCAATGAGAGCAGAATGGCTGGTGTGCCAAGCCTCAGCGCTCCAGTGGGCAATAGGAGAATTCTGTCAGTGCTGGGAAAGGGAGTAAAGAAGCAAAAGCAGCCTTCAGGCCTTGGTCTCCCAGCCAGAGGGGCTGTAGGGGAGACCCAGAAGAAGGGTGGGGTAGCTGTCTTGGAACTACCCATCACCCAAAGGAGCCCATATTCTAGGTTTATCAGGGGTACCAGGGTCCTCAATATCGTCCCCACTTGCACTTATTTGCATTTCTTGCTTATAATTTGACATTTGGGTGGGGTCTCATTTAATGTCACAGTCTCTATCTACCGTTTCCTCCCTCCTTGGGCACAGGGAGAGGTGGACCTTCAGCTAAGTCCTCCTTGGGGAATTTCATTTTAACTCTCAATATACCTTCAGGGTCTGTTAGACACAATTTTTTTTTTTTTTTTTTTTTTTTTTTTTGAGACAGAGTCTTGCTCTGGAGTGCAGTGGTGCGATCTTGGCTCACTGCAGCCTCCACCTCCTGGGTTCAAGCAATTCTCCTGCCTCAGTTTCCTGAGTAGCTAGGACTACAGGTGTCCACCATCATGACCGGCTAATTTTTGTATTTTTGGTAAGACAGGGTTTCATCATTTTGGTCAGGATGGTCTCAATCTCCTGACCTCGTGATCACCTGCCTGGGCCTCCCAAAATGCTGGGATTACAGGTGTGAGTCACCGTGCCCCGCTGCTATTAGACCCAAATTCAATTTTAATTTTTAAGTTTAAGTTTCTTTCTTTCTCTTTTTTTTTTGAGGCAGGGTCTCACTCTGTTTCCCAGCTAGAATGCAATGGCATGATCTCAGCTCACTGCAACCTCTGCCTCCCAGGTTCAAGCCATCCTTCTGCTCAGCCTCCCAAGTAACTGGGACAACAGGTGCGTACCGCTAATTTTTGTATTTTTATTTTTAGTAGAGGGGGGTTTTGCCATATTGTTCAGGCTGGTCTTGAACTCTTGAGCTCAGTGATCTGCCTGCCTCAACCTCCCAAAGTGCTGAGATTACAGGCATGACCCATTGCGCCTGGTTGAAGTTTCTTTTTTGAGAATGTTCAAATGATTTATGAGGATTATTTTAGGAATTTTATTTGTTCACAGAGGTCTCCCAGAAACCAAAGAGAACTTACAGTTTTTTGTTTTGCTTGTGTTTTTGAGATGGAATTTTCCTCTTGTTGCCCAGGCTGGAGTGCAATGGCACGATCTTGGCTCACTGCAACCTCCACCTCTCAGGTTCAAGCAATGCTCCTGTCTCAGCCTCCTGAGTAGCTGGGATTACAGGCGCCTACCACCACATCCAGTTAATTTTTTTATTTTGTATTTTTAGTAGAGATGGGGTTTCACTATGTTGGCAGGCTAGTCTCAAACTCCTGATCTCAAGGAATCCATCTGCCTCAGCCTCCCATGTGAGCCACCACGCCCAGCCACTTTTTTTTTTAAATAAAAAAGAATGAAGGGCTGGGTGTGGTGGCTCATGCCTGAAATTCCTGAACTTTCAGAGGCCGAGTAGGGGCAGATTGCTTGAGCCAGGAGTTCGAGACCAGCCTGCGCAACATGGTTTCACGTTGTATTCAGGCAACGTGAAACCCTGAATACAAATATTAGTTGGGCGTGGTGGTGCACCCTCCTGCCAGCTACTTGGGAGGCTGAGGTGGGAGGATTACTAAGCCTGGGAGGCAGAAGTTGCAGTGAGCCGCTGCACTGCAGTCTAGATGATAGAGGAGACCCTACCTCAAAAAAAAAAAAAAAAAAGAATGAAGCTTATTTTATCTTGTAATTATCAAATGGATGTACTGGATCATTTGCAGATCTAAAATATATTATGGGATCTTCGTGATCTTATTTTTCCTATATCATAAAACATTCTGTAGCTGGCACATGGCTCACGCCTGTAATCCCAGCACTCTGGGGGTCTGAGGTGGGTGGATCACGAGGTTCAGAGTTCAAGACCAGCCTGGCCAATGAGGTGAAATGCCGTCTCTACTAAAAATACAAAAATTAGCTGGGCATGGTGGCGCGTGCCTGTAATCCCAGCTACTTGAGAGGCTGAGGCAGGAGAATTGCTTGAAACAGGACCCAGGAGGCGGAGGTTGCAGTGAGCCGAGATCATGCCACTGCACCCCAGCCTGGGCTACAGAGTGAGACTCCGTCTCCAAAAACAACAACAACGGAAAAAAAAAAACATTTTGCTATTGCATTCTCTTACGAACTATTTCATCATTACTCATCAACTATTCCCAACCACGCTTTGAAAAAAAAGACTAAACTAGTAAGAAAACAGAAGAATGATGAAATTGCCTGAGAGAAATGACTCCATAGCGACATGCGTCATTGCTAGTCCACCGATTTTCAGTTTTCTTATTGCCATGTCCAAAGCATTAGGCCATCTTTCAAGAAAGTGTAAAAATTATACCCTGGAGATATCATCTTTGAATATTTTCATTTTAACTTTCATTGCACACGGTTAATTCAGAATTGTTCATTTTCCTACAAAAAGCAAAGAGAAGGAAACTGACAAAGACATTTCACAGCTATTAGAGGAATCAGTAGATGAACGCAACGTGACAAACAGCAGCACTCCAGACTGTAATGATGATGGTGAAGGCATCGAACCTTCAGGTGATGATATCATAGATGAATGTTCTCTCTCTCTCTTTTTTTTTTTTTTTTTTTTTTAAGATGGAGTTTCACCATGTTGGTCAGGCTGGTCTTGAACTCCTGACCTCAGGTGATCTGCCCGCCTTGGCCTCCAAAGTGCTTGGATTATAGGCGTGAGCCACCATGCCCAGCCATGAATGTTCTCAAACCCAAGAATTGTCCCTATTTTCCCAGGGTTAGGGGAGAGCCAGAGAGGGATGGTGTTGGCCCAGGGTCACTCAGCTCTTGCTCTGTCCTGGGCTCAGAGATTTGCCACTGAGCCAGCCCCTCCTGTAGCATACAGCAGGTGCTGCCCCTGTGGGATGGGACAGGGCTGGGCCTTGAGGTGAGGCGGCTGTCCGGATACCGGCTCCTGTCTGCTTAGCTCTTGGCTCAACTCACCTGCCACCTGTCCTTTGGCGTTGGGCTCCTGAGGCCGTGGTTTTCCTCTGGGTAGTGACTCAGTGCCCACAGCCCACCTTGCATGTGATCTTCCCCCTCTGCTGGGTCTCGCCGACTGCTCCAGCAAAGGCAGCTGTGGTTTCCCCTGAAGCAGCAATCACGAACTGCCAAGCCCACCCCACCCTTCTGTGTCCTCCCCCTAACCTCGGGGGCCTCAACTGAAAGACAGGGGGGAGGCCTCATAGGCCCATGGCACTTGGTGTTTATGACGAGCTTGGCCCTCACAGCATCAGCGTGGAAAATGTTATTCCCATTCAATAGATGAGGAGAGTGAGACCAACGTGTGTGAGGGGCTTATTTCATTCATACATTCATTTATCCACCAAGCATTTCTCAAAGCCCACGGAAAAGGCCGGGTGCGGTGGCTCACGCCTGTAATCCCAGCACTTTGGGAGGCCGAGGGAGGTGGATCATGAGGTCAGGAGTTCAAGACTAACCTGACCAACATGGTTTTAGCTGGGTGTGGTGCCAGGTGCCTGTAATCCCAGCTACTCAGGAGGCTGAGGCAGGAGAATCGCCTGAACCCAGGAGGCGGAGGTTGCAGGAGCCAAGATCATGCCACTGCACTCCAGCCAGGGCGACAGAGTAAGATTCTGTCTCTAAAAAAAAAAAAAAAAGAAAAGAAAGACAAAAAAGCCCACTAAAACCCAAAACAGCAGACACAGAGACACAATGTCCAGATGTGCCTCAAGAAGGACTTGCCCAGGCGGCGGGAGGGTCGTGGGTTCTCAGCTCTCCAGGGATTGCCTCGGCTGCAGAGATGTGCCTCCTCCTAGGTCATGCCTTTCTCTGGACAGCCTCATATTCAAGGACTGATCCAGCTGGGTATTAATTCAGGCCCGGCTATTTAAGCCCGGTGGGGGGCAGTGACAGGTCATTCGAAGCTCCCAGTGAGGCAGCTGAGGCTGGGGTTGGGCCTGTCGCAGCTCGACTTCTCCCTCTGCCCAGTCTGGCCTCTTTGCCCTCCCTGCTCCAGGCACTGCCTGCAAGAGCTCTCCCCAGTAGACATGCTCGTATTAACTCCAAGTCCAAATCCACTTCCCAAGGCACCCAGCCTGCAACACTCAGCTTTCAAAGAGCGGCCAGCCTCGTGGCACAGAGGCATGTAAACAACCAGGGTGGGGGAGAAAATAGGCCCAGGGAGACACAGCCACCGGGGCCCAGAAAGCCGGCTTTGGTTTTGTGGGGTGTGTGGGCCGCAGAGTTCAGCCCTGGGGCACAGTGCCAAGGCAAGGGCCCAAGTGCCTGAAAACCACAGCCCACCCCCTTGGCTTGGAGAAGAGCGGGGTCCCCACCTGTCTATGATTATTTTCTCAGAGCCAGTCTGCTCTGATAAGCAGCCCCCCACTTGGCTGGACCCTCTCCCAGTTTCCCTCCCCCAAATAGATACTCTGCTGTGGGTCTACATGCTTCCTACATCCTGAGTGCCTGTGGCCTCTGAGCTCTGGAGCTGCCCAGAGGAACTATGCTGGATCTGGGGGATGTGGAAGGGAAAACAGGCCCTTCTGGAACCCCAAGGTCCCGTGTGGGGGAACACATCTGGGTTCCAAACCCACAAAAGGGAACGTGGCCAAGAGAGAAACCCGTCTCCACCCCTGGCAGGGTCGGGCTGCACCACACGCTATGACTATGTTGGCTGCAGTGTTCTGGCGATGGAGAATCGCAGCCCCGCACCCTCCAACCAGAGGTCCCTGGGCTGGGCAACTTAGACAATCAGGAAGGTCTTCCTTCCCGCACCCTCCAACCAGAGGTCCCTGGGCTGGGCAACTTAGATAATCAGGAAGGTCTTCCTCTCCCGCACCCTCCAACCAGAGGTCCCTGGGCTGGGCAACTTAGATAATCAGGAAGGTCTTCCTTCCCGCACCCTCCAACCAGAGGTCCCTGGGCTGGGCAACTTAGATAATCAGGAAGGTCTTCCTTCCCTTACGGTCCTCCTCTGGCCTCTGGTGCTATGGGGTCTGCTGTTCTTTGGTATCAGGAATCCACACGTGAGCCCTTGTTCTTCTCCTAAGTCACTGTAGGATCTGGGGCCTCAGTTCACCATCTAGCTAGCAAGGGAGAGCAGAAGGGGGCCAGTCGTTCTGCTTCCCGCCTACCCTGACTTTTTTTTTTTTTTTTTTTTTTGAGATGGAGTCTGGGCCGGGCGCGGTGGCTCACACCTGTAATCCAAGCACTTTGGAGGCCAAGGCGGGCGGATCATCTGAGGTCAGGAGTTCAAGATCAGCCTGACCAACATGGTGAAACCCCGTCTTTAAAAAAAAAAAAAAGAGAGATGGAGTCTCGCTCCGTTCCCAGGCTGGAGTGCAGTGGCGAGATCTCGGCTCACTGCAAACTCCATCTCCCGGGTTCAAGTGATTCTCCTACCTCAGCCTCCCAAATAGCTGGGACTACAGGCATGCACCTAGCTAATTTTTGTATTTTTTAGTGGAGACAAACTTTCATCATGTTGGCCAGGACGGTCTCGATCTCTTGACTTTGTGATCTGCCCGCCTTGGCCTCCCAAAGTGTTGGGATTACAGGCGTGAGCCACTGCACCCGGCCTGCCCTGATATTTTATGGCTCAGTGATAACACTGACAGCTGCCCCTTCTGCCTCCTTGCTTTCTCCCCTCCAAGTTGCCCAGCTCCAGCGCCTTCTGCTGCCCTTCCCTTAACCTTCCACCTCTCTTGGGCTGACAAGAGGCGAGAGTGGTCAGAAGTCGGCCCTGCCTCCCACCTGACACAGAGGACTGCTCGAAGGAGATGCTGGTCACTAAGAGCAGGGCAGCAGCTGTAACAAGCCAGCATTCTGGGAGCTCCTGGAAATCATCTTGGAAAATGCTGGCCTGGCAAGGTGTAGGGGGAAGGGTCTAGGGTGGGGAACAGTGAGTTCTGTAGCCAGGACAAGGGAGCCAGGACAAGTGCTGTCCATGCTGGACTGCTTCGTTCTGAGCAAGAATACTCATCACAGATGACCCCTGCTCTGTGCTTATTACCATGGGCTGCACAAAACCCCAACTGCACAGGGAGGGCAGCGGGAGGGGGACAAAAATGAATGGGCACAAGCTGTGGCGTCAATTCTGGTCCAGGATGGAGAGAAAATATGCCAGAGCAAGCTAGCCAGGCCACAACCACACCAGCTCTGTCCCCGAGACAGGATTTCTGCGGAGAGAGATGGTCTCAGCCATCCATGTCTTCTGTGCCAGGCCTGACTTGTGTTTAATTGTATACGTTATTAAGGGTGCTCGTGGCAAGGGGTTGGGGCTCAGTCTGTGACCACATCAGGGCTCAGTCTATGACCAGGTTCAGTGCTTTATCTAGGACCAGGACCAAGATTCATTCTGTGGCAGGATCAGGGCTTAGTGAGTGATCAGCATGAGAGCTTAGTCTGTGACCGGATCATGGGCTCAGCCTACAGCTCACATTAAGGATCCCCCTCCGGGTGGGGCTCTGAGCTAGGGACATTATGGAAAGTGTCTGAAGGCAAGGTGGGGTCAGCTGGGGGAGAGGGGGAGAACTGGAAGCATGAAGGCCAAGAGGCCCCTGGGCCTGACGCCAGCTGTGTGGAAACAGGACAGGGAGTCAGGACTCCAGCTCTGCCACTGATTGGCTGTGTGATTTTGGAGAGTTACTTCCCTTTTTGAGGTCTACGTTGTCTTGTGTGTAAAATGAGAATATTAGTTATGCCGCTAATCCAGCACTTTGGGAGGCTGAGGTGGGAGGACAGGTTGAACCCAGGAGTTTGAGACTAGCCTGGGCAACACAGTGAAACCCTGCCTCTACAAAAAATTTAAAAATTAGCTGGGTATGGTGGTGTGCGCCTATAGTCCCAGCTACTTGAGTGGCTGAGGTGAGAGGATGGCCTGAGCCCAGGAATTCATGATTGCAGTGAGCTATGAGTGAGCTACTGAGCTCCATCCTGGGTGACAGAGTGCAACCTTGTCTCTGAAAAATAATAATAATAAAATTTTTAAAAATGGGAAGTTTTACTTCTGTCCTGCCTGATAACAATTCTATAACCGATATGCAAGTTAATATTTCACAAAGCGCCAAGAACCCTTATCAATACCTGCCTCCCAAGATTACTTGCAGGAGTGAGACAACAGAAAAAATGGGGAGGGGTTGTTCGCTCAATTTCCAAAGGAGAATTGCTTGAGACAGGAACATCTCAAAAGGAAACAGCCTTATTGTTGTCGTGGTTTCTTCTCATAGGTCTTTAGGTCAGTTTTTGTTCCCCCAAAGTAATGTGTACAGAGTGGTTACACAGTCATAGAATGTCAAAGGGGCACAATAAAAATAGCATGCTTTTTAACCCCATGTCAGCCTGCCCGCCCAAAGCAACCATCTCAACTCATTCAGTTGTTTCTTCTGGTTTTTACTTCCTAAATAAAGCATTGATTTCAATTCTGGTTATCTCCCGAGAGGTCCAATTTAGATGCTGTCTCTTGGCTTCCTATTGTGACAGAGGAGGGTCGCTTACACTCTTTCTCCTCTCCTTTCAATAGCATAATACCACAACTCTTGGTTACATTCACAGTCACTAGAAGGTGTTTATGGCTGAGCCAACTAATACACTACCTTTTCCAACCTCCTTTCCCCCACAGAGTTAATAATCATCCTCTCATTTTCTCACTTGCTTATTTTCTTTGACCCGTGATTAAATCTTCCGCAAAAGCCTACTAAGAGGATTCTCAATACTCATTTTCACTATCAGTTCCAGTTCCTTAATTTTGTTTCCTTGAGATACCCTTTCGGGAGCCCTCGGTTCTGTGGCCTCCATCTGAGCCGGAAGCTCTCTCCAGATCAGCAGCATATGCGTCATCCTGGGGCTTCCCTTTGCCAACATCCTGCAACGTCATTTCTTCTCTTTCCTCTATGGATCTCTGATTTTCCTGGATTTAGATGCTGTCTCTTGGCCTTCCCATTGTGACAGAGGAGGTTCACTTACACTCTTTCTCCTCGCGGCTCACTGCAACCTCTGCCTCCCAGGTTCAAGTGATTCTTATGACTCGGCCTCCCGAGTAGCTGGGATTACAGGCACCTGCCACCATAACCGGTTAATTTTTGTATTTTTGGTAGAGGCAGAGTTTCGCCATGTAGGCCGGGCTGGTCTCAAACTTCTGACCTCAAGTGATCCACCCCTCTCAGCTTCCCAAAGTGCTGGCATTACAGTTGTGAGCCACTGCGCCCGGTCCATTTTATACTTCTTTAAACATATTAAAATATTTTTTCTTTTCTTTTTTTTTTCTAGATGGAGTTTCACACTGTCACCCAGGCTGCAGTGCAATGGCACAATCTTGGCTCACTGCAACCTCCACATCCCAATTCTCCTGCCTCAGCCTCTCGAGTAGCTGGGATTACAGGCACACACCACTACACCCAGCTAATTTTTGTTTTGTTTTGTATTTTTAGTAGAGACGGTGTTTCACTATGTTGGCCAGACTGGTCTCGAACTCCTGACCTGGTGATCCACCTGCCACAGCCTCCCAAAGTGCTGGGATTACAGACGTGAGCCACTATGCCTGGCCCTTAAAATATTTTTTTTTCCTGTGTTTGTGTGTCTGTGTGTGTATGTATATATATATATTTTTTTTTAGAAAGACAGATGGGGTCTCACTATATTGCCCAGGCTGGACTCAAACTCCTGAGCTCAAATGATCCTCTTGTCCAGACCTCCCTAAGTGCCGGGATTACAGGCGAGCACCGGACATAAAACACTTATTTTCTATCCTGCATCTCATCATTCTATTTTATGCAGTATTTGTGGGTCTCATCTTGTTATTCGTTGTTTCTGCTGACTCATACTCTTTGTGGTTTGTTTCCTTATGAGTTTATTGATGTTTAATTGTGAGCTTATGTTCCTTGAAATTCTTTGTGGGAAGTCTTTGAATCTGTGTTTAAAATATATTCTTCCAGAAAGGATTTTTGTTTGCCTTTGCCAGGCGCCTAGGGATACTTCCAACTCAGATCCACTTAAAAATTGCTTTTGGCTTAGTGTTTTTCCAATCACGTAGGAAATATGATTTTGGGCTTTCCTCTATGTGAATATTAGCTTGTTGTACATTTTACTGAATTTCTTTTTTAGTCTGTGTTGCCTCTCCAGCACAGCTAAGTGGATACAGCAAAGTCTTCTGTGGCTGAGTTGTTTTTTTTTGTTTTTTGTTTTTTGTTTTTTGTTTTTTTTTTTTTCCCATTTCTCCCTGGGGAATTGGCTTTTGAGAAGTCCCAAATTTGGGAGAGGAAAGATCTTTGATAACCTACTTCCCAGGACCAGACTTTAGGTCTTTTATCCTCTTTTCTAGTTTTAGTTCCCCTAAAAGTAGAGCCTCAGACAAAGGTTTTTGTGTAATTAATCAGGGAAATAATCCCAGGTAGCAGGAGTGAGGGCTGGAGAGAGAAGCAAAGAAAAAGGCAAGCCCAGGACAAGGTCACGTTATCAAGGGGACCCGATAGGTGCTTGATTCCCATAGGATCCTCCGAGGAGTCTCATGAAATGGGAGATAAAAAAAGATACATTGAGGCCGCACGCTGGGGCTCACACCTGTAATCCCAGCACTTTGGGAGACCAAGGCAGGTGGATCACCTGAGGTCGGGAGTTCAAGAGCAGCCTGGCCAACATGGAGAAACCTTGTCTCTACTAAAAATACAAAATTAGCAGGTGCATGCCTGTAATCCCAGCTACTCAGGAGGCTGAGGCAGGAGAATCGCTTCAAGCGGGGAGGCGGAGGTTATGGTGACCCGAGATCTCACCTTTGCACTACAGCCTGGGCAACAAGAGCAAAACTCCATCTCAAAAAAAAAAAAAAAAAAAAAAAAAGACACAGTGAGTATTTGCTTGAGTCACTCATTGGTCAAGAGTGGCTGCACAGACACGAACTCCTCTGAACTTGGGTCTGTGCATGCATGAGGGTCCAGGGGATTCCCAAGAGCATCTGCCCTGTGGGTCAGAGAGACTCAGGCAGGAAGGGAGGGGTGGGACCATGTGCCCAAGGTGAGGTGGCACCTGCATGAGGCCCACAGAACACTCATCACCTCAGCAGTGGCCAAAATCAGAACTGGGGTCAAGTGGACTGAAGTGGTGCCCAGGAGGTGCCTGGCACGCTGGCTGTTTACGACCCAGGGCCTCAGGAAGCACAGGCCCCGGTGCAGGCTCACCCTGATGGGGTCATGCTCTCTTGTTATTCTGGCTTCTGACTGATTCCTCGTTTAACACCGGTTCATCTGTGCTTTCACACACACGTTTTTGATATTTCATTCAGCATTTTTAGGAAGGGATTCCTGTATTCAGTTAGTCTGCATATTTCCAGGTACAGAAATAAATGGTCATTGCTTTCAAATGTTTGCATACACTTTATTTTTAAATTATTATTATTATTATTGAGACAGTTTTACTCTTGTTGCCCAGGCTGGAGTGCAGTAGCGTGATCTCAGTTCACCAAAACCTCTGCCTCTGGGTTCAAGCGATTCTCCTGCCTCAGTCTCCCCAGTAGCTCAGATTACAGGCATGCACCACCACGCCGGCCTAATTTTTTGTATTTTTTTTTTTTTTGGTAGAGATGGGGTTTCTCCATGTTGGTCAGGCTGGTCTTGAACTCCTGACCTTGGGTGTTCTGCCTGCCTCGGCCTCCCGAAGTGCTGGGATTATAGGCGTGAGCCACTGCACCTGGCCTATTATTATTTTTTGAGACAGAGTCTTGCTCTGTTACCCAGGCTAGTGTGCAGTGGCGTGATCTTGGTTCACTGCAGCCTCTGCTTCCTGGGTTCAAGTGATTCTCCTGCCTCAGCCTCCTGAGTAGCTGGGACTACAGGCATATGCTACCACATCTGGCTAATTTTTGTATTTTTAGTAGAGATGAGGTTTCACCAAGTTGGCCAGGCTGGTCTAATCTCCTGACCTCAAGTGATCCTCCCACTTTGGCTTCCCAAAGTGCTAGGATTGCAGGCGTAAGCCACCGCGCATGGCCTCAAAATGTTTATATATACTTTAATATTCCTTTTGTTATTATTTGCTGAGTATTGAAATCAAGCATTCCTTTCTGGAGCTCCCATAACCTACCTTTGTGCCCTGTTTTGCAAAACAGGCCAGTCGATAATGGCAGCAGAAACACATCAGCTCCCAGCGTTTGAACACCTGCTATGTGACAGACACCGGCTGTGGCTTTGTAGGTATTATGTCAGGGAATTCTCAAAACCACCCTCATATAGTCACTCTGGTTCTCTTTTGCATTTTTTATTTTTAAGATTGAGACAGGGTTTTGCTATGTTGCCTGGGCCAATCTTGAATTCCCGTGCTCAGGTGATCCTCCCACTTCGGCTTCTGGTTCCCTCTCCCCCAGCCACTGGTTCCCTTTTCACAGAAGAGGAAACCATGGCCTAAGATGGGGTCAAAGCCACATAGCATTTAAGTCAAGCTTGTCCAGCCCACGACCCACGGGCCATATGCGGCCCAGGACAGCTTTCAATGCAGCCAAACACAAATTCGCAAACTTTCTTAAAATATTATAATTTTTTTTTTACAAAAAATTAGTCGAGCATGCTGGTACGTGCCTGTAGTCCCAACTACTTGGGAGGCTAGGGCAGAAGAGTAGCTTGAACCTGGGAGGTGGAGGTTGCAGTGAGCTGACATCACGCCACTGCACTGCAGCCTGGGCAAGAGTGAGATTCTGGCTCAAAAAATAAATAAAAATAAGTAAATAAATATATAATGATTTTTTTTTTTACATTTTTTTTTAGCTTATCAGCTATCATTAGTGTTAGCGTATTTTTTTTTTTTTTTTTTGAAACAGAGTCTTGTTCCGTGGCCAGGCACCAGGCTCGAGTGCAGTGGCACAATCTCAGCTCACTGCAACCTCCGCCTCCCGGGTTAAAGCAATTCTTCTGCCTCAGCCTCCCGAGTAGCTGGGATGACAGGTGTGCGCCACCATGCGCAGCTAATTTTTGTATTTTTAGTAAAGACGGGGTTTCACCATGTTGGCCAGGATGGTCTCGATCTCTTGACCTCATGATCCACCCACCTCGGCCTCCTAAAGTGCTGGGTTTACAGGTGTGAGCCACCGCGCCAGGCCTTTTTTTTTTGAGATGGAGTTTCGCTCTTGTTGCCCAGGCTGGAGTGCAATGGCACAATCTCGGCCCACCACAACCTCTACCTCCCAGGTTCAAGCGGTTTTCCTCCCTCAGCCTCCTGAGTAGCTGGGATTACAGGCATGTGCCACCACGCCCAGCTAATTTTGTATTTTTAGTAGAGATGGGGTTTCTCCATGTTGGTCAGGCTGGTCTCAAACTCCCGACCTCAGGTGATCTGCCCGCCTTGGTCTCCCAAAGTGCTGGGATTACAGGCGTGAGCCACTGTACCCAGTCAGTGTTAGTGTATTTTATGTGTGGCCCAAGACAATTCCTCTTCTTCCAATTTGGCCCAGGGAAGCCAAAAGATTATACACCCCTGGTAAGTTGAGCTGGGATTCTGTCCAAAGCTTCCCCACTTTCATTACATCGCGTGCCTTGCTATGGAAAAAAGCCTTCCCTTCTTCCCTAGTACTTCTCCCAAAACACACACTCATATAGAGTGGCACTTGAGATCCAGTGCCCCTTGGCAGCAGACTGCAGTGGGTAAGCTGAGCTGGAGTTGGGGGGGCAGTCAGCACACAGAGCTTTCCTATCCCCCCAGGAAACCTGCAAGGACCCCAGTAGGCCTTAGATGGCCAGTGCTGGCAAATCCTAACTGGGAGGCAAATTGGGAGAGCCCCTGGTTACTGTCTCTGCTGGAGCCCTGTGGAAGGGGATAGAAATCCAGGCCCAAGGAGGGTGCCAAGCCAGAGACACCTGCCCCCTAGTACCCTGGCCTGGTGGCTGCCCAGTGAACATTTCACTGGGTCAAGGTAAAGAGCTGAAGTTGCAACCTGAAGGCTGGGCATTCCAGGTGTAGGGCTCTTTCTGGTTAAAGTGTGTGGGTACGGGGACTAGGGGAGGTCACTCAAAGAATTTGGGGAACTGGAGCATCACTGGGGTAATCCTTTAGTTTGGGAGGGGCTTTCCCCAGAGTTTCTATGAGTGTGTACATACTTTGAAACATTTAGAACCTTATTGTCAGCATGGACAGACAGGGACCTTGGGGACAGAGGGACATTAAGGCCAACATCTTGTTTTACAGATCAGTAAACTGAGGTCCAGAGACCCATGGCCTAGTGAAGGAGCCCAGGTTCAAGGGCAGGGCTTCTTACCCACAGCGCACAGCCAAGGCGCCTTCTCTGCACCACTATGTGTGCGCATGCGGGGGCAGCTGCACACCACCGTATACATAAACCTGTTTACACACGGAGTGCATGTGCTTTGTGGTCCATGGGTGAAGGCACAAAGGCGTGTGTACATGGCAACTGGGGGTTAGATTAGCACACTGAGCTGACTGTTACAAGGGGACACAGATTTCTCTTTGGACCAACCCATGTTTGGAGAAGACAGGAGCTTTCTCATGCAGAGGGGGCAAGGGAGGAAAGCGACCCTGGGTTTAGGTGTCTGTGCTGACTTGTGCCGTGGACCACGTGGAAGTCTGAAGACACCTGGAGCCTTCGGAGTACCATTGTGTTTAGCCACCCATGGCCACCTGCAGCAGTGGCCATCACCCTTACTGTGGGATGGAGCTACACTGCTAAAGTCCTCAAGGTCCTGTGGGATGGCCGGAGATGCTGTCCTTGCACCACTACCCTCTCAGTCTTCTCTGACCACTCTGGTCTCCCAACCTTAATGTCGACCCCACATCTGCAAGTGACATCACTGTCCATGCAGCTCTGTAAGTCTTCAAACTGGGAGTCAACCTACCTTCCACCATCACTGACCTTCAATCAATCCAGATGAAAAATGCCTCTGGGCATTTTGGGGACAGGAGATATAAGGAGTGAGTCATAAATATCCTGTCATATTAGAAAACAGGATGCTATGAAACACTCCTGGGGTTGGCTGGGCGTGGTGGCTCATGCCTGTAATCCCAGCACTTTGGGAGGCCGAGGCAGGCAGATCACAAGGTCAGGAGTTCGAGACCAGCCTGGCCAACATAATGAAACCTGGTCCCTGCTAAAAGTACAAAAATTAGCCGTCCAAGCTACTTAGGAGGCTGAGGCAGGAGAATCACTTGAATTCAGAAGGCAGAGGCTGCAGTGAGCCAAGATCGCGCCATTGCACTCCAGCCTGGGCAACAAAGCATGATTCTGTCTCAAAAAAACAAAAAACAAAAAAAGCACTCCCAGGGTCATGTCAAAAGGACACAGGAACCGTTCTGAATACACTTCTACTAGCCAAAGGAAGGATTTTTTGAACATCAGTAAGATTAATAACTGCACTGGATTGATACCAATCATTCATGTTTAAATCCGCTGATTCACACACATTTAAAAATAACTCATTTTTCACCTCAGGGGGATGCTAGGCAGCTGGTAAATAAAGAGAAAGCAGTAAATATTTGTTCTGTCTTTTGCATATGATCTCTCCCTCAGGGTAACTAAATAATCAATGAGGGCAAGTTTCACTTTGTAGAAATACGCAGGTTAATAAAAGAAAAAAATAATATGGTTACAATGTCACTATTTTGCAACTCCATGCATCCATGGCAGCAGATGCTGCAAAATGAGATACAATCAGAAGTTAGGTGCTTCCTGATGGAAGCACATATCACTATCTAGGAGGTGGTCTTGAAAAAAATACTTGGACCTGAATTTATGCAAGCCTCCATAACTAAATACGGAAGACAGAAGACGTGTTAAATGGGACCACGGGGATGCAATCAACCAAATTCAGACTGTGGGAAACTGCAAGGACAAACAACTCAATTTCTGGCCGGGCATGGTGGCTTATGCCTGTAATCCCAGCACTTTGGGAGGCCCAGGCAGGCAGATCATGAGGTGAGGAGCTCGAGACCAGCCTGGCCAATATGGTGAAACCCCGTCTCTATGAAAAATAAAAAAATTAGCCGGGTGTGATGGTGCATGCCTGTAGTCCAAGGTACTCGGGAGGATGAGGCAGAAGAATAATTTGAACCCTAGGGCGGAGGGTGCAGTGAGCCAAGATCACGCTGCCACTGTACTCCAGCCTGGATGACAGAGTGAGAATCCGTTTAAAAAAAAAAAATTTATGGATGTCTTGAGTTTGCTTCAAAATAATCCGGGGGTTGGGGAGGAGTCGGGGAGCGAACAGGTGAAACAAGATTGACCATGTGACAGACAGGTACCCAGAGGTTCACTATATTATATCCTCTACTTTTGTATATATCTAAGATTTTTCATAATAAAACTTTTTAAAATGCTTCCGTATTAGTCTGTTATTGCTACAGTGTAACCGCATAACAAATGACCCCCCAAAATCAGAAAAGGCATTAAACCGCCAAGGTGACTTGGTCATCTACATCAGCCGGCTTCAGTCATTGACCACTCTTGTGCTAGCACAAAGGACACGTAAAGTCATTGACCACAGTTGGAGAGATGGAGGCTATGCATGGGCCCAAAAACAGCATAGGCTCCCACTAACCAAGGCTGAGTGAGCTGCTGGTGCTAATGCACGTCCAGCCTGCCAGCAACAGAGAGGAACACAGAATTCCCCATAGAGCACCATTCCTTAAGGACGCCAATTGCCTTCTTGGGGGTAAGTTAACTATTTTGGGTCCCTTCTATCCTGCAAAGGTCAGTGATTCATTATCATAGGATAATGTCTATCTATCTATATATTTTTTTGAGACACAGTCTTGCTGTATTGCCAAGGCTAGAATACAGTGGCACGCTCTCTGCTCACTGCAACCTCCGCCTCCAAGGTTCAGGCGATTCCCATGCCTCAGCCTCCCAAGTAGCCGGGATTACAGGCATGCGCCACCACATCCAGCTAATGTTTGTATTTTTAGTATAGACTGGGTTTTGCCATGTTGGCCAGGCTGGTCTCAAATTCCTCACCTCAGGTGATCCACCAGCCTTGGCCTCCCAAAGTGCTGAGATTACAGGCATGAGCCACTACACCCATGCTCGGCTTTTTTTTTTTTTTTTTTTTTTTTGAGACAGAGTCTCACTTTGTTACCTTGGCTGGAGTGCAGTGGCACGATCTCAGCTCACTGCAACCTCCACCTTCCAGGTTCAAGCAATTCTCCTGCCTCAACCTCCCAAGTAGCTGGGACTACAGGCGCGTGGCACCACGCCCAGTTAATTTTTGTATTTTAGTAGAGATGGGGTTTCTCCATGTTGGTCAGGATGGTCTAGATCTCTTGACCTTATGACCGCTTGCCTCGGCCTTCCAAAGTGCTGAGATTACAGGCATGAGCCGCACTGCCCGGCCCCCTTTTTTTTAAGACAGAGTTTTGCTCTTAATGCCCAGGCTGGAGTGCAATGGCACGATCTCGGCTCACTGCAACCTTTACCTCCCGGGTTCAAGTGATTCTCCTGCCTCAGTCTCTCAAGTAGCTAGATTACAGGCTAATTTTTATATTTTTAGTAAAGACAGGGTTTCACCATGTTGATCAGGCTGGATGGTCTCAAACTCCTGACCTCCGGTGATCCACCCACCTCCCACAGTGCTGGGATTATAGGCGTGAGCCACCGTACGGGGCAATTAATATTGATGCAATCCATAGATCTGGTTCAGATTTCAGCAGCTTACATATTCGGAGTGACATCTTAAACAAGCAAATCTGATCATATCACTTACCTGCTTAAAACTTTTCCAAGGATGTTCATCACATCGTTTGAATTTGTTAAAAAATCATAAACAACCTAAATGTACAGCAACAGCAGCATGGTTGAATAGATTACATTGCATTCATTCAATAGGCACACAATGCAGCCAGGAAAACTATGGCAGCAGCTGTATGTGTACTGATACGTGTCGGGAACCAACCCAACCCTGTACGTGGGTGCCCCCAACTCCCGGCGGTGACGAGGGAGTGAGAAAAGAAATAAGACACAGACAAGAGTAGAAGTTCACAGCATGGGTCCAGGGGTCCAATACAGTCTCCCTTGGACCTGGCCCTGAGTGCTGGGCTCCACATGCTTTTATTAGGTGCATTATCTTGTTAATCTTGCGGGCTGTGGGGGAGGGGAGGTGAGACAGAAGATGGTCGGGGGAGGAGCAAGTGTCTGCGGCATTCAATAGCAAATGTGGTTCTTCTAAGAAATGCTAACTAAGGACACTGAATTTTTCCACCCATTGTCTATCAGGTGCATTTGCAAAGAGGCATAGCGGATAAGGCGGCATAGGTCTGACCACACACAATGCACAAAGGGGTTTTTATCTCCCAAGCATTGTGGACACGGAGCAATCAGAATTACTCCATATGCTGAGAACATAGGCAGAGCCTGTGGCATTCTGGTTATCTCTGCCCTGCAAGACTTTCCTGTCCTGCAAGCACCCATCTGCAAAGACTCTCCCTAGTCTTGTGAGCAGAGGTTGCATTCCTTCCCAGAGTTCTTGCTACAAGACCCTCACACAGACTCTATGTTGGGAAGTGATATGGGACCAAAGCAGTTCTTCCTGCTTTGCAACCACACCGCAGCGTTCCTCGGTTATAAAGTGCTCTCAGACGGTCTTTGCTGTAGACCTTCTGTTATCGCTTGATCTCCGCTTTATTTTACTGCACCATAGTTTGGAGTTTTCTTAATTCAATATTTGATCCGTGGCACCAATCTCAGTGTATAAAAACAAAGCAGGGGCTGGGCGCGGTGGCTCACGCCTGTAATCCCAGCACTTTGGGAGGCCAAGGCGGGAGGATCGCCTGAGGTTGGGAGTTCGAGCCCATCCTGGCCAACATGGTGAAACCCCGTCTGTACTAAAAATACAAAAATTAGCTGGGCGTGGTAGCACGCGCCTGTGGTCCCAGCTACTCGGGAGGCTGAGGTGGAAGAATCGCTTGAACCCAGGAGGTGGAGGTTGCAGTGAGCCGAGATTGTGCCACTGCACTCCAGCCTGACAACAGGGTAAGACTCCGTCTCAATTTAATAAATAAATAAATAAATAATTTAAAAAAGCAAAGCAAACTTGTAATCATTTAACTATAAGTAACACAGGTCTGCCCCTGGCCGTCTTTTCCTACAGATATGGGCTGGGTTCCAGGGTCCATTCTTTCCCTACTGAAAAGACCCAGATGCAGAATTGTGAATACCTTTTGGTATAAAGGCATAGAATACAGGGAAGGGTAGGTAGCACACTGGCCACAGTAGTTGTCTCAGTAAGTTGAGATTCTGTAGTGGGATGGAAAGTTAATTCACTCTGTTTTGCAGTGGTTCTCAAAGTTCTGGGCTTGAAAAACCTCTTAAAGTTTAGGACCCCTCTACACTCTAAAAATTACTGAGGGCCCCCAAAAACACTTTCATTAATGAGGGTTATCAGAAATTAAAGCTAAGAAATTGTAAAAATATTTACATATTAGTTCATTTAGAAATAACAACAGTAGGCCAGGGGGCTCATACCTGTGATCCCAACACTTGGAGGGGGCTGATGCAGGCTGATCACTTGAGCTCAGAAGTTTGAGACCAGCCTGGATCTCTACAAAATATACAAAAATTAGTGGGATCTGGTGGCGGTGCATGCCGGTAGTCCCAGCTACTCAGGAAGCTGAGGCTGAAGAATCACTTGAGAATAGGAGGCAGAGGTTGCAGTGAGCCAAGATTGTGCCACTGCACTCCAGCATGGGCAACAGAGACCTTGTCTCAAAGAAGAAAGAACAACAATAAAGCAATTATAGGGTTAATATAAATAACGGTTTTTGAAAAAGTGACTATTCTTTCCAAAACAAAGACATTTAGTGAGAAAAATGACTTTGTTTTGCATTTTTGCAAATCTCTTTAATATCAACTTAATTTAAAAGTCTTCATTCTGGCTGGGCGCTGTGGCTTATGCCTGTAATCCCAGCACTTTGGGAGGCCGAGGCAGGCGTATTACCTGAGGCCAGGAGTTTGAGACTAGACTGGCCAACATGGCAAAACCCCTCAAAACACAAAAATTAGCTGGGTATGGTGGCGCGCACCTGTAGTCCCAGTGACTTGGGAGGCTGAGGCAGGACAATTGCTTGAACCTGGGAGGTGGAGGTTGCAGTGAACTAAGATTTTGCCACTGAACTTCAGCCTGGGTGACAGAGCAAGACTCTGTCTCAAACAACTAAATTAAAAAAAAAAAAATGGTTCCGTCTGCACTTTTTTTTTTGAGACGGAGTCTTGCTCTGTTGCCCAGTGCAATGGCCCGATCTCGGCTCACTGTAACGTCCACCTCAGCCTCCCAAGTAGCTGGGATTACAGGTGCCTGCCACCCTGTATTGCAAGTCGTTTTGGCGGGGTATTGGGAAAAGTTTTCAATTAGCAATAATCGCGCCTCGGATAAACCTCATTGGCTACGATACTGCCACCGCACAAAGCTAGAGACAGGGTTTCACCGTGTTGGCCAGAATGGTCTCTATCTCCTGACCTCGTGATCTGCCCACCTCAGCCTCCCAAAGTTCTGGGATTACAGGCGTGAGCCACTGTTTCCGGCCTCTTTTTTTTTTTTTTAAGACAGGGTCTCACTCTGTCACCCAGGCTAGAGTACAGTGGCTGGATCATAGCTCATTGCAACCTCAAATTCTGGGGCTCAAGCAATCCTCCTGCCTCAGCTTCCTTACTAGCTGGGACTGTAGGTGTGTGCCACCATGCCTGGCTAATTTTTAATTTTTTAAAATAAAGACGGAGTCTTGCTATGTTGCCCAGGCTAGTCTCCAACTCCTCAACTCTAGTGATCCTTCCACCTCTACCTACCAAAGTGTTGGGATTACAGGCATAAGCCACTGTAGTCAGCCTTGTCTTGCACCTTAAATGAATCTTTTATGTGAGTGTAATTTTGTAACATTATGCATTTGTCATTTGGAAAGTACTGATAGAGTTATGCAGATCTTCCAACTTTTGACACACTTCATTGGACAATATTAAAAAATTATGTTTGTTAATATCACTACTAATCTCATAAGAAAAGTGTTTAAGTAAGGCTGGGCACGGTGGCTCATGCCTGTAATCCCAGCAGTTTTGGGAGCCGGAGGTGGGTAGATCAGCTGAGGTCAGGAGTTCGAGATCAGCCTGGCCAACATGGTGAAACCCCCATCTCTACTAAAAATGCAAAAATTAGCCATGCGTGGTGATGCATGCCTGTAATCCCAGCTACTTGGGAGGCCGAGGCAGGAGAATCGCTTGAACCGGGAGGCAGAGGTTGTAGTGAGCTGAGATTATACCATTGCACTCCAGCCTGGGTGACAGAACAAGACTCCATCTCACAAAAAAAGTGTTTAAGTACAAGGAAGCTTGTCAAGCTCACAATGGTGGATTCACATTTTCCAAAATTGTAACTTTTGCTTGAAAGCTCAAATTTTATCATTGGCAACAAATGCTGCCAGCTGCTTTTATGGAGTGACAGTTTCACTTTATTTATTGTTGAGAAATGTCTGCTAAATACCATTCAGAATAATCACAGTTTGTCAGTCTTTCAAGTAAAAATGGTGTTCTGTGAAAAAAGCAGCTACTTTGACTGACAACTCAATCACACAAGCATTCATCCCTCAAGAAACCCATCATCCTTTGGTAAGCAGCAGAATTGCTTTCTACATGCTCTGCTTTCATCACACAAAATATCAAAAATATAAAAGATATATACTACTCATAGATTGACAGCTAATACAAATATTTATTATTGTTCCATCAAGGTCATTCATAAATGAAATGTTTTTAAATTGCAAATACACGGCAATGAAAAATACAACGCGGTCTCTACAAAAAAATAAAAAATTAGCTGGGTGTGGCAGTACGTGCCTGTAGTTCCAGCTTCTTGGGAGGCTGAGGTGGGAGGATTGCTTGAGCCCGGGAGGTCAAGGCTGCAGTGTCAGGGAGGAAAACTTTTCCTCTGCTTTCTTAGGTTCATTGATTAGAGGTCTGTGAATTAAACTGACAAAGGACAGAATAACAGGAGAAAAGGCACGCAACTTTTATGAGTTTTTAAATGCATAGGAGTTCACAGAAAAGAAATGAAACTCGAAGAAGTAATTAGACATGGGGACTTACATACCATTTTAACAAAGAAAAAAGGGTTTGGGCATCAATATCAAGGGTGACAAATTGTGGGGAAGTAGCTAGGAAATATATGGGGGAATGAATGGATGATAAAGGTTATTTTAGTAAGGTCTGTTTATGCAAACTCATCTTGGTGTTCACAAAGGGAAATTTACACCTTGTTTTTTGCAGCTAAGAGGAAAGCAGAGAACTCTTCCTGCAACTGTTGATTCCCAGTTGCATTCCGCTCAAAATAGTCCTTCTGCCAAAGTGGCTTATTTTGGAGTGGCATATTCTGATCCTCTCGGGCGCTACTGCCTTAACTTGTACCAAAGCAATGACAGAGTCACTTGCCATTGCTTCCGAGCAGTCAGTCATGATAAGACAGCATTTGAATGAAAAGGGCATAGAGGCCGGGTATGGCGGCTCATGCCTGGAATCCTAGAACTTTGGGAGGCCGAAGTGGGCAGATCACCTGAGGTCAGGAGTTTGAGTCCAGCCTGACCTATATAGAGAAATCCTGTCTCTACTAAAAATACAAAAATTAGCTGGGTGTGGTGGCATGCGTCTGTAGTCCCAGCTACTCTGGAGGCTGAGGCAGGAGAATTGCTTGAACCTGGGAGATTGCAGTGAGACAAGACTGTGCCGCTGCACTCCAGGCTGGCTACAGAGCGAGACTCAGTCTCAAAGAAAGAAAGAAAAGAAAGAAAGAAAAGAAAAGGGCATAAAATGTCTTAGTATTATCATAAACATAGTTTTGACCTTGCAGATCTAAGTATCTTGGGGACCTCCAGGGTCCATAGGCCATACTTTCACAACGCTCCTCTTCTATATTGTATTGCTTGCTTGTTTACTTTAACCAACAAATAAACAATTTTTTTGAGACAGGATCTTGCTCTGTTACCCAGACTGGCGTGCGCTGGCATACTGGCATAATCATAACTCACTGCAGCCTCGACCTCCTGGGCTCAATCGATCCTCCTGCCTCAGCCTCCCAAGTAGCTGGGACTACAGGTGCACACCACCATGCCCGGCTGATTTTTGTATTTTTTGTAGAGATGGGGTTTCACCATGTTGCCCAGGGTGGTCTCAAACTCCTGGGCTCAAGTGATCCTCCCACCTTGGCCCCCTAAAGTGTCGAGATTACAGGTGTAAGCCACCACATCCAAATAAACAATTTTAAAGTACCCCTTCCATTGCTCCCCCACTGCTGAGTGTAAGTACAGAGGCCTTGGCCTAAGAACCAAAGCCTTATTATTATTATTTTTTATTTAAAAAAAGACGGGGTTTCACCACGTTGGTCAGGCTGGTCTTGAACTCCCAACCTCAGGTGATCCACCCGCCTTGGCCTCCAAAGTGCTTGGATTACAGGTGTGAGCCACCACGCCAGGCCGAACAAAAGCCTTATTAAGTGACTGGCTAAGTTACAGAAGCTTACTGGGATCCTCAGACATATTTGCATGCATTTCTGTCCCTGCATCCATCTCTATTTCTTCTCCCAAGCATTCTTTTTTTTTTTTTTTTTGAGAAGTCTCACTCTGTTGCCAGGCCGGAGTGCAGTGGTGCGATCTTGGCTTACTGCAACCTCCGCCTCACTGCAACCTCCGCCTCACAGGTTCAAGCAATTCTCCTGCCTCAGCCTCCCGAGTAGCTGAGACTACAGGCGCATACCACCACCCTGGCTGATTTTTTGTATTTTTAGTAGAGATGGGGTTTCACCTTGTCAGCCAGGATGGTCTCGATCTCCTGACCTTGTGATCTGCCCGCCTTGGCCTCCCAAAGTGCTGGGATTACAGGCATGAGCCACTGTGCCCGGCCTCTCCAAAGCATTCTTTAAGTCCAAGCCCTACAATCAATCTCCTTAACTCCTCCAAGTAAAGGCCAATGTGACCGTGATTAATGAAGGGCTGCAGATACACACGTGGGGTGAGACGCACGGCAACTCACCAGGCATCCTCCCAGGGCTTAGTCTGCCATATGATCGCTGGTGCCAGACCTAAAAATGTGTGCGGGAGCAATGGCGGCAGGTGCTGGGGAGAGGGGGAGGTCTCCTAGGAATTCTGGAATGCATCAAAAAAAGCCACTCCCTTCTGTTGCCAAGGTACTGTCTCTCTCTATGCTTTAGGCCAAGGGTGTCTGGGGATGGTTCTTGTGAAGGGTGACTGGGAACCCTAGTGGGGCAGGCCTAGTGCTGCCAGATAAAATATAGAAAGCTTAGTTAAAATTAGATTTAAAATAACAAATATTCTTTTAGTATAAGCATATCCGAAATATTGCATAGGACCTCCTCATTCTAAAAAAAAAAAATTCAGTGCTAGGCTGGGCATGGTGACTCACACCTGTAATCCCAGCACTTTGGGAGGCCGAAGCAGGTGAATCACGTGGTCAGGAGTTCAAGACTAGCCTAATCAACATGGTGAAACCCCGTCTCTACTAAAAATACAAAAATTAGCCAGGCATAGTGGCGGACCCCTGTAATCCCGGATATCCGGGAGGCTGAAGCAGAAGAATCACTTGAACACAGGAGGCAGAGGTTACAGAGCTGAGATCCGTCATTGCACTCCAGCCTGGGCAACAGAGTGAGACTCCGTGTCAAAAAAAAAAAAAAAAAAGAAAGGCCAGGCGCTGTGGAGCACGCCTGTAATCCCAGCATTTTAGGAGGCCGAGGCGGGCGAATCACGAGGTCAGTCAGGAGTTCGAGACCAGCCTGGCTAACATGGTGAAACACCCGTCTCTGCTAAAGATACAAAAACATAGGCCGGGCGCGATGGCTCATGCCTGTAATCCTAGCACTTTGGGAGGCCGAGGTGGGTGGATCGCCTGAGGTCAGTAGTTCAAGACCAGCCTGGCCATCATGGTGAAACTCCATCTTTATAAAAAAAAAAAAAAATTATATTAAAAAAAAAAGATACAAAAACATTAGCTGGTCATGGTAGCGCGCCTGTAATCCCAGTTACTCGGGAGGCTGAGGCAGGAGAATCGCTTGAACCGGGAGGCAGAGGTTGCAGTGAGCAGTGATCGTGCTATTGCATTCCAGCCTGGGTGACAGGGAGAGACTTTGTCGCAAAAATAAATAAATAAATAAAAATTAGTTGTTTCTCTGAAATTCAAAATGGAGTCCTGTATTGTTGTTTGCTAAATCTGGCATCCCCAAGCGGTCCATTGCTTTTCAGCTCGGCGAGCAAAGTGGTCCCCCTTCACTTCCCTGGCCACCTACCAGACCTTCCCAGACCTGGTACTGGCTGCCTCTAGGCAGCACAGCCCACTGAAAGGAACCCTTTCCAACCCAAAGCTGCCCAGAGCCTGGGAGCAGAAGCAAACCACACGCTGGGACGGAGATGGCGGATTAGGCTATGCCTTCGGAGAACTAACTCCTGTCGGAGAAGGGGGCTGTCTCTCACAGCCAGGACTTCCGGGGGCGCCTACACGGACACGCCCTCCTTCCTTGACCCACTTCTTGTCCCCCACTCCCCGCCCCTGCCCAGCCCTCTCTCTAGCCTTCCTGGGTCGCCGTCTCTGCAACTCCCCCGTGCCAGGACTGGCTGTCAATCCTGCAGAAACTAAAGCCCAGTCCCGCCTCTGGGAGGCCTCGGTGTCTGGGATTCCCGTGGTGGGAGGAGTCTGGCCCGAGGTTGGAGACAATGATGCGTTCTCCCTCCCAGGCAGTGGCTCCTCTACCAGCCGCGCTGCTTTGCCCTTTCTCCTTTTAAGTACCCCAGGGCAAACTCTCCTTCCCTGTGGGAGGACTTCTTCCTTCCAAAGGTCCCAGAGGCGGATATGTCCTCTAGCTTGAAGCCGTCACTTTTCTCCATTCTCATGACCTTGCCCCCTTCCCTGTGAAGGGTCTTATTATGCTGAAGGCACCTTTCCCTCCTTCCAGGCTGGCGTTCCCAGCATCCCCACGGAAACCGAAAATGCCTGCTGCTGAACCGTCTGGCCACATGGCTCCAAAGTGCCCCTCTCTCCACCCCGCGGATTCCCCTCCTGAAAGGAGCCACAGGGGGAAGAGGCTTAGGCAAGGCATCCCTGGCGTGCCTCAGTCCCTGAGGCATAATAATGTAACGGTGGTTGTATTTCATGCCACCAAGTCGTGGGGTGTTTTGTTACATAACTGGAACTGGAACATGTTTGATCACAGGCTCCATCATCCTGCCCCAGGCACAGCCTCGGTTTGGTGTGTGGGAGCTGCGGAACGCCTGTGCCAAACTCTCTATACTCCCCCCATGTCCCTCCGCACAGACAGCCCCCATTGGCCATCCTTTGGGCCTAGAAGTGCATATCCTGCTGCCCCCGGGAAGCAACGTGGGGCGGAGGCCAGCTCAGCTCTGGAAAGTGGACTTGGGGCCTTGTGGGCAGAGGACCCAGAGAGTGGTCTAGAAGAAGGTCGTGGGCTCCATGTGGGTTGAACCCTTAATCCCAGTGGGCCAAGAAACAGGCAGAAGAGGACCAGAGTGAGGCCGTCTAAAGCATATGGGTTAGACAGGAGCCCCATGCCACAGATAAGGGCAGTACTAGATGAGCACTTCATATCTTTCATCTTCTTCTTTTTTTTTTTTTTTCTTTTTCTTTCTTTTTTTATAAAGACGGGGTTTCACCATATTGGTCAGGCTGGTCTCGAACTCCTGACCTCAGGTGATCCTCCCACCTTGGCCTCCAAAGTGCTTGGGATTACAGGCGTGAGCCACCACGCCTGGTCTTTTTAATTTTTTTTGAGATGGAGTCTCGCTCTGTAGTCCAGGCTGGAGTGCAGTGACTCGATCCAGGCTCACTGCAACCTCTGCCTCCCTGGTCCTGGTTCAAGCAATTCTCCTACCTCAGTCTCCCAAGTAGCTGGGATTACTGGCACGAGCCACCATGCCCAGCTAATTTTTGTATTTTTTAGTAGAGACGAGTTTTCACCATCTCTGGTCTTGAACTCCTGACCTGGTGATCTGCCTGCCTCAGCCTCCCAAAGTGCTGGGATTACAGGCGTGAGCCACGGGTGCCTGGCCTTCATCTCTTGTTTGTTTGCTTGAGAGATAGGATCTCCTTTAGTTGCCCAGGCTGGAGTGCAGTGACTATTCACAGGTGCAATCACAGCTCACTGCAGCCTCAAACTCCTGAACTCAGGTGATTGTCTCACCTCAGCCTCCCAAGTAGCTGAGACTACAGACATGAGTCACTGCATCCAGCACTATCCGTCATCACTTGATCCTCACCCAGTCCTGCTCCACTGGACATATCTTCATTGCCCCAATGAGAGCACCAAGGCTTGTAGAAAGCCAGTCGCCTGCCCAGGGTTCTGGACATATGTCTGAAGCCAAGGCCAGGAACTCTCCATTATACCACACGGCCTCAAAGTCCCTCTCCTTGGTTCAAAGACACTTGATTGAGCATTTTGTAGAAACATAGTCTCCTTAGCTTTGTTTTAAATTAACATTGCCATCCCCCCAATCCTCCCCCCTCCGCAAAAAAAAAAAAAAAATGACTGGGCACAGTGGCTCACACCTGTAATCCTAGCACTTTGGGAGGCCAAGGCAGGTGGATTGCCTGAGCTCAGCAGTTCAAGACCAGCCCGGGCAACACAGCAAAACCCGTCTCTACTAAAAATACAAAAATATTAGCCACGCATGGTGGTGTGTGCCTGTAGTCCCAGCTACTTTGGAGGCTGATTCAGGAGAATTGCTTGAACATGGGAGGCAGAGGTTGTGGTGAGCTGAGATCGTGCCACTGCACTCCAGCCTGGGCGACAGAGGGAGACTCTGTCTCCAAATAAATAAATAAACATCAAAACTAGAACAACTTTAGGCTAACTGGGGAGCCTGAAATAGGAAGACTGGCCTTGACCCTAGGGGGATGAGGCCAGAACTCGGAGGCTGGAGGGATCCAGCTACCTAACCGCTGTCCAGCCGGGAGCACAATTCCTTTGCAGGTCCCCCAAACTATGCTGGTGGAGCCTCACCTATCTCTTTAGCTCCCCATCAAAGGGATCACTTCATCAGCTGCGCAGTCTTTAAGCCCAACGTCCACACCACGACTCTCTTTTAAACCAGTTTGACCTTGAGAGAGGCAGTCCCGCTTCTTATCTGTTTTATTTCGTGTTGGCTTCCTGGCGGGTTATCAGGAAGACTTTGGTTGCTCTGTCTTCTGTTATCTGCCTGCTGGGTTTCAAAGCTGCCCCCTCAGCTGCTCTCAGCCTGAGCTGTGTCTTCTCCTGCAGGGACAGAGAGCTGGGGGAGGGAAGGGGCCGCAACTGGACTCTGCCAGAGCCTTCCCTTCCAGACGTTGTCTCCTGGGCACCCACCCCCAACACCTGGAACTCGCCAACTCTCATCAAGGCTGGCTGGGTGTCACTTGTGCCTTCTCCAGGGACATATAATGTCTAGAGAGTGGGTCTCATAGGGCCAAGATCAAGGGGGAAAGGAGAGGGGTTCGAACTCTCTTAACAAAAATTATAACTGAGGAAATTATGACATAAAAGAGATCAGACCTAACCGACTCCATCTTGCTTCTAACCTTTAAGCTGTCCTGGTTCATTCCTGGGCATAGGCCGACCTGACTTTGGGAAGGAATTCAGTTTACGGTTTGACTCTGAAACAAAATTGATAATAGATCTTTCCTGTAAAGACTCCCTTCTTCCCTGGGGGACCAATCTGCCTTTGCAGAACTAACAAATTAGCTGCAAGATTAGAAATTACGGTTTAAAGCTGGGGGCATCCTGGGTGGGATGGCAGAACTGGCTGAGCCAGATTACCGGTCTGGGTGGTGCCAGCTGATCCATCCAGTGCAGCATCTGCAAAATGTCTCAAGCGCTCATCTGGGTTTTACAATAGTGATATTATCCCCAGGAGCAATTTGGGGAGGTTCAGTTTGGAGCCAGAGGCTGCATCTGCATGATCCTTAAACCGTAACTCCTCATCTTGTAGCTTGTCGCTATGTTGGCAACCAAGGAAATGATAGGTATACTTTTGCTACAGATTTACTTGCGAATACCAAGGCACACTTTACCTCGTCTGTGCTACTCTTTTTTTTTTTTTTTTTTTTGAGACAAAGTCTCACTCTGTCGCCCAGGCTGGAGTGCAGTGGCACCATCTTGGCTCACTGTAACCTCTGCCTCCCGGATTCATGTGATTCTCCTGCCTCAGCCTCCTGAGTAGCTGGGACTACAGGCACGCGCCACCACGCCTGACTAATTTTTGTATTTTTAGTAGAGATGGGGTTTCACCATGTTGGCCAGGCTGGTCTCGAACTCCTGACCTTGTGATCCACCTGCCTCGGCCACCCAGAGCACTGGGATTACAGATGTGAGCCACTGTGCCCAGCCCATCTGTGCTACTCTTAACTTTCCAGTTTATATATATATATATTTTTGAGACGGAGGCTTGCTCTGTTGCCCAGGCTGGAGTGCAGTGGCTCGGTCTTAGCTCACTGCAACCTCCGCCTCCCGGGTTCAAGCAATTCTCCTGCCTCAGCCTCCCGAGTAGCTGGAACTACGGGTGTGCACCACCACGCCCAGCTAATTTTTGTATATATATATATTGTTTTGCTTTCTTTTTTCTTTTGTCTTACTTAAAATTCTTGGAGTATAATTTTTGTGTTTTTAGTAGAGACATAGTTTCACCATATTGGTCAGGCTGATCTCGACCTCCTGACCTCATGATCCGCCCGCCTTAGCCTCCCAAAGTGCTGGGATTACAGGTGTGAGCCCCTGTGCCCAGCCTCTCCATTTCTTAAGTCTGGCAGCCATGCTAGTTACTTTTAATTGGCTGACAGAGGCCTGGTATTTTTTCTTTCATTTTGGCTATTGTGGAGTCTGAAACAAGGCTAGAAAGAGCTGATCCAGCCAGGCACGGCTACTCATGCCTGTAATTCCAGCATTTTGGGAGGCTGAGGCAGGCAAATCACTTGAGGTCTGGAGTTTGAGATTAGCCTCACCAACATGGCAAAACCCCATCTCTACAAAAATTAGCTAGGTGTGGTGGCACATGCCTGTAATCCCACCTACTTAGGAGGCTGAGTCAGGAGAATCACTTGAACCTGGGAGGTGGAGGCTGCAGTGAGCCAAGATCACGCCACTGCACTCCAGCCTGGATGACGGAGTAAGACTCCATCTCAAAAAAAAAAAAAGAAAGAAAGAAAGAAAGAAAAGATCCGGCCGGGCACGGTGGCTCATGCCTGTAATCCTAGCATTTTGGGAGGCTGAGGTGGGTGGATCACCTGAGGTCAGGAGTTCAAGACCAGCCTGGCCATCATGGTGAAACCCCATCTTAATTAAAAAAAAAAAAAAAAGAAAAGATCCACTTTTATTCACCCTTCCACAGATCCTGGATGAGCCCCCAAAATGTTACACGATCCTTGGGATGTCACTTTGCCAGCTGGAAACCTCTATGGCCAGTGGCACCTTTGCCTGAGTTTTGCTCTGGCTTGCTGGGCTCATTTTGCCCACTCGCCCTGGCAGGCTGCCCTCGGCTCATGCTACTGGCCTGGATCCCACACCTGCCAAGGGTGAGTCAGGCATAGTGTAGCAAGGGGTATGTGAGTGAGCATGGGGTTCAGCCACTGTGCACAACCAGGCACTCTGGCTTCGGCAGAGTGGGAAGCTCCAGGTGCTGGCATGGGCAATGGCTCTCTGCAAGGCTGCAGCTGGCCCAGGTGTACCATAAGTAGCTTCCACAGCTGACATGAGAATGTGGTGATGCCTGGAAGCTTGGAGATGCCAGGAACCACGAAACCCTAAAGAGGGTGTCACAGCCCTGGCTTGGGGAGCTCCTAGGTCTAGGCTCCCTGAAGGGCTGCAGCTCTTCTCTCCTTGTCATGCACAACATGATGAGCAAGAGGCATGTTGCAGTCCTGTTTGTGCTACGGCTCCTTTAGCCCTGCCATTTGGCAGGTCCCAAGTTCTTGTTCCGCATCCAGGAAGAATGAGGTACGCAGACACGTGAAGGGTGAGCAAGACCAAGAGCTTTACTGAGTGACAGAACAGCTCAGAGGAGACCTGCAGTGGGTAGCTCCTCCCTGTAGCTAATGAGTGTTCAGCTCTCAGGAGAGAAGGTGGGTCCTTTCTGCAGCTGGTCATCCTCTTGTCTCTTCAGCTCTCAGCAGAGAAGATAGCTCCTTTCTGCAGCTGATTGTCCCATCGTCTTCTCAAGTCTGGCTGAATCCAGGGCTTTTATAGGTCTTAGAGAGGAGGAAGCACGTGTTGACCGGTCCATGGGCAGCCATGAGCGACCCCAGAAAAAGCACCACAAGTTCCCACTCTGGTTTGTGAGACCAGCAGCCTGGCCTCCAGCTTCATGTCCTCCCCAGCTTGAAGGTGGGGCTTCACTGGGGGAACCTTCCGTTTCTGCCAAGGAGCCTGTTTCTGGCCTCCGTTCCTGAGAGCCTGTTTCCAGCCTCCGCTCCTGATGCCCAGGCTGTTCATGCCAAGGGGCACCTGTAGGCCAGTGCCAAACTGCCCTCAGCGCCCCCTCAGCCTCCCTCTGGTGCTTGTCGGTGCCCAAAGTCAGGAGGAGACTGAGGTGGCAGGGGGCTGGCAAGTCAGCACTGCCCCAAGTGTGCACATACCTGACCAGACTGTGGCAGTGCCCAGGCTTGGCCTCAACCTTGCTCTGAGATTGGAGCAGGTGCCAGGGGTAGAGAGAGGCCAGGCAGTAGAGAGAAGACACCTCTGAGCCTTCAGGGGCAAGACACCTCAGAGCCCCTTCCTGGGGCACCAAGAGTACAGAGGTGTGTACTCCAAGCTGTGAGTCAACAGCTGTAGCTGGGCCGCTGCAGCTGCTCCTGAAGTGTGGGGCTCCTACCTGCTCCTGGCCCCCAAGAACGCAGGGAGGCCTGGGTCCACAGCTGTGACTTGGATGGCCGCAACCACGCCCAGTAGTGCCAGGCCGCTGCCTGCTCCTGGCTCTCGCTGGCTCCATGGAGTGTGGCACCAGCCTGGGCCCAGCTCCATGTTAGAGCCCCTTTTTTGCCCACCCCTCCATGCTCAATTATGCTGCTCCCCAGCCAGTGGGTGACTCAGCCCAGCCCCATTGCAGTGGCTCCCAGAGTGGTGGGCTCTAGGGGGCTCCTAGGGGCCGGCTCCAGGGACTGCCCAGCTCCTCTCTGCATTTTCCCTGCAGCGGCTGTGGGCAAGGTGCAGGTGGTGCTGTGGCCCCAGCCAACCCCACATATACAAACCCAACATTCTTGGGGCTGGCCCCATAAGTCCCAGCTGTGCCTTTGGCCAAGTGTGCATGGGCTCGTAGGACACAGTGGGGAGCAAGGTTGAGGCCAACGTGGAGGCTCTGGGTCTGGGGAGCAGGTTCTGCGCAGCTATGAGAGGATGGGGGTGGTGCAGTCAGCTACCTCAGGGATGCAGGGAACAGGGGACATGGGCCACAGGGGTTGTACTACTGCCACTGCTGCTCCCACAGCCGCTCCTGCCACCACTGCCCATGCCTCTTTACTGCAGCCAGTGTGATGGCAGCAGCCACTTCATTCAGATGGTTCACTGCTGCCATCAGAAGCACAACAGAGGTTTGTTTTTTTTTATGACACTGTTCTGTTCTAAAAAAAACTGTAGCCACATGCAGTGGCTCACACCTGTAATCCCAGCACTTTGGGAGGCCGAGGCGGGCGGATCATGAGGTCAAGAGATCAAGACCATCCTGACCAATATGGTGAAACCCTGTCTCTATTAAAAAAAAGAAAAAAGAAAAAAAATTGTAAAGGGTTATAAAAGGTTTATAAGAATCTTACCTTACAGTCAAACTAATTAAAACTGGATACATATATAGAATTTTATTAAAAACTAGCTTTAGCATTAAAGATGCACTAATGCATACATAACATTTGGTTTTTCTTCTGAAAAAGATTTTTATGTAACATTGAAAGACAATGAGCCCGGCGCGGTGGCTCACGCCTGTAATCCCAGCACTTTGGGAGGCTGAGGTGGGCGGATCACCTGAGGTCAGGAGTTCGAGACCATCCTGACCAATATGGTGAAACCCCATCTTTAAAAAACAAACAAACAAACAAAAAACATTGAAAGATAATGAAAGATTTTTGTTTGCTTTTTTTTTTAAAGACAGGGTTTCACCATGTTGGCCAGGCTGGTCTTGAACTCCTGACCTCAGGTGATCCACCCACCTCGGCCTCCGAAAGTGCTCAGATTACAGGCGTGAGCCACCATGACCGGCCTTGTTTGTCTTTTAAGTGAACTACAAAAAACACTGGTAGGAGGAGAAAGAGAGGAGACAGAGTCGGTTGGCCTCATGCTTTCTTCACTGAGTATTGTTTGCGAAGCTGAGTCTCCTCTCCATCAGAATAAAGGTTTTTCCTTACAAAAAAAATTTTTTTTATAAATATATATATATAAACATTGCTGATCCTTTTTGTTTTTCACAGCCAAGAAAACTTTTCTTTTGAGTTATTTTCAGCTTTTAGCAATTGAGTATATTCCTGTGAACAAAATTTGAAGCATATTTGTTTCTCTTTACCTAATTTCACCAGATTTTGGAAACTATTTGTGAGTATTCTTAATTTATGGCAATATCATTATTTACATAAGTGCAATAAGAATGTTTTCTTTTGGCTGGTCGTAGTGGCTCACACCTGTAATCCCAGCACTTTGGGAGGCTGAAGTGGGTGGATCACCTAAGGTCAGAGTTCGAAACCACCCTGACCAATGAGGTGAAACCCCATCTGTATTTAAAAAAAAAAAAAAGAATGTTTTCTTTTGCAACAGGACACAGTTGGAGAAACTGATTATTTTACTAAAACTTTGACTGGAATGACATGCTTTCCTTTAAGGAATTAAACTTGACTTGTAGAGCCAGTAAAAGCCCCTTGGGAAAACTGGCCTCATACCTTGCCTATACAGTCTGTGTACAGGGTTCCTGATTTGTGGTAAGTAAAGAATGTCACTTCCCGACAGTCCCAGGAACCCCGAGTTATCTAGGGACCTCAAGAGGAGAGGAATTTACCCAACTCATAGGCATTTGAGGGTACAAACCCATGGCTGGGCTTGGCTTTTAAAAGTCTTATCTGAGATTCCTTATGGAACACAGTTCTATCAAAGCCAATTTTATTTTTTAAATTTTATTTTCATATATTTATTTTTTTTGAGATGGAGTTTTGCTCTTGTTGTCCAGGCTGGAGTACAATGGCATGATCTTGGCTCACTGCAACCTCCACCTCCTGGGTTCAAGGGATTCTCCTGCCTCAGCCTCCCGAGTAGCTGGGATTACAGATGCCTGCCACCACTCTCACAAAGCCAACTTTAAAAGCCTATGTGAAAAATAATTATTCATGCTGTGCTTTATGCAAATAATCAGGCCAAGTATATTTTCCAAATGAATCAGTCCTATTATAATTTGTTTTTAAAAACTAAGGCTGGGCGCGGTGGCTGATGCCTATAATCCCAGCACTTTGGGAGGCTGAGGCAGATGGATCACGAGGTCAAGAGATCGAGACCATCCTGGTCAACATGGTGAAACCCTGTCTCTAGGCCGGGCATGGTGGCTCACGCCTGTAATCCAAGCACTTTGGAGGCCAAGGCGGGCAAATCACCTGAGGTCGGGAGTTCAAGACCAGCCTGACCAACACGATGAAACCCCGTCTTTAAAAAAAAAAAAAGATGATAAAAAGAAACCCTATTTCTACTAAAAATACAAAAATTAGCTGGGTATGGTGGCGTGTGCCTGTAGTCCCAGCTACTCGGGAGGCTGAGGCAGGAGAATTGCTTGAACCCAGGAGGTAGAGGTTGCGGTGAGCCGAGATCGCGCCATTGCACTCCAGCCTGGGTAACAAGAGTGAAAGTCTGTCTCAAAAAATAATAATAATAATAAAAATAAGAACTAGAGAGAGAAAAATTATGTTCCAAAAACTATAGTATACCTGTTGTTGTCTTTGAGTTTTTATTTTTATTTTTCTTCAATTTAGATTAAATCCTAAATTTTTTTTTGGACTACAAGTCCCCAAACAAATGCTTTCAAATCTTTACTTTTTTTTTTTTTTTTTTTTTTTTTTTTTACAGATGCCTAAACTTTTTATTTCACACAGCTATGCAAGTTGTGAGGCCAAGGACATGACTGCAAACAAAGTTTAATTTAAATGAATAGTCAGGCATGGTGGCTCACGCCTGTAATCCCAGCACTTTGGGAGTCCTAAGGGGTGAATTGCTTGAGGTCAGGAGTTCCAGACCAGTCTGGCCAATATAACAAAACCCCATCTCTACTAAAAATACAAAAAATTAGCTGGGTGTGGTGGCACACGTCTCTAATCCTAGCTGCTTGGAAAGCCGAGGTAGGAGAATCGCTTTAACCCAGGACACAGAGGTTGTAGTGAGCTGAGATAGCGCCATTGCACTCCAGCCCGGGCAACAGAGCAAGACTCCATCTCCCACCCCTCCCTCTCAACAAAAAAAATTGATTACATAAATAAGCTTTCTTCCCCCATGAAAATACTACTTGTTATTTCACACTTGGTCTAACACACACAAAATCCCCACTCTAACTGGCACAGATACACTTGATAGGCAATATCAAGTACAATTTCCATTTTATTTTTCTCCAGAGAATAGTTGTCTTCAGTCTTTTACTCAGCTCCTTACATGGGTTTTGGTGGGGGTCGTGGGGCAGCACCCGCAGGTCTAAATCAGGGTGGGGGTGTTCGGTCCTTTTGGGCTTCAGGAGATCGATTCCTGACTACTTTGCTGTGAATTGCACAACTCCCACAGTAATGTAGCTTCACATAGAGCTTGGGAAGCACATACACATCAAAGATGCTCGCTTCAGAAATATCCCTGACTGCGGCGGCCTCCACTATGTTTCGAATGACGAATTTCTTAATGGCCTTGTCCTTGGGCACGCATCGGGCACAGTTCCTGCAGCGAATAGGCTGAACATGGCCGAGGCCCTTTTTGGCATGACCGTTGTTCCTTCTTTTCTTTGTCATCTTGGAAGCTCGCAGCGGAGAAGAAGCTCAAATCCTTACTTTTAAAACTGGATATTGCACTCCTTAACCTAGAATTCATTATTTACCATATAGTACACTGTCCATTTAAATGCTGTACTAAAACTACAGATGGTGAAGCCACCATGGCAAAATTATAACTGAGATACCGAAAGAGATCTGACCTAATCAAGTGCCTCTTGCTTCTAACCTCCAAGCTGT
The DNA here is from genome assembly GCA_036589455.1 of Ateles fusciceps. NCBI lineage: Eukaryota > Metazoa > Chordata > Mammalia > Primates > Atelidae > Ateles > Ateles fusciceps. Next base: position 785,793 of record JAZHEH010001923.1, read on the forward strand.
CCTTATTCATTCCTGGGCGTAGGCTGAGCTGACTTTGGGAGGGACTTGGTTTATAGTTTATAGTTTAAAACAAAGATAATGACAGGCCTTTCCCAAGGGAAATCCCTTTCTTGCCTGGGCACCACACTGCCTTTGTAGGACTGACAAATTGGCCACACGATTAGCAATTATGGTTTAGGAGTCATGCAGCTGGAGGCTACAAGATTCTGGCCCTCCCAAAACTGCTCTTAAGATCAGCGCTTGAGATATGTTACAGACCCTGCACTTGATGGATCAGCTGGCACCACCCAGATCCATAAACTGGCTCATCTGATCTTGTGGTCCCCACCCAGGAACTGACTCAGTGCAACAACTGTCTCTGACTTGACCAATCAGCACTCCTGGCTCACTGACTACGCCTCATCCAACAAGGTGTCCTTAAAAACTCTGAACACTGCTGCGCGTGGTGGCTTACACCTGTAATCCTAGCACTTTGGGAGGCCAAGGCAGCTGGATCACCTGAGATCAGGAGTTCGAAACCAGCCTGGCCAACATGGTGAAACTCCATCTCTAAAAAAACAAAACAAAACAAGAAATCTCTGAACCCAGAATGCTCAGGGAGACTGAATTGAGTAATAAAACTCCAGTCTCCCCGAACAGCTGGCTCTGTGTGAATTACTCTTTCTCTATTGCAATTCCCCCTGTCTTGACAAATCGTCTCTGTCTAGGCAGTGGGCAAGGTGAACCCATTGACTGGTCACCATGAGAATACTAACGCCTTTGTCATGAAAGCCGTGGAACCCCAGCCGCCCTGTGGGAGTGTGCTCAGAGAGCTCAGACAGCTGCAAAGCAGTTCCACTCCTCACCTTGGGGTCAACACCTACCCCACTATGTCCCCTGTCAGCAGGAAGAGCGATTGATGGCTTTTTCTCATGTTCATAGCCCGCACCTTAAGAATAAGGTGCTGTAAGAAAAACAAAAAGACAAAAAGAAAAATAATAATAAGGTACTATTGAAACCCAAAGGGAGAGACTGAAACTGCCTTTGCAAAAACAGTAACTTAGAAAATTATGATGGTGAAAGAGATCAGACCTAATCAACTCCATCTTGCTTCTAATCTTCAAGCTGTCCTGGTTCACTCCTGGGCGTAGGCTGAACTAACTTTGGGCAGGAATTCAGTTCATGGCTCGACTCTGAAACAAAATTGATAACAGCCCTTTCCCAAAAAGACCACCTTCTTGCCTGGGACCAGTCTGCCTTTACAGGACTAACAAATTAGTTGCAAGATTAGAAATTACGGTTTAGCTGGGCGTGGTGGCAGGTGCCTGTAGTCTCAGCTACTCGGGAGGCTGAGGTGGGAGGATCGCTTGAGCCCAGGAGTTCTGGGCTGTAGTGCGCTATGCCGATCGGGTGTTCGCACTAAGTTTGGCATCAGTATGGTGACCTTCTGGGAGCGGGGGACCACCGGGTTGCCTAAGGAGGGGTGAACCAGCCCAGGTCGGAAACGGAGCAGGTCAAAACTCCCATGCTGATCAGTAGTGGGATCGCACCTGTGAATAGCCACTGCACTCCAGGCTGGGCAACATAGCGAGACCCTGTCTCTTAAAAAAAAAAAAAATTATGTTTTAAAGCAGGGCAAGGTGGCTCACCTCTGTAAACCCAGAACTTTGGGAGGCTGACTGCTGGGGATTGTCTGAGGTCAGGAGTTCGAGACCAGCTTGGCCAACACTGTGAAAACCCATCTCTACTAAAAATACAAAAATTAGCTGGGCATGGTGGTACGCATCTGTAATCCCAGTTACTCGGGAGGCTGAGGCAAGAGAATTGCTTGAACGCAGGAAGCAGAGGTTGCAGTGAGACTGCACTCCAGCCTGGGCAACAGAGCAACACTTCCATCTCAAAAAAAAAACAATGGGCCGGGCGCAGTGCTCAAGCCTGTAATCCCAGCACTTTGGGAGGCCTGGGCGGGCAGATCACGAGGTCAAGAGATCGAGACCATCTTGGCCAACATTGCGAAACCCCGTCTCTACTAAAAAAATACAAAAAACAATTAGCTGGGCGTGGTGGCGCGCACCTGTAGTCCCAGCTACTGGGGAGGCTGAGGCAGGAGAATTGCTTGAACCCAGGAGGTGGAGGTTGCAGTGAGCCGAGATCGCGCCACTGCACTCCAGCCTGGCACCTGGCAGCAGAGCAAGACTCTGTCTCAAAAAAAAATAAAAAATAAAAAATTATGGTTTAGGGGTCATGCAGACTCTGGTTCCAAGAGTCTGAACCTCCCCAAATTCCTCCTGAGAATAACATCACTATTGTAAAACCGAAGATCAGCGTTTGAGATATTTTGCAGACCCTGCACTGGATGGATCAGCTGACACCACCCAGACTGTTAATTAGCTCAGCCAGTTCTGCCATCCCACCCAGGAACAGAAGACAACAAGAAAAACTCAATTCAGCCGGGCGCGGTGGCTCACGCCTGTAATCCTAGCACTTTGGGAGGCTGAGGTGGGTGGATCACCTGAGGTCAGGAGTTCAAGACCAGCCTGGCCATCATGGTGAAACCCCATCTTTAAAAAAAAAAAAAAAAAGAAAAACTCAATTCAACCCCCTATGATTGCATCTCCAGTCCAACCAATCAGCACTCCCCACTTGCCTAGCCCCTGCGCACCAAATTATCTGCCCCACAGCTGGCTCTGCTTGAATTACTCTTTCTCCGTGGCAATTCCCCTGTCTTGGGAAATCAGCTTTGTCTAGGCAGTGGGCAAGGTGAACCCATTGGATGGTTACAGGGTTTATAGGGCAGCCACTGTTTTTTAAATTGAGGAAACCAACATAGACTTCTCACTTCACCTTTGTATGTTTGTTTACTAACCACAATATAAAAAGCAAATTTTTGCTTAAAAAAAGACAGGATAGGCCAGGCACGGTGGCTCACACCTATAATCCCAGCACTTTGGGAGGCTGAGGCGGGTAGCTCACAAGGTCAAGAGATCGAGACCATCCTGGTCGACATGGTGAAACCCCCGTCTCTACTAAAAATACAAAAATTAGCTGGGCATGGTGGTGCACGCCTGTAGTCCCAGCTACTTGGGAGGCTGAGGCAGGAGAATTGCTTGAACCCAGGAGGCGGAGGTTGCGGTGAGCCAAGATCGTGCCATTGCACTCCAGCCTGGGTAACAAGAGCGAAACTCCGTCTCAAAAAAAAAAAAGACAGGATATTTTAACTCCCAATGAATAGGAAAGATATAATGTCAGATTAAAATGACTGTGTTCTCGTCGAGCGAATTGGTCCTTGCCAATAATCCAAGCACTTTGGGAGGCCGAGGAGGGTAGATCACTTGAGGTCAGGAGTTCGAGACCAGCCTGGTCAACATGGTGAAATCCCGTCTCTACTAAAAATACAAAAATTAGCCTGGTGTGGTGGTGCACGTCAGTAGTCCCAGCTATCCTGGAGGCTGAAGCAGGAGAATCACTTGAACCAAGGAGGCAGAGGTTTAAGTGAGTTGAGATCCTGTCGTTGTACTCCAACCTGGGTGACGGAGACTCTGTGTCAAAAAAAAAAAAAAAAAGATTGTGTTCTCCAACTCCCAGCCCCACCCTCTCCCACAAAAGGACAGCTGACAACCTTGCATGATTCCCAAAGCCTGGGTTACATCAGCCACTGGGCAGATATTAAGACCCAGATCTGAGGAAAGGAGAGGTTCTTGGAATCCCACAGGGCTGCCCAGTCCTCACACACATCCGGGTATTTGCTCATCATGCTTCCCATGGCACTGTGACATTCACACTCATCCTTCACACTCAGGTCAGGCATCTCCTCCTTCCAGCAGGGCTGGCTTCACTGGGGGAGACCTGTGAGGCCACAGAGCCCTGTGCTCAGTAGGGCCCTGTGCTTGGTTTAATGCTCTGCTACTGCCATCTTGAAATCTGAACAAGAAGCTTTGCATTTTCGTTTCGCACTGGGCTGTACAAATAATGTAGCATGATTCCATAACATCTTTTTCTTTTTTAAAGAATTTTATTGGCCGGGCGCAGTGGCTCACGCCTGTAATCCCAGCACTCTGGGAGGCCGAGGTGAGCAGATCACCTAAGGTCGGGAGCTCAAGACCAGCCTGACCAACATGGTGAAACCCCGTCTTTATTTTTTATTTTTTATTTTTTTTAATATTTTTTCTTTTAAAAAATTCAAATCGTGTCATCCTTGCGCAGGGGCCATGCTAATCTTCTCTGTATCGTTCCAATTTTAGTATATGTGCTGCTGAAGCGAGCACGAAACCCCGTCTTTAAAAAGGAAAAAAAAAAAAGAATTTTATTAACTGTACTACTCCTTGCAAAGCAGGGTGAATTCATAGGCAGTGTGCCCAGAGTTGGCCCATAATATCTTTTCTTTTTTCACTCAGAAAATGATTCGGTTTTAATGCACATATCTTTTTTGATGTCACCTTTCAACCTAAGCTGAATCTGGTGACTCTCATGGCTTACACAGCTCCTCTGCTCACTCCCCCTCCCTAACAGCCCTGATCGCTCTCTGAACTGTAAGCCTTTACTCACTTATCTGTCTCCCCCTCTAGACTCTGAGCCCCTTGAGGGCTGGGGCAGTCTAGCTGTACCCACACCATACTTAGCACACAGTAGGTACTTACCAAATGTGTGCTGAAATGAACAGAAATGGGAAAGCCTGATCCAGTTCCCTACATGATTGTGGCCAGAGCTGGGCTTAAATCCATGTCTCTTGCTTTAGGGTGAAGACAACCCTCCCTACCCTCTCATTCTCCTGATCAGTGGCCAAAGGCCAAAATCAACCCAGATCATAGCCAAATATAAATTTGTTTTTCTGATCTAGGACCCAAATTAATGTATTTTGTTTTTCTCAAAGGTACCCTGTTATTTTCTAGAACAGTTCAAACCGACTAACCCAAAAATCTTTTTTTTTTAACTTTTTTTTTTTTTAATATTTTTTTATTTAAAAGATGGGGTTTCACCATATTGGTCAGGCTGGTCTCGAACTCCTGACCTCAGGTGATCCGCCCACCTCAGCCTCCCAAAGTGCTGGGATTATAGGCGTGAGCCACCGCATCCGGCTTTTTTTAAAACTTTTATTATTATTATTATTTTTAAAGATGGGGTTTCACCATATTGGTCAGGCTGGTCTTGAACTCCCGACCTCAGGTGATCCACCCACCTTGGCCTCCCAAAGTGCTTGGATTCAGGCGTGAGCCACCACGCCCGGCCTTAACACAAAAATCTCAACCCTCAAAGGAGACTGGGGGGCCCTGCTGGATCACAGGGGGCTCAAACTGGATCCAGAGGTGAGGAGCTGGTGAGCTGTGGGCAGTTCACATTCTTCTGTGTGTGAGGGGTGGGGGTGGGGGTATTCAGTGGGGAATGCTGAGGCTGGATTTTACAGGGGCCGGAAAAGGAAGGGAGGATATGGCTTACACTAGTTCTGCCAAATCTACCGTGAAACCCCCTCACGGCCTTTCATTCATTCATTCACTCATTCATCCATTCAAGCAGGGGATGTGACAGTGAGGCAGATCCACAAGGCTCCAGTCTTTATGATGCTTCTGTTCCAATCCACTGTGGGATAAAGCAGAGTCCATTAGTAATATGAGGGGGTTCCAAGCCGAAAGGACCTGCCTGGCTCCCCCATGCTGGACAGACATCACATAAGGATGCTCGGGGCTTCTGCTGTGTTTAATGGCAGCCCCCTCCTTGGCTCTGGGACTCAGGCCCAAGTCCAGAACTGGTTTGAGGCTGGTGGTTGATCTGAGAATGCAATATGAAATGCTCTGCTGTGCTCCCCAACAGGGGCCCAGGGGCTCCTCAATTCTCTCTTCTCTCAGCTGAATTCTCACCCAGCAGGCTCTGGACCCCATCTAAACAATTACTAGTTGAGACCAGACCCACAGGCACCAGGAGGTGTGTGAGGCCCAAGGGGCCATCAACTCCAACAAATGCTTGCAAGATGCCCTCTGGGTGGCCGGCTCTGGGTCAGTTACCCTGAGGAGGGTGTGCCCAGAACCAGAAAGGAAGGGCACTCTTCCGCTTTCTAGAGCTGGGGTCTCCATGAAAGAGTTGTTGAAGGATGGAATTACCAGGCCTGAGCAAACTCTGACTTTTAGACAATTCTGGAGTGTGGGTACAGATGATCAGTGCTTGGCTGGTCAGAAAAGGGAAAGTCAGGAATGTGGGGGGAAGTGAAAATAAAATGTTTCTATTCTCTAAATTCACAATAGGGTTGGGGGAGGGAGCAGCCAGGCTCAGTGACTCATGTCTGTAACTCCAGCCTTTTGGGAGGCCATGGTGGAAGATCACTTGAGGCCAGGAGTTGAAGACCAGCCTGGGCAACATAGCAAGACCCTGTGTCTACAAAAAATACATAAATTAGCAGGGTGTGATGGCACGTGCCTGCAGTCCCAGCTACTACACTCAGGAGGCTGAGGTGGGAGGACTGCTTGAGCCCAGGAGTTTGAGGCTGCAGTGAGCCATGATCATGCCACTGCACTCCAGCCTGGGTGACAGAGCCAGACTCTGTCTTTAAAAAAAAAAAAAAAAAAAAAGTAAGAAAGGAGGAAAAAAACTGTTCTGGGAACCAGTCTGAAGTCAGGAACAAGTCAAGCAGGCTTATTTTCAACCTGGTCCAATCAATCATTGATCATGTTACTTCAGTCCCCTGAGAGCCAGCCAATCAGCAACAGCTTCATTCTAGGGACCATGCTTCTCAGAGCCAGCCAATCAGCAAGGGTCTTACTCCAGAGATTCGCTTCTGAAGGTCAGCCAATGCCTAACCGCCAAGGCCGAAAGTCAGCCAATCTGCACACAGTTCAGCTTTTGAAAATCAGCCAATTGCTGAATGCCATGCTTTCCATACCCTACATAATGTCAGCTCTAGCGTTGCTCCAGATCTGGGGTTTTTTGTAAGTAAAGTTTGCTTTTTTTTTTTTTTTTTTGTACTGCAAGTACCGAATTCAGCCTCATTGTCTTTGAAATATATCCTGGAGAAGGAGGACTTGAACTCTTACATGTCCCAGCAGCCCATACGGGGTCCGTGGTACTGCCCCCCTCCCCCTACACGCACCCCACGAAGGTTGGGCGGGTCCCTGGGCCCCTGGCTACAGCTACCTCACTGGCAGTTTCAGGGCCTCATAGCAACTTCTCTATAACCCCGTCCTGTTCTTTCTCCTGTGGTTTCCTGAGAAGTAGGGAGGGAGGCTGCGGCTAAGGAGACTGGGTGGAGGGGGTTTCTCCACAAAGTCTTTGTGGGGCCCACAGGCAAGAGGGAGGGGGCTCAGTCTAAGGGGGATAGACTGAAGAGGAGACAGCCTGCTCTCCAAGTGCCAGCCTGAGAGGGACACTGATGGATGGGGGGCACATCCCAGGGCATCACATCTGACTGGGTAATGTAGTCTGATGGGAGAGGCAGGACGCCTAAGTGTGCCCAGAAAAGCACTACTCACTATCAGAAGCCACAGAGGGTCAGTTCTATCTTCCGGGGCTTGTACTAAGTACTGCGGTGGGCTGGGGATGGGGATGCAGAGGCTAAGTCAGGGAAGGTTTCCTGGTGGAAGTGAAGCTTAGGGACCAGAGCGCCTCCCCCAGCCATGCTGCTGGATCAGGGCATGGAAGAGGACAGCAGGACTCACCCGTCTTTCTTCTCCCAAACCCCTCCTGCAGTGTCCCACAGACCAGGCCTCTGATGAGGCGAGCCCAATGCTGAAGATCCTCTCAGAAGAGAGCTCCTGTGGGCTTCTTGGAAGAGGGGACCTGGGTTGGCCTGGAAGAAGGGTAGGATGGGCCACTTAGTGGCCGGAGCAGTAAGCGGAATCAGCTTGCTGTGAAGGTTCCGGGTCCTTTGCTGGGTCTGCCCTGCCTCACCCCTTCCCAAACACCTTCTCCATACCTCCCTTTTTCAGCAGAGCCCCAAGCTTCTCTGTGCAACGGGCACCCAGCCTTGCCCCCTCCCTGCAGTCTGGCTGGAGTGCTCTGTCCTTGGCCTCTCCACCCCCACCGTCACCGCCATGCAAACCTCAAAGACGCTGATATGCATAGCATTTGCCTGTGTTTACCTGCGGCTCTTCTGTTTGGAGCCAGCCAGGAACTCCTGAGTTTGGCTTCAAGGAGCTCTGCCCGTCCTGCCTGCGGGAAGACTAGATTCTTCAATCCTTCTGAGGTCAGGCTGGGACTAGAGTGAGGCAAGCAAGGTGCCTAGGGCAAAAAGTTTTAGGAGGCCTGCCCTCTCTGGTGCACCTGAATGGCCCTGAGGGCCAGTGCCACCTTAAATTGTGGGCCCTTAGGTGCCTCCTTGCCTTACCCCCCCACTCCCCCAGCCAGCCCTGACCCTCCTGCGGTGTTCTGGCCTCAAGCGTCTGAAATCTTCTAAAATATGCCCTAAAAGCTGCTAGTGCTGAGTGCTGGGGCTGGCCTGGGCAGCCAGGTGCCTGTCCTCCCCACCTTCTGTCCTGGGCCCTGAGCCCTTTTGGGAGAGGGAGCCAGATGCGCTGAGGCCTGGGGGTGGGTGAGACTGTTAGATCAGTATAAGGATGGGGGACCCCCACCCCCAAGGAACTGAAAACAAGGTGGAAGGAACAGAGCCATCTGCGCACAGTGGGAACGAAGCAAACCAGGCCTTTGGAACCAAAGGCAGATGTGAAACCCAGGGCCCTGAACTGACCTTGATCCCACCAAGGCCTGCCCTGGGGATCACTGGGCCCTTCCAAGAGAGAGCTGAATGGTTCTGGGAGATGCTAGGCTGAAACAGGGGCCTTAGACCCCAGGTCTCTGATGGGAATTTGCTCAGGAAGGAGACAGCTGTGAGCACCAGGAGAGATAAGGCAGTAAGAGACCCTGCCTGTGTGTGTCAGGAGCAGGGATCCATGAGGGGTCTCTCACATCTCCATGCCCAGGCCTCAGTACTTGGGGGGCCTCTGGGGCAACCCTCCCCTATCTCGGTCACTGGGGCCTGTGCCTTGGGTCCTCTCTGCAGGTAGCATGGTCACGCCTGAGTCCTCAGGCATCCCTCCTTTCGAAACTTGCCTTGAGCCAGGAGCCTCCCTGTTGAGATCTTTGTCTAATTGGGTCTTGGGGTCTCCCTTGGAGAGGTGCCATAAGGCGAGATTGCCACTCTCTAAAGGATGGGGGAACACCAGGCGTGGTGGCTCAAGCCTGTAATCCCAGCACTTTGGGAAGCCAAGGCGGGCGGATCACCTGAGGTTGGGAGTTCGAGACCATCCTGACCAACATGGAGAAACCTCATCTCTACTAAAAACACAAAAACGTAGCTGGGCATGGTGGCGCATGCCTGTAATCCCAGCTACTTGGGAAGCTGAGGCAGGAGAATCGCTTTAACCTGGGAGGCAGAGGTTGTGGTGAGCCGAGATCGTGCCATTGCACTCTAGCCTGGGCAACAAGAGTGAAACTGTGTCTCAAAATATAAATAAATAAATAAAAGGGTCGGGGGAGTTAGGGCTGGGCAAGTGTCAGGTGAGACCCGTGGAATATCAGGAGCCTTTCGTTACTCACAGATCCATGAGAGAAGTGAGCGCCAACGAGGGTCGACAGGAATCGCGGAGACAGCAGAGTGCTCAAGTAGCAGGTAGAGAGTGAGAGAGAGGTGTGGGACCTGTGGGACAAGGCCTTTATGGAGTCCAGGGTGTCACCCAGGCAGGTTTTCCAAGGGGAGTCATAATTGGTGGGTTAAGAACAAGCAGGGTCATGCTGTGGCTGAGAGAGGGGTCACTGGCCGATCTGCAGAGTCCATGCAGGCTGTGGGGTCAGGGGGACCAGTCGAGTGGGCTATATGTAGCTGTCCCACAGGGAGGCACTCACCAGGACACGACTGTTTAATGTAGATATCTGGATTGAGCACATGGAGGAACTGGGAGGAGGCAGGGAGCTGGAAACGGTGTCAAGGGTGACTGAGCCCTGCTTCTGGTGTAAGAAAGCCCAGCTTCTATTCAAAACAGATGCCAGGGCAGCATCAAAGTACAGGAATTCACTACACTCCCTCTGTGCCTGGGTCACTGTTTGTGGTCTTCAGGAGGGCGGGCCCTGCTCGTTGGCCTCTTCTGGTACTCAGGTGGGGTTGGGGTGGTCTGTAGTCCCATGAGGGCAGGATGGGGGAAAACCAAGTGCAGGGTGAGCATCCCCCCCTGTGTCTGGGGAGGTGCCGAGCTACAGCTACAGTGTGTGGACGGGGGTGCTCCCAATTACTCCAGGCTGCGCCTTCTGCATTCCATTCTCTGTGTGTCTGGAAGGCCTGAGCTCATGGGACAGACCCCACCCTGGCACCTGGCGGGCGGGGCATTCCTCTCAGGAGGTGTTTCCTCACCTTTGTTTGAGAACAGGAAAAACAAAGGCGACGCAGCTGGCTGGCGGTTCTGAGTCTCACCTCCCAGGGTGTGGAGTGAGCCCAAACTCCCTGCCTGCCACATCTCCTCTGCCACCTCTCCCAGGTCTGGAGAACCCCCCCGGGAAGGTTGAGACTCAGCTTCCACCCAACCCCTAGGTGACCTCTGACAGTCAGGCCTCCAGCCTTGGCTTACATCCCTCCAGTGATGGGTAGCTCTCTGCCCCCCACAGATATCAGGTGATTTAAAAAAAGAAAAAAAAAACAACAGCAACAACCCAGAACAGACTTTGGAGGTGAAGCTGAGAGGCAGTGGCCTGGGGAAGCTGGAGGGACTTGATCACGAACCAGAACTGGTAAGGTAGACACCACACCACTGACTCCCCCATCTGGAACTGTGTCTGGGTCTGTGTCAGCTAATGGGGTAAGGTTCCAGGGAAGCAAAATACAGTTCAGTGAGAAGGGCCAACCATGGTGGCTCACTCCTGCAATCCCAGCACTTTGGGAGGCTGAGGCGGCCGGATCACTTGAGCCCGGGAGTTTGAGACCAGGCTGGGTAACATGGCGAAACCCCAGCTCTACAAAAAATATAAAAATTAGCTGGGCATGGTGGCGTACACCTGTAGGCCCAGCTGGGCATGAGGCTGGGAAGCTGAGGCATGAGAATGTCTCGAATCCGGGAGACGGAGGTTGCAGTGAGCTGAGATCACGCCACTGCACTCCAGCCTGGGTGACAGAGCAAGATCCTGTCTCAAAAAATAAAAAATGAAAAGAAGAAGGACTAAAGACTTCCTCTCAGCAGAACCAGGAGGCAGTGATAAGGTGTTTGGGAGAGCTAATGAGCTCTCTGTCACTGGAGGAGTGCAAGTAGAGAGTAGCCTATCATCAGGACTGCCAGGGCTTCCGGAAGGTCCCCGGGAAAAGGATAGGACTCTACCTGCTCTGGAAGGATGACCAGGAAGCGTGCCCTGGCCCGTCTGAGAGGGTTGGGGAGATGGGGAATAGGGAAGTGGAGCCCGGAGGTTACCTGCACGTCTCACTCTCAGAAACGCCCCGCTCTGGGCATCAGTAGCCTCCCCCTTAGTTTCTTCCTCCAGCCACCTTTCTATCTCGGCTGGTCCCCTGACTCAACCCCTTCCTCACAGACTGATGAAGACAGGACTGGGTTCAGAGGCCAACTGTGCCTAGCATTGGATTAGGACACGCTGTGTCCCGCTCAGACTCTTCAGGGCTGGACTTTGCCTCCCTCTAGTGCCTTTTGAACCCAGGTGGGTGGGGGCCCTTCTCAGGTCCCTGGCTGCTGCTGGGGTAAAGTGGCTGAGGTCTGACAGCAGACCTTCCCCCTCCTGCCTGACCCTCCTGGGGAAAGCGGCTCAGACAGGGCCAGGCTGCTTCACAGGCAGTGGGGCTGCACTCACAGGGAAGTGGGGTTTGGCGACACTGAACAGGGGAGGTGTTTGGGGCCAGAAGTGGATCTCCCTGAGCCCTAGGACCCTACAGGTCTGCCCACTCTGGGTATGGGGCAGCGAGATTGCAAGTGGCCCTGCAGTGCCCCAGCCAGCCCCCCGGGCCTCCCTTTTCCCTCTTCCTCTTGCCTGATGGCCCAGGGAAGCCAGGTCTGGGCGGTCCCCGGGGGAGACACTTGCCTTCAGCTCATCCCCCAGGAGATGTGCCTTCCCTCTCTAGCCTCAATTTCCCTACTTGAACCATCTTTATGCGCCTGTCTCATGTGAACAGCGGTCCGGGAGGCTATCCTACCAGTCCTGGGAGTTGGGTTGGGGGTGGGTAGGTCTTGGAGGCTGCAGAAAGAAGGAGGCCGTCTCAGCCCTGGGACCTGACATCAGCCATGTGGCACTCAGCCACCGGCTCAAGGGTGACAGATTCTATAAAGTCTATTTATCTGCCTTTATTCTCACCATGTGCTGGTAATTCTGAACAATGTCAGTGGTACAATACTTCTCTCTGAAAAAGTATTTTATTGGTCAAAGTTCTAAATGATTGCTATGATTACTGTTGAATTTAAACAATCTATACAATGAGCTTCAAAGTAAGATTTCAATTCTTTATTAGCAGCTTGTTCTTTAATAAGCATTGTATGCTACATGAAAGTCAAATCAGAGCCGGGCGGAGTGGCTCACGCCTGTAATCCCAGCACTTTGGGAGGCCGAGGCGGGTGGATCACCTGAGGTCGAGAGTTCAAGACCAGCCTGACCAACATGGAGAAACCCCATCTCTACTAAAAACATAAAAATTGGCGGGGCATGGTTTCACATGCCTGTAATCCCAGCTACTCAGGAGGCTGAGGCAGGAGAATCGCCTGAATCCGGGAGGCGGAGGTTGTGGTGAACGAGATGGTGCCACTGCACTCCAGCCTGGGCAACAAGAGTGAGGCTCTGTCTCAAAAAAAAAGAAAAAAAAAAGTCAAATAATGAATTTCCCGTTATACACATGCAGGCTTAGCTGCAACCATGTATTTGTATTTCATTTGTAATTCCTAACCAGCTACTCCTTCCTCCCTCCTTTGCGGTGGTTGCTGTTCTCCAAGTCCTGTGGTACATGTCCCCATGTTTAATCAGTTGGTTCTAAATAAACAATGGTAGCACACTGACTGTAAAGACAAAGAAAGAGAACATGAGCTCCTCCAATTCTGCCACTCTATGTGACAGCTTGGAGGTTTTGTCTGTGTTTGGAATTTAAAACAAATAGTGCAAACCAGGAGATGGAATGTTTTGGTTTTGAGATGGAGTCTCACTCTGTTACCCAGACTGGAGTGCCATGGTGTGATCTCGGCTCACTGCAACCTCTGCCTCCTGGGTTCAAGCGATTCTCTTGCCTCAGCCACCCAGAGTAGCTGGGATTACAGGCATGTGCGCCACCACACCTGGCTAATTTTTGTATTTTTAGTAGAGATGGGGTTTCACCATGTTGGCCAGGCTGGTCTCGAGCTCCTGACCTCAAGTGATCCACCCACCTCAGCCTCCCAAAGTGCTGGAATTACAGGCGTGAGCCACCATGCCTGGCCATGTTTTTGTTTAATAAAAGGAAATTTTAGTCCATTATTGTCTTAGTCTGTTCCTGCTGCTATAAGAAAATTACCTGGGCCGGGCATGGTGGCTCACGCCTGTAATCCAAGCACTTTGGGAGGCCAAGGCGGGCGGATCACCTGAGGTTGGGAGTTCAAGACCAGCCTGACCAACATGGTGAAACCCTGTCTTTAAAAAAAAAAAAAAAGAAAAAAGAAAAAGAAAATTACCTGGCTGTGTTTGGCGCCTCACGCCTGTAATCTCAGTACTTTGGGAGGCCAAAGTGGGAGAATCCCTTGAGCCCAGGAGGTTGAGGCTGCAGTGAGCCATGATCACACCACTGCACTCAAGATTGGGCAACAGACAGAGATCCTGTCTAAAAAAGAGGGGAAAAAATTACCTTACAGTAGTTTATTTATTTATTTGTTTATTTACTTTTGAGATGGAGTTTTGCTCTTGTTGCCCAGGCTGGAGTGCAATGGTGCAATCTTGGCTCACTGCAACCTCTGCCTCCCCAGATTCAAGCAATTCTCCTGCCTTAGTCTCCCGAGTAGCTAGGATTACAGACACCTGCCACCATGCCTGGCTAATTTTTTTTTGTATTTTTAGTAGAGATGGAGTTTCACCATGTTGGCCAGGCTGGTTTCCAACTCCTTTTTTTTTTTAATTTTTTTTTTTTTTTAAGAGATGTGGTCTCGCTATGTTGCCCAGGCTGGAGTGCAGTGGCTATTCACAGGCACAATCCCACTACTGATCAGCACGGGAGTTTTGACCTGCTCCATTTCCGACCTGGGCTGGTTCACCCCTCCTTAGGCAACCTGGTGGTCCCCCCACTCCTGGGAGGTCACCATATTGATGCCAAACTTAGTGGGGACACCCGATTGGCATAGCGCACTACAGCCCAGAACTCCTGGGCTCAAGCGATCCTCCCACCTCAGCCTCCCGAGTAGCTGGGAATACAGGCACGCACCACTGCGCCCGGCTGTTTTCCAACTCCTAACCTCAGGTGATCTACCCGCCTTGGCCTCCCAAAGTGCTGAGATTACAGGCGTGAGCCACTACACCCAGCCTAGAGTTGATAATTTATAAACAACAGAAATATACTGCTCACAGTTCTGGAGGCTGGGAAGTCCAAGATCAAGGCACCAGAAGATGCAATGTCTGGTGAAGCCTGCCCTCTGCTTCCATCCTCACACAACAGAAGGCATCAGTGCTGTGTCCTCTCATGGTGGAAAACCAAAAGGGACAACAGACTCCCTCAAGACCTTTTATAAGGTTACTGATCCCATTCATGAGGGCAGACCCTCACAACCTCATCACTTCCCAAAGCCCCCACCCCTAATGCCATTACCTTGGGGATTAGGTTTCAATGATGAATTTTGGGAGGATACCAACATTCAGATCATAGCAAGTATGAAATATATTTGTGTTAGTTCATGATCTTTACTGTGATCATGTAGAGGGCAGGGTTAAAGAATGTTCCACTGTGAGAGTCAAATGTGCTATGTGTATGCTGCTGGCTTTTACAGCTCTGCAAAAGGGGACCCAGGAAGACCGCGGGAGACCTTGACTCCAAGGCGAGGGCTGGGGAAGTGGTCAGCCTCTCTGGTCAGAGGAATGGCCAGGGCTGGACCTCCAATCCTGGGCTTCCTAGCCCAACCATAGTGCCTCTCCATATCAGCTCAATTCATCTATGAATGAGGTTCTCCAGGGATAGCCTACAGCCACCTCATAGCACTGGGTGCAGGGACAGAGGGATGCAATAACTTTAGGTTGGCCCTGAGCAAACTCTGATAAGGAGCAGAAGTCCCAGGAGCGCCAACCTCAGCCAGGCAGGGCAGACTAGACAGTGGCTGGAAAACTGGCAGGTGCCCTCCAGCCTGACCCTGCCATCCTCTATCCTACCCTGCCCTCTCCCCTGACATGATAGAAGGGATACAAAATATACCTCTGTGGCATAAGGATTAATTTGAGTTGGTGACATTTGAGAATCAACAGATGCAGGATGAAATTTTTTTTTTCCTGAACTCCCTTTATCTGCCTAAAAGCTGAGCCTCCCAAAATAATTCAGATGTCATGAATCCCCTTCCCAGAGTTTGGGAGTTTCCCAATCAAGGAAGATGGGCTCCTTTTAAGAGCCATAAAGACTAGAAGAGAAGACCAGGCTTGGTGGCTCACACCTGTAATCCCAGCACTTTTGGGAGGCCAAGGCGGGCGGATCACCTGAGGTTGAGACCAACCTGATCAACATGGAGAAACCCCATCTCTAAAATAAATAAATAAATAAAAATAAAAATAAAAAAGACTAGAAGTCACACCAAGATAAGAGATCAACTAAACATTGTCACAAAACTATCATATCTCCAATCTTTTCTCCTAAGGGTTCATTTACCTTTCCTAAAAGGCATTTGTTTTCCCAAAAGTGTCCTTTCTCTTTTTCCTTCCCCCTGTTCAGATGTTATATTGGGGCTGGGCACAGTGGCTCACGCCTGTAATCCCAGCACTTTGGGAGGCTGAGGCAGGCGGATCACGAGGTCAAGAGATCGAGACCATCCTGGCCATGGTAAAACCCTGTCTCTACTAAAAATACAAAAATTAGCCGGGTGTGGTGGTACGTGCCTGTGGTTGCAGCTACTCTGGAGGCTGAGGCAGAAGAATCGATTGAACCCAGGAGGCAGAGATTGCACCACTGCACTCCAGCCTGGCCACAGAGCAAGACTCCGTCTCAAAAAAAAAAAAAAAAAGGCGTTACATTGGCCTCAAATTCTAAATCACTTTTTTGAGTCACATTTTCAGTGAGTTCCTTCTTTTCTATGTGAATAAATTTTGTCTTTCAGATTAGAAATTATTGGAATAAATAAATCATTAGAATATGAATTATTAGGATAATAATTTATATTCTAATAATTTCGTCTTTCTGCCTATTACTAGTTTATCAGTTTAATTTGCAGGCTCTGAAGCACTGAACCTATGTGGGTAGAGGAAAAGTTTTTCTCTCAGCATGATTATTTATTTATTTTTGAGATGGAGTCTCACTCTGTCACCCAGGCTGGAGTGCAGTGGTATAATCTCCGGCTCCCTGCAACCCCGCCTCCCAAATTCAAGTGATTCTCCTGCCTCAGCCTCTTTAGTAGCTGGGATTACAGGTGCCTGCCACCATGCCCAGCTAATTTTTGTATGTTTAGTACAGGCAGGGTTTTGTCATGTTGGCCAGGCTAGTCTCAAACTCCTGACCTCAGGTGATCCGTCCACCTTGTCCTCCCAAAGTGCTGGGATTACAGGTGTGAGCCACCTCAACCGGCCTCCCAACATGATCAGAATAAAAATGATCCTAGGTAACCTTCATTGCACATGTACTATACACCAGGCCCTATTCTAAACTTTTCTATATGTTGTCTAATGTAATCTTCCTAAAAACCCTTTGAGGTGAGTGCTATTGTTACATCCACTTTATAAATGCAAAATTGAGGTGCAGAGAGGTTAAGTCACTGCCCTAAGGCACAGAGAATAGATGAGAGAACTGGAATTTGAACCTAGTGATTTCCAGAGCTTAAGCTCTGAATTTGGGCGAGGCTACAGGTGCTGTGAGTCCTGCTTCTGGCTCTGCCACCACTGGCTAGGTAACCTTGGACCTCAGTTTCCCTGTCTTCAAAGTGGCGTGGTAATGGCTCTGACAGTCCTCAGTCTGAGGACTGGGGGTGTCTGGGGCCGGCAAGGAGGACCCTAACTTGAGAGTGATCTGTCGACATGGTCAGCAGAAGGAATGTCATGCAGCCATTGGCTGCAGACTCGGGGGCTGTGGACTGGAGGCTGAGACTCAGGCGTTCTGCCCAGCTCTGGCACTGCCTTGCTTTGGGCCTTTGGGCCAGTTGCTTGCTCCTCCCTGAGTCTCAGTGCCTTTGTCTCTCGTCTGCTTGGTCCTCAGTCTATGGGAGCAGAGGAGAGGTATAAACTATTTAGAGTGAACTCACAGCATAGAGTCTATTATTGCATGAACTGTGACTCTGAAGTTCCAGTGCTACAGTGACCACAGGGTCTTATCAGCTTCGACAGATGAGGGTTGCCTAATTTGCATACTTATTTATGTATTTATTTTGAGATGGAGTCTGGCTCTGTCTCCCAGGCTGGAGTGCAGTGGCACTATCTCGGCTTACTGCAGCTTCCACCTCCAGGGTTCAAGCAATTCTCCTGCCTCAGCCTCCCAAGTAGCTGGGATTATAGACATGCACCACCATACCCAGCTAATTTTTGTATTAGTAGAGATGGGGTTTCACCATGTTGGCCAGGCTGGTCTCAAACTCCTGGCCTCAAGTGATCCACCCGCCTCAGCCTCCCAAAGTGCTGGGATTATAGGCATGAACTACTGCCCCAGGCCTACAAACCTGTCTCCGTTAGCAGAATACATAAATGTCTATGTAGAAAAATCACAAAGAATCTGCAGAAAAGCAACTAGAACTAATAAGTGAATATAGTAAGATTACAGGATACAAGGTTAACACAGAAAAATTGTGTTTCTATATATTAGGAATGACCAATTAAAATGGGAATTTAAGGCTGGCTGTGGTGGCTTACGCCTGTAATCCAAGCACTTCGGAGGCCAAGGCGGGCGGATCACCTGAGGTCGGGAGTTCAAGACCAACCTGACCAACATGGTGAAACCCCGTCTTTAAAAAAATAAATGAATAATAAAATAAAATAAAATGGGAATTTAAAAAACGGTGCCATTTTAAATGGCACAAAAAATGGAATCTTGGTATAAAGCTAAAAAACAAGGTGCCAAGTCAATTCAATGAAGAAGTAATAGTCTTTTAAACATCTTTTCAACAAATTGTGCCGGAAGAATTGAACATTCAATTTTTTTTATTTTTATTTTTATTTTATTTTTTGAGATGGGGTCTTGCTATGTTGTCAAAGCCAGTCTTGAACTCCTGGGATCAAGTGATCTGCCTACCTCAGCCTCCCAAAGCATTGGGATTACAGGTGTGTGACATCCCGCCCAGCTAATTTTTGTATTTTTAGTAGAGACAGGGTTTCGCCATGTTGGCCAGGCTGGTCTTGAACTCCCAGCCTCAAGTGATCCGCCCACCTCAGCTTCCCAAAGTGCTGGGATTATATGTGACTGACTGGCCTAATTTGCACATTTATCAGAGGGTTGTGAAGCCAACATATGCATTAATCTTATCAAGATCAACACCTGAAGTTTAGCTAATTTGCATATAGCCAATCCTGTGAAGAAAAGAATGGCAACAGCCCTAGGGAACCTGTGGCATCTGAGATATTATATAGATAAAATATTTATGTATAATAGTTTATATTTTATATAAATATATAACATATTATGTATGTACATCAATAGTGTATATGTATGTCTTTGTCTCAGGTTCCTGGCACAGAGCTCCTGAAACCCTTGGCATTTTCTTTTTTTCTTTTTTTTTGATATGGAGTATCGCTCTGTTTTCCAGGCTGAAGTACAGTGGCTTGATCTTGGCTCACCGCAACTCCGCCTCCCAGATTCAAGTGATTCTCCTGCCTCAGCCTCCTGAATAGCTGGGACTATAGGCGCACGCCACCATGCTGGCTAATTTTTGGTATTTTTAGAAGAGATGGAGTTTCACTATGTTGGCCAGGCTGGTCTCGAATTCCTGACCTCGTGATCTGCCCTCCTCGGCCTCCCAAAGTGCTGAGATTACAGGCTGGGATTACAGGAGTGAGCCACCACGCCCTGCCACCCTTGCCATTTTCTCAGTAATAGAAGTGTGTTTTGTTATTCGTAACAAGTCCCTTTGTTATACCTAAATTTATGTTAATGAGGTGACTTAGGGTGGGGCTCCTAGATAGCTACTGAGTGCTGCTCCACTAACGTGCGATTAGAGGGTGAGAACAGGGAGGGGGACCTGAAGATTGGGTTATAAAAACAATAAGGTGGCAGAGAGTGGTGGCTCATGCCTGTAATCCCAGCACTTTGCGAGGCGGAGGCGGGCGGATCACGAGGTCAAGAGATCGAGACCATCCTGGACAACGCGGTGAAACCCCATTCCTACTAAAAACACACACAAAAAAATTAGCCGGGCATGGTGGCACTCGCCTGTGGTCCCAAATTATTGTTAAAAAAACAAAAAAAAAACCCAATAAGCTTTGAAATCTTCCACGTCGGAGAATGGTTCTAAGTGCTACAGGTGGGGGAGCGGGTGTGGCAAGTCCATTGGGGGACACCCACATACCTTGCCCTAGGTATCTCTCCCATTTGGTTGTTCCTTTATGTGCTTGATAATAAACCTGTAAACGTAAGTAGTGTTTTCCTGAGTTCTGTGAGTCATTCTAGCAACTTACAGAACCGAGGGGGTGGTCATGGGAACCCCTAATTTTTAGCCAGCCTAGTGGAAGTGTGGGTAGCCTGGGCAGCCCACTTGTGCTGGCATCTGAAGTAGGGGGCACTTTTGTGGGACTGAGCCCTTTAACTTGTGGGATCCTGTGCTAACTACAGATAGTGTCAGAATTTAATTGCTGGGCACCCACTTAGTGTCCGGGAATTTATCTTTAATATAGAAAAAAACTCATGAGGACTAAATTACAAGAGTGGTCCCGTCTTAATTAGTTAGGGCTACTATTAGGTTGGTGCAAAAGTAATTGTGGTTTGGGGCCATGAATTTTAAATTATTATTTTGAGACGAAGTTTCACTCTTGTTGCCTAGGCTGGAGTGCAATGGTGCGATCTCAGCTCACTGCAACCTCCTCTCAGCTCCCTGCAACCTCGGCCTCCCAGGTTCATGTGATTCTTTTGCCTCAGCTTCTCAAGTAGCTTGGATCACAGGCATGCACCACCGTGCCCAGCTAATTTTTGTATTTTTAGTAGAGATGGGGTTTCATCATGTTGGCCAGGTTGGTCTCGAACTACTGACCTCAGGTGGTCCACCCGCCTCAGTCTCCAAAGTGCTGCGATTACAGGCATGAGCCACTGCACCCAGTGAGTTTTAAATTAGTATAACTAGGCTCAAACACATCTTTATTAATCAAAATAGGAACCATTACAATGAACACATTTTTGTGCATTTTCTGCATCCTATTGGTTGTGGAAGTGTTTTCCATGCAAAAAGCTGTCGAAATGCTTGAAGAAGTGGTAGTCACCTGGCGAGGGTCAGGTGAATATGGTAGATGAGGCAAACCTTCATACGTAGCCCAATTCATTGAACTTTTGAAGCGCTGGTTGTGCGACACGTGGTTGTCGATGCCGTGGAGAATCGGGTCCTTTCTGTTGACCAGTGCTGGCTGCAGGCATCAGTTTTCAGTGCATCTCATGGATTTGCTGAGCATACTTCTCAGATGTAACGGTTGTGCCGATTCAGAAAGCCGTAGTGGATCAGACTGGCAGCAGACCACCAAGCAGTGACCATTCTAATTAAAGAAAGAGGAAAGAGACACGAAACATGGAACACAACTGGCTGTTAAGACAGGTTTTCTTTAGATAAAACCTGAGGGGTGCTCCTGGCCCATTTTGGCCAACAGTGCTTTCTTTTTTTTTTTTTTGACCTCACTTCAAAAAGTACATAAGTGAATGAACAGTGCTTTCTTGGCAGGCTGGCGGTCCCGCGGATCTGTCTCTGGCTTCATCAGTGTTTGGACGGAACAGATCCCGGGGACTCTTAGAAAAAAAAAAAAAAAAGCGCTTTCTTTTTTTTTCTTTTTCTTTTTTTTTTTTTGAGATGAAGTTTTGCTCTTGCTGCCCAGGTTGGAGTGCAATGGTGAGATCTTGACTCACCACAACCTCCGCCTCCCCGGTTCAAGCGATTCTCACGCCTCAGCGTCCTGAGCAGCTGGGATTACAGGCATGTGCCACCACGCCCAGCTAATTTTGTATTTTTAGTAGAGACGGGATTTCTCCATGTTGGTCAGGCTGGTCTCGAACTCCTGACCTTAGGTGATCCACCTGCCTCAGACTCCCAAAAGGCTGGGATTACAGGCGTGAGCCACCGCGCCCATCCAAGAGTGCTTTCTCTTACAGATCAAGAGTATATATTGGTTTTAGGGTGAGGAGGCTCATCAGAAGCTTGGAATGTTTGTGTGTGGGGGAGAAGATTATGGCAGGATTGGAATCTCTCTGGGAAGAGGGGAGGTTATCTTGGTGCAGACATCTTTCCAGCCCAGAGCGGGGATTATCTAGGGGCTAGCATGTCTCTGGTCTGGGAGGAGTTTGGAATGTTTCTGGTTGGAGATGTTATTTGTGGTTTATGGTCATGGCGACCTTAGCCATTAGGCTGATGTCCTTTGGATTTAGGTGGTTTTTTATTAAGGTGAACTTTAGATGGAGGGACTTGTCCAAGATGGTGATGCTCCTGCTCTGTGAAACGTGACCTGTTATTGGTGCAAGTTTGGCTTTGGGAAGTGCTTTGGAGCTTCTTCTTGGTCCAGTCACTGAGTTGGTCATCGCTGGTTGTATAAAATACGCTTTTGTCGGACGTCACAATCCAATCGAGAAATGGTTCGTTGTTGTGTAGAATAACAGAAGATGACACTTTACGAAAATGATTTTTAAAGTTTTCATCTGCTCATGAGGCACCCACTTATAAAGCTTTTTCACCTCTCCAATTTGCTGCAAATGATAAATGATCATAGAATGGTCAAGGTTGGCTGGGCGCAGTGGCTCACGCCTATAATCCCAGTCCTTTGGGAGGCTGTGGTGGGCAGATCACCAGAAGTCAGGAGTTCAAGACCAGCCTAACCAACATGGTGAAGCCCCCGTCTCTAAAAAAGAAAGAGAAAAAAAATATATATCTATATATATTTTTTTCTTTTTCTTTGTTACCTCCAGTAATGGGTATAAGCAATATATATATATATATATATATATATATTATTTTTTTTTTTTTTTTTTTTAAAGAATGGTCAAGGTTGAGTTCCTTGGCAACCTCTCATGTGTTGTTGTAAGAGGATCAGCTTTCTTTTTTTTTTTTTTCAAGACAGAGTCTTGCTCTTTTGCCAGGCTGGAGTGCAGTGGCACGATCTTGGCTCACTACAACCTCCGTCTCCCAGATTCAAGTGATTCCCCTGCCTCAACCTCCCGGCTAATTTTTTGTATTTTAGTAGAGACGGGGTTTCACCATGGCCAGGATGGTCTCAATCTCCTGACCTCATGATCCATCTGCCTCGGCCTCCCAAACTGTTGGGATTACAGGCATGAGCCACTGCACCCGGCGAGGATCAGCTTTGATTGTTTTCAGTAGCTCTTCTTAGTCCGATAGCCAGCCACTATGCTCCTCATCTTCAAAGCTCTCATCTCCTTTGCAAAACTTCTTGAACCACCACTGCACTGTACATTCATTAGCAGTTCCTGGGCCAAATGCGTTGCTGACGGTGTGAATTGTCTCTGCTGCTTTACAATCCATTTTGAACACGAATAAAAAAACTGCTCAAATTTGCTTTTTGTCTAACATCATTTCCATAGTCTGAAATAAACAGCAAGAAGTAATAAGTCATAAGCAGAAAAACGTAAAGTGAGAAATGCTCATTAAAATGATGTATAACATAACCACATTTATTTAAGAATGTATTCTAATATCAAACAGCTAATTCAAAAAAATTCAAAAACCACAATTGCTTTTGCACTCACCTAATACAAAACAATATCTGAATAATTTATGAACAACAGAAATGTATTTCTCACAGTTCTGGAGGCTGGGAAGTCCAGTATCAAGGTGATAGCATGGTCATTGTCTGGAAAGGGCCTGTGGCTTCTGTGTCCTTGTAACCGCCCAGAGGTTCACCTTGTCTGCTGCCTAGACAGCTGATTTATCAAGACAGGGGAATTGCAATAGAGAAAAAGTAATTCATGCAGAGCCAGCTATGTAAGAGAACGGAGTTTTATTATTACTCAAATCAGTCTCCCCCAAGCATTCAGGGAGCAGAGTTTTAAGGATAATTTGATGGGTAGGGGCAATGAGTCTTGAGAGCTGATTGGGAGATAAAATCAGGGAGCTGAAGCTGTTCTCTGGTGCTGAGTCAGTTCCTGGGTAGGGCCACAAGATCAGATGAGCCAGTTTATCAATCTGGGTGGTGGCAGCTGATCCATTAAGTGTCAGCAAAATATCTCGACCACTGATCTTAGGTTTTACAGTAGTGATGTTATCCTCAGGAGTGATTTGGGGAGGATCAGAATCTTGTGGACTCCAGCTGCATGCTAAACTGTAGCAGGAGCGGCTGTGGGAAACGGATCTCTTGGACACCGAATATGGGAGGAAGGAGTTTAATTCGGCCGGGAGCAAGGTGGCATAGTCGCCTTAACACCCAAGCTCCCCTAACAAAGGAAGGTTCCTTCTTTATATAGGCTTATACTTTAGACGTTACACGTGGAAGAATCTTAGGTTTATAGCTTAACATATGAAAAGGGTCTCAGTTTACAGTCTTAGGAATTACATATGAAAAGGGCTTCGGTTTACAGTCTTAGGAATGAAAAGGGGAAGTTTACAGTCTTAGGAATTACATATGAAAAGGGCTATGGTTTACAGTCTTAGGAATGAATAGGGGAAGTTGACCTGAGATGCCTGGGTCTCTCTCTTCAAAACCATAATTTCTAATCTTTTGGCTAATTTGCTAGTCCTACAAAGGCAGTCTAGTCTCCAGACAAGAAGGGGATTTGTTTTGGAAAAGGACTTAACTCTTTGTTTCAAACTATAAACTAAGTTCAACCTACACCCAGGCATGAACAGGGACAGCTTGAAGATTAGAGGCAAGATGGAATTAGTTAGGTCAGATCTCTTTCACTATTTCAGTTATAATTTTGCAATGGTGGTTCATCCTCACTGGGCAGAAGGGTCAAAGAAGCTTCCTTGGGCTTGTTTTCTAAAGGCATGAATCCCATTCAAGAGGGTTTTATCCTCGTGACTTAATCATCTCCTAATTACAGTTCTGGGGGACAAATTCACACCACAATAGGTTCCCACTGCAGAGTGTAATAATTCCGAACTTTCTTACTGAAACTGCCTTTGCAAAATTATAATTGAGACAGTGAAAGAGATCCAACTTAACTGACTCCAGCTCTCCTTTTTTCATTCCTGGGTGTAGGCTAAACTAACTTTGGGGGAGAAAATGAGTTTAGAGTTTATGGTTTAAAACAAAGATGTTGTTGCTGTTATTCACATCCAACAGACCGAATATTAAACACATTTAATAAACAGATCTTCCAAACAGGCTTTGTGTGAGCAACATGGCTGTTTATTCACCTGGATGCAGGTTGGCTGAGGCCAAAAAGGGTGTCAGCGAATGGCAGTGGGATAGGAGTTGGTTTTATAGGTCTGGGGTGGCAGTGGTGTTAGAGTGTAAGATCAGTTACAGTGATGTGGGTAGGGGCAAGGAGTATACGTTACCATAAGTTCAGTACAATGACCGGTGGGGTAAGGCGTGAGAGTAGTTAAGATAGTAGGGTGCAGGGGGGAGGGATATTCATAGAGCAAGAACAGTTAAGATGGCAGGGTGAGGTGAGGAGTCTTTACATTATCGTAAGAACAGTTAAGATGGCAGGGTTGGGAGAGAAGCTTAATGTCCAAGGGAAGCTTCTCTAGGTGATCAGGGATAATGGCGAATGCAGGTGGTGGGGGATGGGGTGCGGTAGGGGTGATCACCCAAGGCAAGCAGGACTTCAGACTTTCTGGGTCCAGGCTTGCACATGGAGGCCTGACAGGCGCATCCTGTCTTATAAAAAATAAAATACATGCCTGGAAAGCGCTGTTTAAAAAAATAATAATAATAAAAAATAAAAGAAAAAGAAAAAAACAAAGATGATAACAGCCTTTTCCCAGGACAGATCATCTTCTTACCTGGGGACTAGACTGCCTTTGTAGGACTTACACTAGTCACAATATTACAAATTATGGTTTAGGAGTCATGTAGCCGGAGGCTACAAGAGTGTGTGACCTTCCCTAAACTGCTCCTAAAATCAGTGCCTGTTTTGCAGACCCTGCACTTGATGGATCAGCTGGCCCCACCCAGATCAATAAAATAGCTCATCTGATCTTGTGGCCCCACCCAGGAATTGACTCAGTGCCAGAAGAGAGCTTCAGCTCCATACGATTTCATCTCCGACCAATCAGCACTCCTGGCTCACTGGCTTTCCCCAACCCACCAAGTTGTCTTTAAAAACTCTGCTCCCAGGCCAGGTGTGGTGGCTCAAGCCTGTAATCCCAGCACTTTGGGAGGCCGAGGCTGGTGGATCACCTGAGGTCAGGAGTTCAGGACCAGCCTGACCAACATGGTGAAACTCCATCTCTATTAAAAAAACAAAAAAACAGAAAACAAAAAAACCCTGCTCCCTACCGGGAATGGTGACTCATGCCTGTAATCTCAGCACTTTGGGATGCTGGGGTGGGTGGATCACCTGAGGTCAGGAGTTTGAGACCAGCCTGGCCAACATGATGAAACCCCATCTCTAATAAAAATACAAAAAATTAGCCAGGCATTGTGGTGGGCACCTGTAATCCCAGCTACTTGGGAGGCCAAGGTAGGAGAATTGCTTGAACCCCGGAGGCGGAGGTAGCAGTGAGCCGAGATCGCATCATTGCATTCCAGCCTGGGCAGCAAGAGTGAAACTCCATCTAAAAAACAAACAAGGTCAGGGAAGAGGAGGGAACAAAACAAACAAACAAAAAACAACACACAAAAAAACAAAAAACTGTTCCCTGAATGCTGGAGGAGACTGATTTGAGTAATAATGAAATTCTGGTCTCCCGCACAGCTGGCTCTGCATGAATTACTCTCTCTTGTCAGTGTACTTTATTAAAAAAAAAAAAAGAAAAAAAAAAGAATTACTCTTTATTGCAATTCCCCTGTCTTGATATATTGACTCTGTCTAGGCAGCAGTCAAGGTGAACCCCTTGGGTGGTTACGAATTTGGGGGCTTATCTGGGATTGTCCTTGTGGCTACCTGTCTGGGTTTGGTGGCCTCCCTCCAGCAGTGAGTCTAGAGGCCAGCCCAAGTGGCTGCCTAGCTCTTTTGGACTGGGGGCTGACTCTGGTACGCTCTCTACTGGTGGGGTGCTGCTGACCCAAAGAGCATGGATTTAATTGCAATAGATAAATAGTCCTGGGGACATATCTCTCAACTGTATCCCTATCACAGGGTGTCTGTCTGTAGCCCCATTGTGGGGTATCTGGGTTGGTGAGTATCCTAGGCTCTGCCAACAACTCCTTCCTGCTCCTGACTGGTTCTGTAGTCCCATGGTGGGGCATCTGTAGCCCCATTATGGGGTGGGGTGTCTGCCTCCCTGCAGCTCCTAGGGGGTGGTGGTTGGTGTAAGGTATATCGCCAAGTCGAAATGAGGAAACTGAGGCCAGTATAAGAAAATGAAA
Organism: Ateles fusciceps; assembly: GCA_036589455.1. NCBI lineage: Eukaryota > Metazoa > Chordata > Mammalia > Primates > Atelidae > Ateles > Ateles fusciceps. Next base: position 812,472 of record JAZHEH010001923.1, read on the forward strand.
GTTCAATTTATCTGGCTCCTGGGCGAGGTTCTACGGTCCAGGAGAGGGCCAGAGAAGTCCCACTTAACTTTTTAGGGCAAGGGTTTTTTATTTTTTATTTATTTTTTATTTTTAAAGATTTTTTTAACAAGATGGGGTTTCACCATGTTGGTCAGCTGGTCTTGAACTCCCAACCTCAGGTGATCCACCTGCCTTGGCCTCCAAAGTGCTTGGATTACAGGCGTCAGCCACCACGACCGGCCAGGGCAAGGGGTTTTATAGGGAGTGAAGGCGTTTGATTGGATACTGGGGAGACAAAGCATAAGGCACTTGATTGGATATTGGGACACAGGACTTTGGACGGGGCAAGTCACCACTGGTAGGTAGGCGGGATCTTTGGTGAGCGGGCCACCTCGGGGAAGAATGACCTAATGGGGCAGAGTGCTATTGGGCAGGGTTTGGCGGGGCTTTTTGAAACTTTGGGGTGGGGTTTTTCCAGCGGCGGGCTAGGTGCCAGGTGCAGAGGTTGCTTCAGGGGTGGGTGTTGGGGAGGCTACGTGAGGGAGCTAGATGCGGAGTGGTGACGTAATTCCCAGGCGCTGGGAGGGATGGGCGTGTCCGAGCTCCCGGCGAGGGGAACCCGCCTTACAGTTGGCTCTCCCTAACTAGTAGGAAGAGCCTTGGTTCAGGAGACTTCCTCAGTCAGGAAGATTTCCAGGAGATTTCTCAGATGGAGAATAGGAGGATAGTTTGGAAGGGATATTCTTAGAGTTCTTGGTTAGGGATCTGATTCAGAAGGCCTTCTGGCCTCGTCTTTGTGTGTGTTTGTACATGTGGAGGGGATCTCAGAAGGAATTGCCGATGAAGTCCAGCAGGCCTAACTCAGAGAACCCTCCTTATTTGTCTAGTTACATTCAATGAGCCCTCAAGAAAGCTCAACAGGCCTGTCTTGGGTGACTATCTGCTCTTTGCCTTGCCCAGAGACCCCCTTGTGAATACCATTCGGAGGAAGCCCTTCCCCATCTGGAGTAGATCAAAGACAACAGGGACCAACCAACAGGAAGAACTTTGGGCACTGCCAAGCTGATATTGGGTGCGAAGGAGGTGACTAATGCCTGTTTTGTTATGTGTGTTTTGCTGGGATGGAAATGTTAATTCGGTTTTCTCCTCAGGCAGTGCCTCCCATGTCTCTGCTGCAGGACAGAAACTTTTATCTAAATAGATGGAATAATTATATCATATACTGAGTGCCTTTATGTTTAATCATCCTATAACATGAACGTCACCCATCTTAGCCTGGGTCCTTTGAAAAGCAGAGCTTGGGTCAAGGATTAAGGTGCCTGTGGGGGGCTAAGAAACTCCACCCTGGAAGCTGACTTGCCATGTTGACTTCTGATTAACCCCTGTTCAAAGAATGCCTCTAAGACTTTTACATTATCTACTGTTACCATAAATCCTGCCCTTAGGTCAAAACAATCTTGACCATAAATCCTCCCCTTCGGCAGATTCACATAGCATTTTTGCCTTTTCCTGAAGGGTCAACTTCAATTGTCCTACACATTCCTTCCCTATGTTGTATAAGCCCTTGGTCTGGGGGATAATGGTGGGGGATTCACCATCTCCTCTTGCAGCTACTGAGACTGTGGCTTCTATGCCTAAGTTCTTATTAAATGTTTCTTTTAGAGAAACTGCGTTTGTCAGCCTCTGTCTTTTTTTTTTTTCTTATTTAGAGACAGGGTTTCACCATGTTGGCCAGGCTGGTCTCGAACTCCTGACCTCATGATCATCTGTCTCGGCCTCCCAAAGTGTTGGAATTTCAGGCGTGAGCCACTGTGCCCGGCCTGTTTTTTTTTTTTTTTTTTTTTTGAGATGGAGTCTCACTCTGTCACCAGGCTGGAGTACAATGGCATTATCTCGTCTCACTCCAACTTCTGCCTCTCAGGTTCAAAAGATTCTCCTGCCTCAGCCTCCCGAGTAGCTGGGATTACAGATGCCCACCACCATGACCAGCTAATTTTTGTATTTTTAGTAGAGATGGGGTTTCACCATGTTGGCAAGGCTGGTCTCGAACTCCTGACCTCATGATCATCTGTCTCGGCCTCCCGAAGTGTTGGAATTTCAGGCGTGAGCCACTGTGCCCGGCCCCAGCCTCTGTCTTTGGCCTCTCAGCTTCCTCGGCCTTTAGGGATAGGTTTGCATAGGCCTGCTCCCGGGAACAGTGCCAATACTATATCTGGGAGATACCAGCCCGGGATGGCGAGTGACGAATGAGGGAAGTAAGGCCACGGCAGATGGAATGCAACGTGGCTGATGTGCTACTGTGCTGGCCACGGCTTCACGGCAAGCCTGGGTGGGACACAGCAGGTCGCGCAGCAGGCATGTTGCTCTGCATGGGGACTTGTCCAGAGGGATGCAGGGAACTGCACCTTGAAGCCATCCAAGGAGAGTGAAAGGAGGGAGAATTTAGCTTCCCAGCTCCTTCCCATTTCTCATTGCTTAGGTTTCACCTGGCGGGTTGGGGAACTAACTAATCCATACTTTTGTGTTTCATCGCTGAACTCAGTGGCCAGTTTCATGCCTTGTGAAGTGGAATTTTATCCAGTTCTAAAAATGGAGGCGTGACCTGACACTGGTTTTGTGCCAATCAAGAGAAATGAAGCAGATTGCCGGGGGGACTCTGAACAGGCACCCAGGGTTTGCATCTCCAGTTTGGGGGGCTCCAAGATTTTGGGGTTCCAAAAATTACCCTGAGGCCAGTAGAGGTTGGTGTAATGAGTTCACCATGGGTTGACATGCAGTTTCTCCATCTGTGAAATGAGGGGGCTGGCTGAGGATGACCTTCTCCCACATCTCCCCTCCCCGACCCCCCCACAGTCCTGTTTCCTGGGGAGGAAGGTCAGCAGAGGCCCAGCACAGTTACCTACCTTCCCCCACCACATTGCCACAAACCACTCTCTCAAACACAGCCCAGCCAAGGCTCAAGAGTTCCATCCACATTTACCAGTACCACATCCTGTGTACCAGGCACACAGAAGTGAGTCAGACCTTCTCTCTACTATTGGATTGCTAATGATAATAATAATAATAACCATCCTGTTACCATCCTGTGGTACTGAGCGCCAGCTCTGTGTCCAACATCTCCACATGAACAGAAACACAGGCATCCTGCTTAATACTCACCTCAACCCTGAAGATATGAATCATGTTCCCATGTTATAAATGGAGAACGTGAGGCTCAGATACGCCCTGGGATTTGCCCAAGATCACTAAGGAGTACACAGAGCCTGGTTTAGACTCAAATAGCCTATGGTTTGAGTTTCTCTCTTATTTATTCATTTATTTTTATTTTTTGAGATGGAATCTTGCTCTGTCATCAGCCTGGAGTGCAGTGGCGGGATTTTGGCTCACTGCAACCTCCGCCTTCCAGGTTCAAGAGATTCTCCTGCCTCAACCTCCCAAGTAGCTGGGACTACAGGCATGTGCCACCACGCCCAGCTAATTTTTTTTTTTTTTTTTTTTTTTTTTTTTTGAGACAGAGTCTCGTTCTGTCACCAGGCGCCAGGCTGGAGTGCAGTGGCGAAATCTTGGCTCACTTTAATCTCTGCCTCCCGGGTTCAAGCAATTCTCCTGCTCCAGCCTCCAGAGTAGCTGGGACTACAGGCGTGTGCCACCAAGCCCAACTAATTTATATATATATATAATTTTTTAATTGCATTTTAGGTTTTGGGGTACATGTGAAGAACATGCAAGATTGTTGCATAGGTACACACATGGCAGTGTGATTTGCTGCCTTCCTCCCCCATCACCCATATCTGGCATTTCTCCCCATGCTATCTCTGCCCAACTCCCCACCCTCCTAATTTTTATATTTTTTAGTAGAGACAGGGTTTCACCATGTTGCCCAGGATGGTCTCGATCTCTTGACCTTGTGATCCGCCCACCTCAACCTCCCAAAGTGCTGGGATTACAGGTGTGAGCCACCGAACCCGGCCAAATTTTTGTATTTTTAGTAGAGACGGGGTTTCATCATGTTGGCCAGGCTGATCTCGATCTCTTGACCTCGTGATCCGCCCACTCCCGCCTCCCAATGTTCTGGGATTATAGTCGTGCGCCACGGCACCTAGCCTATGGTTTGAATTTCTGAGAGGAAACCCATAGAAGAACATGCTGGAGAAGGTCCACTGTCCCTTCACCAGGTGGCTTTTATCAACATGCTCTGAGGTGGTTTGTGTCCACTGCACCTGCACACACTTCAGGACAAGGTTCCCAGATGCTTCCTGCCTGTATGTCTGTGTGTTTCTGTGAGTGCTGACCTGTCCCAGTGAGGCTCCTGCCCCTCTTTCATAATGCAGCACAGTCCTGAGAGCTGTGGGCTGGGCCTGGGCTCCCTGCAGTGGGATGATCACCTGGACAGAGCCGGGGGGCACGCAGAGTGGGGCCGACCTTGCATCAGCTGGCTACAGGAGCTCTCTTCCTCTGCCCACACTTGCAGCCCTCTTCCCTGGTGAGATGCTCCCCACCCCCAGCAGCTGGCCCAGAACATCTGGCCCCCTCCTGAGAAATGGCAACTATACCTTCCTGGACTGGGGCCAGCGTGGTTCAGGAAGCACCCCTTTCAAATTCCCTTTGTCAGGAAGTTGATGCCTGGGCCACCACAGGTTACTCACCTCAAGGGAACGATTACTCTTGATACATGGAAATATTTCTTTCTTTTCTTTTTTTTCTTTTTTTGAGATGGAGTTTTGCTCTTGTTGCCCAGGCTGGAGTGCAATGGCACGATCTTGGCTCACTGCAACCTCCGCCTGCCAGGTTCACCTCAAGTGATTCACCTGTCTTGGCCTCCCAGAGTGCTGGGATTACAGGCGTGAGCCACCATGCTCGGCCTAGAACTTTTAAAAAATGTATTTAGAGGCCGGGTGCGGTGGCTGGCGCCTGTAATCTCACACTTTGGGAGGCCAAGGTGGGCGGATCACAAGGTCAAGAGATCGAGACCATCCCGGTCAACATGGTGAAACCCCGTCTCTAGTAAAAATATAAAAATTAGCTGGGCGTGGCGGTGCACACCTGTAGTCCCAGCCACTTGGGAGGCTGAGGCAGGAGGATTGCTTGAACCCGGGAGGCGGAGGTTGTGGTGAGCCAAGATCACGCCATTGCACTCCAGCCTGGGCACCAAGAGCAAAACTCTGCCAAAAAAAAAATGTATTTAGAGCTGGTTGTTAAGCATTCACCAGCACACCACTGTACAGAGTTCCCAATGAAAGTCGGAAACTTCTTACTTTTGTTAATTTAGTTGGCTAAATAGGGCAGGCCCAACCTTCTAGGAAGACAGTGCAGAGGCATGGAAGGAAGGCCAGGGGAAGAAAACAGTAAGTGCCAGGCACTGGTCCAGACCGTTTCACCACGTTTTCAGGAATGAGGAAGTAAGCTCAGAGGGGTAACAGGACTCAACCAAAACCACACATCAGGCCGGCTACTGTGCTAACATTTGGACCCAAAGTCCTAGCTCATCTTGCAGCTAAAGGAGAGGCTTTCTTTTTAAAACTAGAGATAGGGTCTTGCCCAGGCTCTTCCAAACTCCTGGGCTTGGGCTTAAGCAATCCTCCTATCTTGGTCTCCCAAAGTGCTGGGATTACAGGCATGAGCCACTGTGCCCAACCAGAGAGGTTCCTTGAGAACCTTAGAGTTGGCCAGGTGTGGTGGCTCACGCCTGTAATCCAAACACTTTGGAGGCCAAGGCGGGTGAATCCTCTGAGGTCCGGAGTTCAAGATCAGCCTGACCAACATGGTGAAACCCCGTAAAAAAAAAAAGAGAACCTTAGAGTCACACATGTTCCTTTCTTTCTTTCTTTTTTTTTTTTGGAGACAGAGTCTCTGTCACCCAAACTAGAGTGCAGTGTTGCGTCTCTGCTCACTGCAACCTCTGCCTCCCAGGTTCTCGCAATTCAATTCTCCTGCCTTGGCCTCCCAAGTAGCTGGGACTACAGGCACGCACCACCACACCCTTCTAATTTTTGTATATTTAGTAGAGATGGGGTTTCACCATGTTGGCTAGGCTGGTCTTGAACTCCTGACCTCAGGTGATCCACCCACCTCAGCCTCCCAAAGTGCTGGGATTGCAGGTATGAGCCACCATGCCCTGCCAGAGAGGTTCTTTAGAGTCATGTGTCCTTTTCTTGCACAGGGCCTGGCACAAGGTTCTGAACTTCAGGAATAAACTGGGGCTCAGGAGGAGTTGGCAGGAGGGGGTCTGGCGAAGGACCTGGAAGTTCCGACCCTGGGATCTGGATCTCTTGCAGTAACTTCACAGCCTGAGGCAGAAGCCTAGATGAATGAGAAGCAGGACAGAATGTTCCGGCAGCCACCAACTAGACCAGAGGCACAAGTATTTACTAAGCCTGGGGGGCCTCCCTGACATGCTGGCAGAGTTGGAGGGAGACAAGTGTATGGCGCCTCTCTCTCTAATGGCAGGGAATACATGGCAGGGAGAAGCCCCTTGGAGAGGTCTCCCTTGACTCCAGCCTCTGTCACATTGGTACTGTCAGGTCTCCATATGCAAGCCTGGAGCCTGGAAGTCTGAAGTCCTGCTTGCCTCGGCTGATGCTCCCCACCCTCTGCGTTCACCCTTGTCCCTGATCGCCCCGCAGAGCTTCTCCGACAAGCCCCTCACCCAACCCTGCCATCTTAACTGTGCTTATGATAATGTAAATACCTCTCGCCCAACCCTGCCATTGTAACTGAACTTGTGGTCATGTATACTCCTTGCCCCTACCCCCCACCACTGTAACTGAACTTACTCTGCATCACCCCACCCCCGAAAAAACTACCCAAACCTATAAAACCAACTCCTATCCCCCTGCCCTTTGCTAATGCCCCTTTCGGCCTTAGCCCACCTGCACCCAGGTGAATAAACAGCCATGTTGCTCACACAAAGCCTGTTTGGAAGGTCTCTTCATTCAAAGCACGTGTTTTTCAACAGGTATATGAGTCCCTCACACTCTCAAGTATGTAAGGCCAGTCACAAAGCACACTAAGGCTCACAGAGGGAAGATAACATACCCAATGCCAGAGAGCTGGGAAACTCGAGAGTCTACAGTGGGAGGACAACTGGAACTTCTCTTGACCCTGGCTGGCCTCCTCCCTGGCTGACCCCCAGACCCTCTTCTTTGGCGAGGAGACCTTTTGTACCCTTACTTTCTGCAGCTCCTGAGGCTGTTCTCTTCCCAGATTAACCTCCCCTTTCTTCTTCTTCTTCTTCTTTTTTTTTTTTTTTTTTTTTTTTTTTTGAGACAAGGTCTCACTCTGTTGCCCAGGCAGGAGTGCAGTGGTGCAATCACGGCTCATCACAGCCTCAACCACCAGGCCCAAGCAATCCTCCCATGTCAGCCTCTCAAGTAGCTGGGACCACAGGCACATGCCACATTTTTTGTTTCTGGTAGAGATGGGGGTCTCACTATATTGCCCAGACTGGTCTCAAACAATCCTCTTCCCCCAGCCTCCCAAAGTGCTGGGATTACAGGTGAGTGCCATCTTGTCCGGCTCCTCCCCTTTCTTCCAATTTCCCAGCTCAGAGAAGCCTTCTCATCTCACACCTCTCTGTAAACCTTGGCCCTCCTCCCTCATCTAGCTCAGACCTGGCCTCTCATCCAGGAAGCCTTCCTAGACTGCTCCCTCCCATAGGGCTCTTGGGCTTTCAAGAGTGCATGAGGTTTGTTCCTATTGTACTGTCGATTATAAAAAAAAGAGTGCACGAGGGACTAGCACACAGGGGTTTGGGTCCTAGTTGCAACTGTCACCAACTTCCAAGGTGACCTCAGGCTCCCCTGCTCTCTCTGAGCCTCAGCTCCCCTCATCTGTCACCAGCGAATGGAGAGTCTAGATGAGAAAACCCTGGCGGTGGGCACAGGTCACAGCTGTTGGCGTTTTTCCCGGCATCAGCATTGCACCGTCTAGATCCGTTCCCATCCATTACCATCTGGCCACACCCTGCCTTGCTCTTGCTCTCCCCCTAGGGGTGGGAGGCCTATGTCTGGCTGGAGAGCCCAGCTCAGGAGGGTGTTGTGAGTGTAGGGAGCCCTGCTGTTACACCCCGCTGGCCACGGTGAGCCAGGCCTTGGCTTGGGGCTGGGAAAGGGCCCAGGACTGGGAAGCGCTGTCCTAAGCGAGGAGCCCCAACCGCTAAGCAGCTCTGCCCTCCAACCCGCCAGGGTGGAAAGTTTGCCTAGCCAAGAGCAAACTCTGTCTCTGTGCCAGCAGTGTTAGAAAGAACCCCTGGGAAATGCTGCTTTTGCCCCCTGAGGCAGACTTTTGGGGAGTCCAAAGAAGGGCTCCCCCACGATGCTGACTGTCACAGGACAGGGGACAGGAGCAGGAGACAGGCCGGGAAGCTGCGGCGACTGGGGAGACGCAGATGGAGGGCCCTTGTCCTGAGGCTGCGTGGGCGTAGCAAGCTCTGGGATTTTACTTCGTTGGAACGTTCTTTTGAGGTACTTTGGGGCTGTGACTGAGAGATCCCGTGGGGGGCTCAGGCCCTTTCAGAGTCACCGTGTGGCTCGGCCACTGCGCCAGGTCTTGGAACGTTTAAGGCAGAAACAGGACCAACGGCCGCAAGTCTGGGCCCCTGGGGCTCCCTCCAGCTCTAGGGGTGGGAGGACTGGGGGGAGGTGCGGGGCGGGCACGGTGGGGGCGGGGCGGGGCCCGGCTGCCGCGACTCCACCCCGCGCCCGAGTAGAGTAAACAAGCGGCGGGCGGCGCCTGGGGGCAGCTCCTGCAACTGGGGCGCCGGGTTACATCAGGGTTCCCCCGAGTCTCCCGGCCCGGCTGGGTCCCTGAGGCTCGCGCCCGCGCGCCACTGATGTCCAAGGATCAGAGAGGCGGCGATGGCCCCCCCAGGGCTTGAAGACCCCCACGTTTTCTCCGGAGGCCCCTAGGACTTTGTTGCAATCGGGTGCAGTCCCAGCGTGGGCTGAACGTGGACTCGCGGGAACCACGCCTCGCTTTCCCCGTCTGTGAAACCTGGAGGCTGTGTTAGGATTCTGCACCTCCTATTAGGATTCAGCTGGGGGAGGAGGAGAGGCAGCCAGGGCCGGCTCCAGGCGGGCTGTGACCAGAGCCGGGCTTTCTAGGTTTGGGTTTCGGTGGGTACCCGCACAGCCACGGTCCCAGAACGCACTCTCCCTCCTTGGGGCGATGGAGACCACTCGCTGGGCCGAGGCGCAGCAAGGACGGCCTTGTATCCTAGCATCCTCCTGTCCCCACCTGCTGCTGGACAGGGACCCTCTAGGTAAAATTCGACAGTGGTTCCTGCCTGCCACCCTCACAGCGAGTTCGTGCCAGTGCTTTGGAAAAGATGCTGGGTTGCCCAATTAGGAGGGAGGGAGATTTCTGCTCAACTTCAACAACTCATCCACCTCGGAGCCTGAGCCATTGGCCTGGAGGAGGCTGCGGGGGAGGCAGGGGTCGTGGGTACCCGGCTTGGGAGACACTCAAGCAGAGTACGGGCCAGGTATGCGGAAGAAGGTGGCACAGGGCATGCTTGCCAGCGTCTCCCGGAGCTGCCCTGCCCCGGGGTTCCATGATTTAATGCTTCTGCACCTGCACCATCTGATAGGATAGCCGCATGTGGCTGCTGTGCACTTGAAATGTGTGGGAAACCGACTAGGAGCCCCAGAGTTGGCATAAACATTATTTTAAGCTGAAGACATTTGAGATGCAACAGACACAGGAAAAAGCCTCCTAGGAGCTTCCTTTATCTGACAAAGCAGCAACTTCTGGGAAGTAAGGCTAGGATAAACTCTCTCATGGGGGGAGTTTGATGGCCCCAAGAAGGTGAAGGGACCCCTCATACCTGTATAGACAAATATTTTCGCGAACTTTCTTATCTCTTGTCAGTTCTCTTAAAACTCCATTTGTGGCCAGGTGCGGTGGCTCATGCCTGTAATCTCAGCACTTTGGGAGGTAGAGGTGGGCGGATTGCCTGAGCTCAGGAGTTCAAGACCAGCCTGGGCAACACGTCTCTTTATAAAAAATAAAAATAAAATAAATAAATAAAAATAAAAACTTCATTTGTCCTTCCTGAAGAAAAGTATTTGTTTTTCCCATGTATGCCTTTTCTTTTCCCCTCCCTTTCCCTACTAATTTAGGTACATAAGCCCTCAACTCTATTTAACCAGTCAGCTCCATCCTTTGTTGGTATGGTATGCAGACATAGTAAACTTCTGTCTTTTGTCAGTTTAATTCAAAAGCTCCAATCATGGAACAAATGAGTGTAGAGGAAAAGTTTCTTCCTCTCCGTCAGGGGCTTGTACACATTGATGTGGGTGGTAAGTGTAACATACACACAGGATTTAGGAGAATTAGCAGAGAAACAAAAGAATGTGAACTATCTTAATAATTTTGTTTATGATTACATATTGAAATGGTACCATATGATGTGATCTATTTTCAGATCTCCCAGCAAAAAGAGGAAAAAAAAAAACTAAAAAAAAAATGGTAACATAGGGTTCCATTAGATAAACTGGGTTCTCGTAAATATATTGCTAAGATTGATTTCACCTGCTTCTCCTTACTGTCGACTAGAAAATTTCAGATAACATATGTGGCTCATGTTTTATTTCCATTGAATAGCACTGCTCAACGTTAGGTGACCTTGTACTTTGGGTTGGCTTTTCCCAAGCAACGTCAACACATCTCTATTAACAATGCTCTGTGTCAGGTCCTGAGCAGCGTGGGCAGTGGGGGAGTGGAAGAGGAGGAGGCACAGTGCCAGCCCTCGGGGAGCTGCCAAGCTCCTCTTGGCTTCAAACTCGGGTCTGGCCCACATCCTCCTGCAGTCCTGCCTCCCCCTCTGCTGACAGCCAGGCCGGTAGAAAAGCTAGGCAGAGGTTGTGGGGCTGGCCAGGGCTCTGAGAACTCAAGGAGGGAGCTCCATGTGGGCCAAGGATTCAGAAGACAGTGTGGCCAAGGCCAGGAACTATGGCTGCAGCCTGAGTGTTGTTCCCATGCCCAGGACCACAGATGTCTCCCAGGCCCCACTGCCCAGCGCCTCCCATCTTAGTGGCAGCGGCGTCCTCTCCTGCTCTGCCAAGCACCATCTGGCTCTCCCATCCTGTCTGCCATCTCCCATTCCCCAGGCCCTGCTGGATTAAAACATTCTCCTGATAATCCTTGAGGGATATAGCATTTTGAGAAAGCAAGCTACGCCAAGGCTCCTGAAAAAATAAAATAACCTTTAGCTGGTATTTCTATAAACAGCCCACACCTGGCAATTTAGAGGGATGGTCCCGGTTGGTGTGACCCAGGTTTAACCCCTGCAGCTGATATGAATGTGACAAGCTCTTACTGCTCCATAAAGCTAACCAGATCTGTACGTAGTTAACAACCTTATCTAACATTCCTCATTCTTCTATATAAACTTGCTCATAGCAGCTAACACTCATATTATGCTTATTGTACACTAGGCACTGCTTTGGGATCTTACATGTATTAATTCATTTAAGGCTGGGTGTAGTGGCTCTCTAATCCCAGCTACTCAGGAGGCTGAGATGGAAGAATTGCTTGAGCCCAGAGGTTTGAGACCAGCCTAGGCAACATAGTGAGACCCTGTCTCTACAGAACGTAACATTTAGCTGGGTGTGGTTATCGAGCACCTGTAATCCCAGCTACTTGGGAGGCAGAGGTGGGAGGATCATTTGAGGCTGGGAGTTTAAGACCAGCTTGGGCAACACAGCAAGACACTCACTCCCCTACAAAAATTAAAATTAATTCATGTAATTTGGATTAAATTGAATTTCAGGCACAAGGAACCTGTGAAGTGAGTGCTATTATTGCCCACTGTTCACAGGTGAGAAGCTGAGGCACAGAGAGGTTAAGTAAACTTGCTCAAGGTCACACAGCTACAAGGAGGCAAAGTTGGGATTGCAACCGAGGCCATAGGGCTTGGTGTTCGGTATTTGTGCTCCAGATCGCTCCATGACGTGGCTTCTCCCGAAATGCTGGAGGAGTTGACTGTGTCTTGTTTTCCTAAACTTGTTCCCAACTTGTGATGAACCTGCGACAGGTGTCGTGATCCAAAGTGTGTCTGAGATCAGCTTTAACAGATTAAACATGAGATGGGAAAGTGACCAAAGGCATGAGGAAGAAGAAAAAAGTCCCAGAATTAATCTTTTTTTTCTTTTTTTTATTTTGAGACAGAGTCTTATTTTGTCCCCAGGCGCCAGGCTGGAGTGCAGTGGCGTGATCTCGGCTCACTGCAACCTCTGCCTCCAGGTTCAAGCAATTCTCATGCCTCAGCCTCCTGAGTAGCTGGGACTGCAAGTGTGCGCCACCATGCCCGGCTAATTTTTAAATTTTTTTTAGTAGAGACGGGTTTTCTTTTTTTATTTTTATTTATTTATTTTATTTTATTTTTTTAAAGACGGGGGTTTCGCTGGGCACGGTGGCTCATGCCTGTAATGCCAGCACTTTGGGAGGCCGAGGCGGGCGGATCACCTGAGGTCAGGCGTTTGAGACCAGCCTGGCCAACATGGTGAAACCCCGTCTCTATTAAAAATAAATAAATAAATAAATAAAGACGGGGTTTCACCATATTGGTTAGGCTGGTCTCAAACGCCTGACCTCAGGTGATCCGCCCGCCTCAGCCTCCCAAAGTGATGGGAGACGGGGTTTCAACATGTTGGTTGGGATGGTCTTGATCTCTTGACCTCATGATCCGCCCGCCTAGGCCTCCCAAAGTGCTGGGATTACAGGCATGAGCCACCACGCCCGGCCTATAAATCTTTCTACCCTGCTTTGTCCACGTGTCTGTGTGGGTGGACAAGGGGATACTATGTAAGCATGGGTGCAGCTTGTTCAAAGATAAACTGTAGCTGAAGGTTGAGCCTGCGTTGATAGTTGCCCCTGGTTTAGGGAGCTGCCTGAGCTCCGAAATGGACACATACGGGATTTGCAGAGGCAGGGGAGGAGGGCTAAATTGCGACAAATGAGAATAAGAGAACAGGCGTTTCAAACAGGGATGGGGGTGGGTAGAAACCCAAGAAGGCATCAGCAAACTGTGACCTGAGTGGGGTGTAGCAGCACGGAAACAGCTCTGATGGGTTTTCAAACAAGGACGCCACTGTTTCATTGTCCCGTTGCTTGCTCTGAGCTGGGATGTTATTATTCTCAATCTCCTGACCTTTGGTTAAAGCCTAACATCAACCCTGCTTTGTGACTGTCACTGCTGAGACAGCCAGTGCTAAGGGGCCAGGGGGCATGAAGCCCAGGGAGGAACGGGCCTGGAGGCCATGGGCACTGGGCAAGTTGCCGAGTGGGGGAGTTGGCCTGGAGAAACAGAAGCACCTCTGCCATCCTCAGAGTCACTGGGGGTGCAGGGTTCCTGCCAGGCACAGGTTGTCCAGCCAGAGTAGCATCTGGCTCCTGAAATCCAGCACATGCTCTCCTCCCAAGTCAGGTGTCCTGGCCTAGGGCTCTGTCTGCAGAGAGTGGTGCCTTTGGGCTGGCAGTGGCCCTGCGTGGATCCTCCGCTGAAAGCTGAGGACCTTGGGTCCCAGGCACAGTGCAGGCCCTGGGCTATTGCTCTCGACTTCCTGAGTCAGAGAAAGCCCTGCTGGGCCTCCCAAGGCCTCATCCTGACACCTGAGTCAGCTTCCCCCTTCTTTCTGAGCCACCCTCAGACAAGAGGCCCCTCTCTGCTGGTGTGGAGACCAGAAACTGTAGAAATAAAAGATACATGACACAGAAAACAGAGTTTGGGCCCAGGGGTTCACTGCCAACCAAAGCGTGGAGTCCAGCAGTGGCCCAGAGTATTTGCACACTCTGACTTTTATTGAGTACAAAGCTGGAGGCAGGGTAGGCGGGCACTTTCCCAGTGCTGGCGCTGCCCCACAGCCAAGGCGCCCTCCAGCAGCCCTTACAAAGGGCTTAAAGCGTCTTGTCTTAGGGTTATTCCTTTCACAATGTCCCCCCCAGGTTCACACTTCTCGACCTGAGAGGCATTAGTAAAAGAACTAAGGTCACCTATGAATAACTAAGGTCACCTATGAATAACTAAGATCACCTATGAATAACTAAAATCACGTATGAATAACTAAGATCACTCATGAATAACTACTATGGTTATCTCTAGTTATTTTCTTCTTCATTATTTATATGGGAATAGGCTGAGGCTTCTGACTTCTGTCTCAGCAGTTATGGGGTGTCCCCCCACAAAGTGCAATGGTATGATCTCGGCTCACGCAAACTCCGCCTCTCAGGTTCAAGAGATTCTCCTGTCTCAGCCTCCTGAGTAGCTGGGATTACAGGCTCCTGCCACCAAGCCCGGCTAATTTTGGTATTTTTAGTAGAGATGGGGTTTCGACAGGCGTGGGGGGCGCGTGCCTGTAGTCCCAGCTACTCGGGAGGCTGAGGTGGAAGGATCGCTTGAGCCCAGGAGTTCTGGGCTGTGGTGCGCTTTGCCGATCGGGTGTCTGCACTAAGTTCGGCATCAATATGGTGACCTCCCGGGAGCGGGGGACCACCAGGTTGCCTAAGGAGGGGTGAACCGGCCCAGGTCAGGAAACGGAGCAGGTCAAAACTCCTGTGCTGATCAGTAGTGGGATCGCGCCTGTGAATAGCCACTGCACTCCAGCCTGGGCAACATAGCGAGACACCGTCTCTAAAAAAAAAAAAGAAAGAAAAAAAAAAGAAAAAAAGTAAAAGATGGGATTTCACCATGTTGGCCAGGCTGGTCTCCAACTCCTGACCTCAGGTGATCCAGCCACCTCGGCCTCCCAAAGTGCTGAGATCATAGACATGAGCAACTACACCCGGCTGTTACATAGGTTTTCTAATTTAGTCTTACACTATACCAAAACATAGATTTTGTTTTTGTTTTTTCGAGACAGGGTGTCGCTCTGTTGTCCGGACTGGAGAGTGCAGCAGGCATGATCACAGCTCACTGTGGCCTTGACCTCCCAGGCTCAAGTGATCCTCCCAGCTCAGCCTCTGAGTAGCTGGGAGCACAGGTGTGTGTCACCACACCCAGGTAATTTTTAAAATTTTTGTACAGATAGGGCCTTACTGTGTTGCCCGGGGTGGTCTCGAACTCCTGGATTCAAGAAGTCCTCCTGCCTCCCAAAGTGCTAGAATTATAGGCATGAACCACACCGCACCTGGATGGTATTTTGATTCTTTTTTTTTTTTTTGAGATGGAGTCTCACTCTGTCGCCCAGGCTGGAGTACAGCGGTTTGATCACTGCAACCTCTGCCTCCTGGGTTCAAGCAATTCTCTGCCTCAGCCTCCTGAGTAGCTGAGTTGACCAGTGCCTGCCACCACATCTGGCTAATTTTTGTATTTTTAGTAGAGACGGGGTTTCACCCTGTTGGCCAGGCTGGTCTTGAACTTCTGACCTTGTGATCCACCTGCCTCGGCCTCCCAAAGTGCTCAAACTTACAGGTATGAGTCACTGAGCCTGGCTGGTATTTTGATTCTTAAATTACAGATGAGGAAACTGAGGGGCCAGGGGCAGCTGGGACAGAAGTCCTGTGTCTTCCAGCTTGGTGGGGGGTGGAACAGAGGCAGCCTGGGCTGGGGACCTGAAAGCAGAAGAGGGGATGAAGGGAACTGGGTAGGCTCATGGACCACAAACTCACATGGGAGCCATACCCTGGCAGGAGAGGGGATTGTGAAAGAGAAAGCAGGTGGGGTTCAGGACAAAGATGGGAAAAGTGGGGGGCAGGGAGAAGAGATCCTCCAGGCCTTGCAGAAGCAGGAGTTGGGCAGGTAGAGGTTAGATGAGGTGGGAGGGAGGTGGCTGCCCAACAGGGATCACCCTGCAGGGGAGGTCCCAGGCAGAAAGTGATGAAACTACTTGGAGTGGGGGCGGCCCACCCAATACTTGGGCTAAAGAGAAGAGAGGGGAGCTAGCTGGGTGATCTGTGCATTCAGCCACCCCTAGGGGCTGTCCAAGGGCACTTGTCCCAAGGAGGGGAGTTGGGAGGGAGAGAAGGAAGGGGGAGTGGAAGGGAGGGGGGAGAGGGAGGAAGGGAAGGAGGGAAAGGAGGGGGAGGAGGAAGAGAAGGAGGGAGGCAGGACGGGGAGGGGGGATGGAGGATGGGGTAGGGAGGCAGGCAGGCTGACCACAGTGGCCTGTGTGTCTCTGTGTGTGTGTGCATGCACACGTTTGCATGTGCATCTGGGCAACATCTTTTTCTCCTTGATCCTCTAAGCTCCTGTGAGTCCCGCTGGGCCAGGAAATCTCCATCTAGGGCATGGGGTTGGGATCCCCAAGCTTGCCTGACTCCTAAATCTGCTGCTTCCCGGCTGCACCATCTTGAGAAGTTCCTCCACCTCGGCGTCCTCCTCTCTAAAACAGGCACGATAAACCGTAGCTCAGGAGATGACTATCCACGAAAGTAATGTATGAACCGAAAGGCTCTGAACTGACATTATTCTCCTTATGAGAGTCAGCAGCCCTAGATGTTGTCCACAGGCACTGTGGGTGGTCAGGAGGGTTGGAAAGGCCACGGGGAGGGGTAGGAGCGGTGAAGCCCTCAGGCGTTGGGTGGCTGGGAGAGGCAGTGAATGCCTCAGGCAGGTCTATATGGGGGGGGGGACTCTCTGAATTGTCCCATGCCAGACAGTCCCCAACACACGTGTGTACTCCAGGCTGCATGGCCCAGCTGGGGATCCTTCCTCATCCCTTAGGCTCACTTTCTCTAGAAGCACCGAGCACTGCTGCACCCCTTCTGCACTGGGTTCTTCATAATCACAGACAATTGATCTGCCTGATTATCCCATGATGTGGTTTGCAGTTATCCTCTTTTTTTTTTTTTTGAGTCAGAGTTTCACTCTTGTTGCCCAGGCTAAAGTGGAGTGGCCAAATCTTGGCTCACTGCAACCTCCACTTCCCAGCTTCAAGAGATTCTCCTGCCTCAGCCTGCGGAGTAGCTGGGACTGCAGGTGCCTGCCACTATGCCCGGCTAATTTTTTATTTTTAGTAGAGATGGGCTTTCACCATGTTGGCCAGGCTGGTTTCAAACTCCTGACCTCAGGTGATACAACCCCCCCTCAGGCTCCCAAAGTGCTGGGATTATAGGCTTGAGCCACCACGCCCGCCACCCTCATTTTTTGTTTACTTATTTATTTATTTATTATTATTATTATTT
Organism: Ateles fusciceps; assembly: GCA_036589455.1. Classification (NCBI taxonomy): domain Eukaryota; kingdom Metazoa; phylum Chordata; class Mammalia; order Primates; family Atelidae; genus Ateles; species Ateles fusciceps. The sequence continues at coordinate 829,593 of JAZHEH010001923.1, forward strand.
TTTGAGATGGAATTTCGCTCTTGTTACTCAGGCTGGAGTGCAATGGCGTGATCTCGGCTCACCGTAACCTCCACCTCCCAGGTTCAAGCAATTCTCCTGCCTCATCCTCCCGAAGAGCTGGGACTACAGGTTCGAGCCACCACGCCCAGCTAACTTTTTGTATTTTTAGTAGAGAGGGGGTTTCACCATGTTGACCAGGATGGTCTCGATCTCTTGACCTCATGATCTACCTGCCTTGGCCTCCCAAAGTGCTGGGATTACAGGTGTGAGCCACTGCGCCCACCATCCTCATTTTTTATTTTTTTTGAGACAGTGTCTCGCTCTATTGGCCAGGCTGGAGTACAGTGGTGTGAGCATGGCTCACTGCAGCCTTGACTTCCTGGGCTTACTGGTCCTCCCACCTCAGCCTCCTAAGCTGGGACCACAGGCACATGCCACTACCACGCCCAGTTAATTTTTTTTCTTTTCCAGGGGGAGACGGGGGTCTTTCTATGTTGCCTAGGCTGGCCTTGGACTCCTGGGCTCAAGCAATCCTCCCACCTTGGCCTTCCAAAGTGCTGGGATTACAGGCAAAAGCTACCTCGCCTGGCCTCTTTTTTTTTTTTGAGATGGAGTCTCGCCCTGTCACCAGGCTGGAGTGCAGTGGTGAGATCTCGGCTCACTGCAACCTCCACCTCCCGGGTTCGAGCAATTCTCCCACCTCAGCCTCCCGAGTAGCTGGGACTACAGGCACGTACCACGCCCAGCTAACTTTTGTATTTTCAGTAGACATGGTGTTTCACCATGTTGGCCAGGATGGTCTCGATCTCTTGACTTCGTGATCCACCCGCCTGGGATTACAGGTGTGAGCCACTGTGCCTGGCCTATCCTCATTTTTATATCTTTGTAAACTGAGCCCCAGAGAGATGAAGTGACTTGCCTAAGGCAGCACAGCTAAGAAGTAGCAGAGGCGGATTTGAACGCAGGAAGGCAGGGCACCAATCTCAGCCCCCAACCCCTTTAGCACAGAGTGAGGGTCCCCTGCCTTCTACTCCACCCCACCCTCCCAGCCTCAAGAGCACATTCACAAGTGCAAGGAGAGCTCCTCTTCTGTTCTGTGAGGGCTGTATCAACTTGTCACGGGGTGGAGAGCCTAGCTCCCTGGTGGTATCACATCAGGTCATAGTGACAGAGTCCTGGCTCCCCAGGGACTGGCTCCCAGCCACAGCTCTGGGGGCTGGGATAGCACTCTACCCCACTGAACCTGCAGCACAGGGCCAGCCAGTCATGGAGCCCCTCAAATCCACTGGGGTGCTGGGGGCCAGAGAGCTTGCAGGAGTGGATGAGAGGTGGCTCAGCCTTGGGTAGGCCCCGGCTAGAAATAAAGAGGCAGTTCCTGAGTTCGGATGTGGCTCTGGTCGGCAGGGCCCCAGGGAGCCTGAGCAGGCCTTGTCTGAACCCACATCTACTGCTTGGGTTTGTCACCATTCCCTACCACTGCCCTGAGCTCCACAGCCCAGCCGAGCAGTGAGCGTGGTCTCTCAAGTTGCCCTAATGCCTTCTCGGGCCTCTTGCCTTCAGGAGTTGCATGCTGTACATTCTGGAAACAAACAGGCAGCATGATACCAGGGGAGGCTAGGCTGCCACTCCTGCCCTCCCCCCTGGCTGCAGTCAGATGTCAGCACACAGTGCTGGGGGGTGTGGGTCACAGGAAGCCCCTGTGGACTTCTGGAAAGTTCCACTCAGAAGACACATCACAGCCAAGGAGGACTGGGCAGGGGTGGCAGGTGCCTCTCTGATTGCCTGTTACAGACGGGGGAGCTGTGGAGGTTTCTGTGTCCCTTCCTCTTAATTGAACAACCCCAGCTGGGTGCCTGTAATATCAGCACTTTGGGAGGCCAAAGCGGGGGTGGATCACCTGAGGTTAGGAGTTCGAGGCCAGCCTGACCAATATGGTAAAACCCTGTCTCTACTAAAAATACAAAAAAATTAGCTGGGCATGGTGGTGTGTGCCTGTAGTTCCAGCTACTTGGGAGGCTGAGACAGGAGAATCACTTGAACCCAGGAGATGGAGGTTGCAGTGAGCCGAGATTGTGCCACTGCATTCCTGCCTGGGAGACAGAGGAGATTCCCTGTCAAAAAAAAAAAAAAAAAAAAAAAAAATTGAACAACCCCTTTCCAGGCGTTTTGTTCCCATTAGGAGTGTCCTGTTGTGTTCCCTGGCTGCTGCCTCAGAATTAGGTTAGGAATAGGGACAGAACTGGGACTGGGAGTTGGAATTAGAATGGGCTAGGATTGGGATGGAGATGGGCTAGTCTGGGCTGGACACAGCTGGGGGTGGGGGGTGGGTGGGAGGCTTGAAAGCAGAGGTTTTTGTTGTTTTTTTTCTTTTTTAGAGACAGGGTTTCACCGTATTGGTCAGGCTGGTCTCGAACTCCGAACCTGAGGTGATCCACCTGCCTCGGCCTCCCAAAGTGTTGGAATTACAGGTGTGAGCCACCACGCCCGGTCTTTTTTTTTTTTTTAATTTAAAAAATTCGTGTCATCCTTGTGCAAGGGCCATGCTAATCTTCTCTGTATCGTTCCAATTTTAGTATATGTGCTGCTGAAGCGAGCAGGAAAGCAGAGGGTTTTATTGGAAGGACTATCTATCCCCTGCCCCCTCTGCATTGAGCCTGTCAACCTGAATGATGCGATTCAGGCAATGTGATTAAATACTGAGTTTATTGAAGTGCAAAGTTTGAGGATGGCCACTTGGGAGGACACAGGCTGCTGCAAAAACAAATGGGGTCCCAGGTGCTCTGAAGTGGAGAGATTTGAGGGTCGTTTATATAGGCAAGGATGTAAACAGGACTCATCATTTTTCATACATAGTTACAGCAATTGATTGGTTATAGGCAGTGTTTCTTTTCTGGGGAAGGTATATTTGACCTTCCACATTAAGGATGTAATAGTCAAGGGGTCTTTTATCTCAGTTAAGGGGTCTTCTATCTTAGGGCCATCTGGTCTAAGCCAGGAAGAAGGAAGGAAATTCGTTTATAACAAAAGGTCAGTAATTAAGAGGTCAAGCTCTGTGACTCAGCCTCCAAAGTCAACCTTCCTCAGAGCCTAGTATCCTTTATTTATTTTTGTTCTTGTTTTTTTTTTTTTTTTTGTTTTGGAGACAGGGTTTTGCTCTGTCTCCCAGGCTGGGTACAGTGGCACATCACAGCTCACTAAAACCTCAACCTCCTGAGCTGGGCTCAAGCAATCCTCCCATCTCAGCCTCCTGAGTAGCTGGAACTACAGGTGTACACAAGCACACCTGGCCTTTTTTTTTTTTTTTTTTTTTCTTTTTGGTAGAGACAAGGTCTCACTATGTTATCCAGGCTGGTCTCAAACTCCTGGGCTTGAGCACTCCTGGCTTTGGTCTCCCAAAGTGCAAGGATTACAGGTGTGAGCCACCACACCTGGCCCCTAGTAACTTTTAGAAGCTCCCAACAGACGGTCCAGGTCCTTTTACAAGCCTTCAGAGGAATGGCAGACTGAGGAGGTGGTTTTGGCTTTCTGGCCTTCACAGAACTTCTTCCCAGAGAAGGCAAAGCAGACTTCAGCCCAATATCTTCTCGGAGTCCTGCCTGCTTCCCAGGAATTTTGGCCTGGGGAAGGAGGAACACGGGTCCGCTGAGGCTCACTGCATGGCGGGCCTGATTCTGGGGCATTAGAACACTGGGCAGCTGACCCCATCACAAACCTGGGGGCACAATTCATCATCCCACAGTCAAAGACTCTGGAGCCCAGAGAGGTTAAGAAGCTTGCTCCGAGTTCCATGGCGAAGAGTGGCAAGTTGGGATCTGGGCCTGGATTAGGCGGCTGGTGCCAGTTTTGTCCCTAGAAGGCGATACTCATTCAAGCAAGGAGACACTAACGGGGTGTCAGCACCAGGAAAGTGACGGCAGGTTTCCCAGCAGTGGGACTTTTCCGGAAGGCGCTAGAGGCCCATTTTGGGTTCAAGCGCTGCTCCAGCCAAGCCTCCTCCTCAGCTGCAGGGCATCTGCCTGGCTCCTGCAGCTGGGGCTCTAATCTCATGCGTGGCCTTGGCTCAGGGGTCAGCCCCAGGATGCCTCTCAGTCCAGGGGCTGGGGTCAAGGCTGACTTCTGGCCTGTCTGGGTTACCTGTGCCTCTCACCCTGCCCTGTTCACACTGGTTCTCTGGGCCTGACATGTGTTCCCTCCACCAAGCCCAAGCAATACACTGTGGGTTCCCACCCCCCACCAAGACCCCTCTCCCTGGACCTATGCTGCTCTGTGTCAGGGACGGAGACAACAGGGGGCTTCCCTGGAATGCCCATCTTCTACCCTGTGCCACCGCTGCTGGCTTCCCATGGAGTAGCCCCGCTGCTCACCACACCAGCCGCCTCTTGCCATCATCTCTCCGGAAGCTGGGGGCTTTGACCATTCTTGTTCCAACGTTACAGATAGGGAATCTGGCCAGGCATGGTGGCTCACGCCTGCAATACCAGCACTTTGGGAGGCCGAGGCAGGCGGATCACCTGATCTCGGGAGTTCAAGACCAACCTGACCAACATGGTGAAACCCTGTCTCTACTAAAAATACAAAATTAGCCGGACGTGGTGGTGCATGCCTGTAATCCCAGCTACTCAGGAGGCTGAGGCAGGAGAATCGCTTTAACCTGGGAGGTGGAGGTTGCAGCGAGCCGAGATTGTGCCATTGCAGTCCAGCCTCCGTCTCAAAAAAAAACAAAAAACAAAAAACAGGAATCTGAGCTCAGCAAGAGGAAGCCTCAGCCTCCCCCTTATCCCAGAGTTACTCTGCTGTGCCACAGTGCCACACGCCCCCTGGGAGCACCTCACCTCTCCTCTCCTTTCTTGGCAGGAGGCTCTCTCTGACCCCACCACATAGGCTTTCTCCTACCCCCTCGCTCTTAGCTCCAGCAGCCTTTCCAGCCAAAGCCCATAATCTATCCACTTGCAGCCTGACCATGGGCTGGGTTGGGGGCATTCTGTTCTCTTAAGAGCTGCGGGACTGTGAGTGAAAGGGATGGCAGGGACTGAAGGGTCATCAGGAGGTGACACCGGAGAGAGTCAGGAGGCCCCGATGGAGGTCTGAAGGGAGAAACTGAGCTTCTTTCTATACCCCTGGCTGTGCGAAGCCACCCATGGGGACTTTCCCTTACTGACCTCATCCCAACTGGATTTTGGCGTTCTCCTGGCTTCCCCAGCCGGGCAGGGCGCACTGACTAAGCAGAGGTGGCTGAGACTGATATAGGAGCCCAGAGATGGCCTAACACAGCCTTGTCCTGGGTGGGGACCCTCTTCTCCTTACCCAATTTCCTGGGGATTCTTTGGTCCCCCCTGCTCTATGCTGGGGTGCAGGGAGGCCACTGGGGGAGCCTTGCCAGCCTGGACTTGCCCCAGCTCTGGGTCCCTGAGGTCTTGGAGACCTCCTGAACCCTCCCTGGGGAGCTGTTCACGGGCAGACAGGCTGGTTGAGGTGCTAATTTCTGAGCTAATTGGAGCCTGAGCTACAGATGGCCTGGTTGACAGGAGGTGGGGACTGCTGGAGCAGAGGGGGCTGTGGAATAGGGTCTGGAGGGAGGACAAGGGAGCCCAGAGCTGGTGCAGTATGGGCTGTGTTTGTTCAGGAATTGTCAATGTTTTAGTAATGATCAGCTCTTTTTTTTTTTTGAGATGGAGTTTCGCTCTTGTTATCCAGGCTGGAGTGCAATGGTGCGATCTTGGCTCACCGCAACCTCCGCCTCCTGGGTTCAAGCAATTCTCCTGCCTCAGCCACCCCAGTAGCTGGGATTACAGGTGCGCGCCACCATGCCCAGCTAACTTTTTTGTATTTTTAGTAGAGACGGGGTTTCGCCATGTTGACCAGGATGGTCTCGATCTCTTGACCTTGTGATCCACCCGCCTTGGCCTCCCAAAGTGCTGGGATTATAGGAGTGAGCCACCGCACCCGGCCTATGATCAGCTCTTTGAAATGTGTTCTTGTCCTCCTCCATATCTCTCCTGGCTGTGGTTTTCTCTCTCTGGGAAAAGATTGGTGTTCTGAGGCCACTGCTTGTTGGGAGGGGTTCACCGAGCATTTGGGCAGAATGTTCTGCTCTGGGGAGTGACCTGAGGAGGAGGGAGGCCCATGGCTTGTCCTGGGCATTCCCGTCCTGCTGCAGCCGGCAAACATGACACTGGGTGGTCTTGGAGATGGCCTGTGAGAACAGAGTGACACTACTGAGCCGGGTCACCTTGGAGGGTTCTGGGGCACACCCCACACCTGGTTCTTTTGGACCTTGGCCTGCTCCTGCCTCTCTGTGAATAGCTGGTAAGGGGCCAGTGACTCCAGAGGCCTCACGAATTGGAGATGAAACTGTCTGCTCCCTGGAATGAGGGCGGGGGCTAGGGAGTCAACCTTGCTGCATCCAAAAAGGAAAGGCCAGGCACCCTCTCCCCCTCCCCCAGACTCCCTTCTTCACAGCCCACCCTTCTGGCACAAGTCATGCTCAGCACCCTGGACCCAGGGAAGACTTTGGCCACATTGGGTGAGACCCCAGCTCTCAGCGGGGTAGTGTGTGGCTGTCACTCACCCATCTCTAGGCCCACTGGCTCCCCAGGGCTCCTTCACACTCTGCACTCTCTCTGGTCTCCAGACCTTCATCTGGCTGCCTCCAGCTCTGCCCCCTGGGCTGCTTTCTGCCTAGTCAAGTCCTCTCCACTCCACAGGCCGGCTCCGGGTCCATCTGCATTGCAGGCTGCACAGCAACCTCCCGCCCGACCTCCTTCGGCATCCCCTGCCCCTGCCCCTGCCCCTCCACACCCCACTTGTGGCCCAGGACCCAGATGGTTGGTTATGAAAGCTGGGAAGCTAACCCCGTACCCGCTCTGAAAGCTTGTTCTCCTCTCTCCCAGAATGCTCTGAGAACTGAATGAGATGACGGAGAGGAATCGGACCGGGGCAGTAACTGTGACAATTGCTCCAATCGTAAGTGTCTATTTCTGAACCAAGCATGGAGCTATGTCCTTCCACACAGGTCTCCTCATAGCAACCCTCCAGGGCTGGAAGTTTTACCCTCCCCACTTCTCAGTGAGGAAACTGAGGCTCCAAGAGGCCAAGCAACTCACCCAGAGTCACACAGTTCCTAAGTGACAGTCTGGGGACTCCAAAGTCACCATCTCCCACAATGGGAAGGGGGTTGTTGTTATTTTTTAGCCAGCCTATTTTCTTCTCCCCTCCTTCTTGCCTGTCCCCCATCTGCCTGGTGAGTTGCATCACTCCTAGGGCCCAGGGGTCCAATTAGGGGACCCCCATAGGGAAGCTGACTGAGGCAATCCCTGCCCCAAGGGGGCCTCCCTGAGCTGAAGTTTTAATTAGCCATCACTGCTCTTCCTGGAACTCTGACCTGCCCATGGCTCTACCATTCCAGGCTGGTCTTACGGCAGGAGGCAGGAGGCAGGAGGCAGGACTGGCGTTCAATCCAGCTGCACAGCAGAGGCTGCTTTGGCAGGACAGGGAGGTGTGGCCTGGCCTCCCTCCCACACAGGTCTCTGCATGCACCTCAGCATGACCTCATTTAATCCAGTAAATGGATTACTAAAATAAATGGATGAACTGACTTAATCCATTAAATGGATTAAATACTTTAAATGAGCTAATATTTGTGAAGCATTTTAAGCAGTGCTCGGTATACAGTAAAGGGTAGGAGTGTTTGTTAAATTAAAAAAACAAGTCAGCAGGGATGAGGGGAGCAAGGTACCATGTAGGGGCCCAGAGCTGTTCATGGACGTGAAGAGGGGCACATTCCTGGGTCACTTGGCAATGGTGGGTGGCCCATGTGTGGGCTGTCAGCATCTGCAATCCTGCCCCCTTCGATGCGGGAAGCTTGGGCGTGGAAGGAGGGCATGGATGGGTACGTGCCAGCCACTGCACTGAGCATTCATGCCCTGCAAGCTGTCTTACGAGACGGGGTTACCATCCCATTCTCCAGAGGAGGTGGCCAGGGTTCACAGAAGCAATCAGCATATCCACAGCTGTCACAGTGGCTCATGCCTGTAATCCTAGCACTTTGGGAGGTCAAGGCAGGAGGTTTGCTTGAGGCCAGGAATTTGAGACCAGCCTGGCCAACATAGTGAAACCCCATCTCAACAAAAAAATACAAAAATACAAAAACAAAACAAAAAAAAACGTCCAAGAAAGCACAACCATGAGAGGCAGGGGCAGGATTGATTTATTATCATTATTATTTTTAGTTTTCTTTTTGTTTGTTTTTGTTTAGGGCAGGATTGAGATCCAAAGCCTAAGCCTTGCAACTGGAAAATCTGTCTCCTTGTGCCCCTTCCCCCTACTCAGGACACAGAGTGGTGGGCAAGAAAGCCACAGGGCCACACCCCCAGACGCAAAAGGGAGAAGCGTGCCCTTCTCTGCTCCCACTCAGCTTTCCCTCAACCTCCAGGAAACCTGAGGGTTCTAAGTGTGGCTGTTTATGTTGAGGACCCAAAACCCCTTTCCTGGGGGCGGGCTGTGAGTCTAAGGCGAGATGATGACAGGGAGTTTCTGAAGCAGTGCCCCCCCACTGACTCTGGGGAGCAGCAAGCCTCCTGACCGTGACCTTCCTCTCCCACCCTGCTTGGCTGCTCGCCTCCCGCCTCAGCAGCAGCGCCGCTGTGCCAGCCCTGAGCCTGAGCCAAGCCCTCCTTGGACGCGGTTGCCAGGTAACCAGCCCTAAGATACGGAAACCCAGCCGCCCCAGCCAGCCTTAGAAAGGCTTGCACGGTAGTCCACCTGGCCTGCCCACGGTAGGAGTGGAGGGTGCCCCAGCACTGGGTGGGGGCATGGTGGGGCAAGGAGGAGTTGGGTTGGCAGCCCCCCAAAACTGGGTAGCTGGGGAAAGGTGATTCCCGATGAAGGCCAAGGCAAGGGGCGGGCACTGGGCTGCAGTCAGGGTTGTGGGTAGGGCCTGCCCAGGCCCCAACCACCACCCTGGAAACAGCTGTGATGGTTGTGCTCAGGGTGCCAAGGCCAGGGGGAGGGGATCCCCCAGAGAGAGGCCCTGGACTGGGAGAGGAGGTGATGAGGGCGGCTGGCAGGAGCCCAGGCTCTGGGTAGAGGAGCAGCTCCTATAGCACAGTGGAAATGCATCAGCCCCTCCCCCTCTTTGCAGGGGTCCCCCCTCCTCTTCTCCTCACATCCCTACCCCAGGCTGATGGCCTCCAAGGAGGGGGCTGCAGGCAGCATGAGGCAGGCAGGTGGAGCTTGGCCAGGTGTTTTTCCATCCTAGGTCTGAGTGGGGGAGAAGGGGAGGGAGAGGCAGTGGCAGAACCAGGAGGAGGCCTGGGGTACGGACTGGACAGGCCTTCAGGAGATCTGGGTTCTGGAGCTGCCCGCCAGAGACCCCAGGCAGGTAACTGTCCCTCTTTGCATCTCATTTGCCCCATGTTGAAATCGGGGCTGGAAACAGGCTACTGTTGGTGTCATAGGTCCTCAGAGGCTGAGAGGAGGAGTCCAGAGGCTTTAGCGGAGCTTTGGGCAGCAGAGGCTCCTTCAGGCTCTCATCTCTGGGCCTGGGTAGGTGTTTCTGCCTGTCTTCCCTTTCAGATGTGCACAGTCCTCCCTCACCATTAAACCTTTGCTCTGGCCGGGCGTGGTGGCTTACGCCTGTAATCCAAGCACTTTGGAGGCCAAGGCAGGGCGGATCACCTGAGGTCGGGAGTTCAAGACCAGCCTGACCAACATGGTGAAACCCCGTCTTTAAAACAAAAAACAAAAAAAAAAAACCTTCACTCCATAACCACAGCCTGTCTCAGCCCCGTGGTGGGCACTGGAATCATAGCCCAAGGGCAGACCCAGGCCCTGCCCTGGAGGAGGTTCCTCCCTGATCTAGGAGAGAAGTCAGGCTTATAGCCAGGCAACTTCAGCACTGGGAGCTGAGGCTAGAATGGAGGTGAGTTCAGAATGCTCTGGGACCTCAAAGAGATGACCAAATCCAGCCTGGAGCTCAGGGAAGGCTTCCTGGAGGAGGGGTCCCAAGCTGAGTTTTTTTGATGGGGGCTGTGTAAGGTCTTGCTTTGTTGCCCAGCCTGAAGTGTAGTGGCCTGGTCACAGCTTAGTGCAGCCTCAATCTCCTGGGCTCCAGTGATCCTCCCACCTCAGCCTCCCGAGTAGCTTCGACCACAGGTGCACGCCCCCATATCTGATCCTTTTTTAAATTTGTCCTGCTCTGTTGCCCAGGCTAGTCTTGAACTCCTGGGCTCAAGTGATCCTCCAGCCTCTGCCTCCCAAAGTGTGGGAGGATTACAGGCATGACCCACCGTGTCCAGCCTCTGAGCAGAGTCTGAAAGGCCAACAAGAATTAGCAAGGAAAGCCAGACGAGCAGCCAAGGCAGAGGGAGAGCATATTCCAAAGCGTGGAGGTGTGACCTGAAAGGAACCTTGGCTGGCTGGGAGGCAATCAGGACAATCGGGAGACATGCAAAAGCCAGAGTGGGGGAACTGGAAACTTGAAGGCACGGAGGAGCCACAGGAGACTCCAAGCTGGGAGTGATGGGTCAACGCAGGCATTAGAAAGCTCTCTCTGGAGGTAGGAGGGAATATTTCCTGCTGCCTCCAGCACCAAGCCTCCAATGACTGGGCTTCAGCACAGCCAAAGTGAGACGTCACAGTCCCACCCTCCCTGAGTCCAAGGTCTAGCAGTCCTGTTCCTGAGGCCTCTCCCACCGTGGCAGACCCACCTCCACACAAGCACCCATCTCACTGGAGGGCAGTGGTCTGTTTGAAGTCTGAGAGACAGCACTGGGACCCATCCTTTGCTGTACCCTCCATGCCAGCATAAAGCCTCGAGATCCTCAATATCTGACACAAGGAAGGATGGGAGGGAGAGAAGGAAAATCAGCCCACCCTGGCTATTAATTAGAGAGTGCTCCCCCTCCTCTGCAGTGGTCCTTAAAATTTTTTTTTTTTGAGACAGTCTCACTCTGTCGCCCAGGCTGGAGTGTGGTGACATGATCTCAGCTCACTGCAACCTCCGCCTCCTGGGTTCAAGTGCCTCAGCCTCCTGAGTAGCTGGGATTACAGGCTTGTGCACCATGGTGGTAATTTTTGTATATTTAGTAAAGATGGGGTTTCTCCATGTTGGCCAGGATGATCTCAAATCCTGACCTCAAGTGATCCATCTGCCTCAGCCTCCCAAAACACCTGGGATTAAATGTGTGAGCCACCGCACTTGGCTGGGGTCCCTAAATTATCGTGCATGGTTTTTCTTGTTGTTGTTTTCTAGCTAACAGGCCAGCAGATGCAGTTCCCCAGTGAAAGCCTGCCCCAATTCTCAGTCTTTGGGCCTCCCCTCTGAGTGACTCTGACTTTCTCTGGAGGTAGTGGGGGGGGCTCCTTCAGAGTTTCAGAGGCTCCCACTCCCTGCTCACTGTGGCAAAGCAGCAGGCTGCCCCTGTCCCCAGCCTCCTCTGCAGAATGATGCCCTGGTTTCCCAGCATACCTTTGGAAAGTGGCTTACCTCACCCCAATCAGTCCCCATGGCCCTGTCCCCCCTGCCCAGGTTCTATCCAAACCAGATCCCTACAACGCTCTGAGCCCATGCTGATGGCCACAGACACAGCCCAGCCTCAGGCTCTGCTTGCTTTAGTGGCAGCAGGTTCCTGAATACCAGCTGTGTCTGAGCCTTCCCTCAGAAGGCACTGGAGTCGCACAGTCCTTCAGGGACAATCCCAGCTCCTCCATTTCTTGGTTAAGTGGACAAGCGGCCTCCCCCTCCTCCTCTAGAGCTACTGTTACTGGTTGAGGGTAGTTGGCCAACTTCTTGGTGTTTCGAACAAAGAATTGGACAAAACACCCTAGCAAGGCAGCAAGGGCTGGAGCAGGAGGCTCAGGAGCGCTGGTTACAGAATTTTCTTTCTTTTTTTTTTTTTAAAGATGGGGTTTCACCATGTTGGTCAGGCTGGTCTTGAACTCCCGACCTCAGGTGATCCGCCCGCCTTGACCTCCAAAGTGCTTGGATTACAGGCGTGAGCCACCGTGCCCGGCCTTATTATTATTTTTTTTTCTTTTTTTTCTTTTTAAAGATGGGGTTTCACCATAATGACCAGGCTGCTCTTGAACTCCTGACCTCAGGTGATCCATCCACCTCGGCCTCCCAAAGTGCTAGGATTACAGGCGTGAGCCACCATGCCCAGCCACGAATTTTCTAGGGTTTATGTACCCTCTAGAGGTTTCCCATTGGTTCATCCTAGTGGCCTGCAACCAGTCTGATTGGTTAAGAGTAGGCCCAGGACCAGTCTGATGGGTTGTGGGAGGGGACCAATCAGAGGTACTTTCACTTTCCAGCTGCCACTCAGCAGCTGCCACACCGCAAAAGGAGGGATTGCAACTACCATACAGCACTGCCACCTAGAAAAAGGAGGGGTTGAAGAGGGAGTAGCCTCTGCTATCAGTCGGCATGAGTCGACCTTAGGTTCCCCCGTCTCCAGACCCTATTCTCCTGCCTCCTTACCACCGGTCGAAGGCTTACTACAAATCAAGCTGTGGTCACTGGAGCCCTGTATCTAGTCATGTACCCGCAATGATGAGCGAGCTGAGAGCTAAGGGGGCTTTCCTAAGCCACACAGCTTGGTAGATCAAACCTTAGGGTGCTTGTTTTTTGAATTCCTGCTTCATATGGTTGTAAGAATTAAATGAGATATCAATTATCTCCTAGATAGATGTGGGAGCTCCATGCCCAACCACTGACACTGAGATATTCCTCTTCTGGGGAGGGGAGAGGCAGCAGTGAGGAAGCAGAGGGCAGACAGGGCAGCAAAAGCAGTCTGAGAGGTCTCCCAGGAGGAGGCAGCGTCTATAGCTGGGTCTGCAAGGATGGAAGGGGTCACTGCTGTGTGTCTTAGGGAAAGGTGCCACACTTCTCTGTTTCCCTGCCTGTAGAGTAGCTGCCAGCTCCACCTCACAGTCCTCTGGGGTGAGCGGGCTCCTCCAAGGAAGGAGATTTGTAAACAGCAGGTGTGTCCTCATTAGAAGGAGCGCCATTGTTATTCATAACCATAACATAATGAGCCAAGGCTCAGGAGCTGACCTTTTACCTCGCATTCCCAGGGAGCTGGGAGAAGCAACCAGTGTCTGGGGTGGGGTGGAAGAGAAGCAGACCTCAGACCTGGTGGGGGGTGGGGTGGGAAGAAACCTCCTTTTCTACACTACTTTCTTTTTCTGTGTTAACTCCACCCAGGAAGCCCATATAAGGACAGACTGTGCCCTTCTCTGCTTTTATTCACAGGATTCCTTCTGATTAGAATATCACATCTCTGCAAGCCCACAGAGCTGATAAAAACGTGGAACTCCCAAGGCAGTTACCTTGTGTTGATTGCCTTCATTCTCCAAAGGCTCTACACACAACCATTGGTGTAGAGAGGAAAAGGGCAAGGTCAGAGCCTTCAGGAGCTCATTGTATGGGGACACTATGAGCTTCCTAGAGTTTACAAGCAATGTTTCTCTCACTGATGTTGGCCAACACTTACGGCAGTTGCTAAGGCAGGTCTCCCACTGTTCCCATTTTGCAATGAGGAAATTGAGGCTCAGAAAGTTACAAAGTAGCTCCCAAGTCCCCCAGTATTGTATCCTTTCTTTGGCAGTCCAGGGTGTGTAAGTGATGCAGAAAAGCAATGGACAAGGTACGGCTGAGCAGGGCTGCTGTCTGCGTGAGGTGTCCCTGAATTAACACAAAGCTCAGCCGCGCTGCAGAATCTTAACTGGCCCTTAGTGTCGCAGGCAGCTGATCATCCTGGCCTGGTTGGGTCCCACTCTAGCTCAGAGAAATTGGAGAGACCACCAGGCACATCTGAGCACACAATCTGAGCATCCTAGACCCCAACGGCTAGAACACGGCCCTCCTCCCCACCCCCACTAGCAGGGCACCCCCACTAGGATGGGGTCATGCATGTGGTGCTGGAGGAGGAGAGGCCAGCAGACTTGGTAAGGGGCAAGAGCAGGGAATAGCTTGTGATCCGCGGGGCTGCAGGCTGGGGTTAAGGGGTGTGATGTTGGGTGGGACCCTCTAGCTGTCAGCACACAGATGTATTTTCCTGAGGCTAAGGTGTGGCTGCAGGAAGAGCCCCAGGCTGGGAGCCAGGAGATCTGGGATTTTGTACCAGTCTGCTGTGTGACCTGGGGAAAGCCCCAACCCTGTGTCTACTCCCCCAGATGGTTCCAGACTCTTTTTTTTTTTTTTTTTGAGATGCAGTCTCGCTCTGCTGCCCAGGTTGGAGTGCAGTGGCGTGATCTCGGCTCACTGCAACCACCGCCTCCTGGGTTTAAGCCATTCTCTTGTCTTTGCCTCCCGAGTAGCTGGGACTATAGGTGCTTGCCACAACGTCCAGCTAATTTTTTGTATTTTTAGTAGAGACAGAGTTTCACTGTTAGCCAGGATGGTCTCGATCTCCCGACCTCGTGATCCGCCTGCCTCGGCCTCCCAAAGTGCTGGGATTACAGGTGTGAGCCACCGTGCCTGGCCTCCAGACTATTTCAAGGTCTTTCAGCTCTAAAATGAAGTGACACTCTTCCCCCCTCCCCCAGGTGACCTCACTTCCTCTTCCTACCTGCAGTGCCCAGCCCCTCCTCCTCAGCTCCTGCTGCTCCAGCTGCTTGGTGACTCTTGGAACCTGCGGCCTCAGGCCTGTTCTGCTCTGACTCAGGCAGAACCTACCTTTGAGATCTGAGGGGTAGTTTTTCTTCCTGAACTGACTCTGACCTTTGGCATGGCCACCTGCCTTCCCCCTTCCCCACTGCGCACACCTGTTCGCAGTCGTCGGGCAGCCTAGGAACTTCGAGGAACCAGATTTCTTCAGATCAAGTGGCAGCACTGAAGGGTTCTCGTCCACAGTCAGATGGCCCAGGGAGAGGCAACCCTCTCCACCCCTCCAGCCTCTCTTCGCTACACACCATTCCTGGCTGAGCATGCTTCACCCCACCGGCCTCAGAGGCTTCACGCAGGTCTGCCTCACGGAGGCAGCCTCACCTACTTTGCAAGTCCCTCAGCACCCTCATTCCCAGCCCTTCCAGGGATGGGGAGATCGCCGCTTCCTCAGACAGTCGCCCTGCCCTAGCAGGGGCTGAAATATATTTGTCTGGAAATTGTCCTCATTGACTACACCGAAATGAGGGAACAGATCAAGGAGCCCTTCTCCAGTCCCCTAACACAACTAGTGCTGGACAGGGGGAGTGTCGGCACCTACTGTGTGCCACGTATTTGCAAACACCCTTTTCCATGCTTACACTGCCACCGCTATGAGGAAGACAGAATTCCACTTTTGCAAATGAGGAAACTGAAGCTTAGCGAGGTCAAGTGGCAGGCGCAAGGTTGCATCGCTAGAAAGTGGCAGTGAATGAACGATCTAATGGAGTGACTGAGGGCGCGTGACGGGCTCACCGGGCACTAGTTCGTGGAGCGTGGTGGGTACCAGCGGTGCACGGCGCCCGCGGCCCCCTCCCGGCGAGCTAGCTGGTCCCCACGCGGGCGCTCTGCAACCGCAGGCTCCCAGAGGCGGGGCCGGGCTCTGCCCAACCCCGCGACTCGCCCCGCCCCCGCCCCGCCCCCAGCCCGCCCCGCCCGGACCGCAGACGGCGCCCGGCGGCGGCGCGAACGGCAGCGAGTAGTGTTGCTCCGGGCTTGGTGCTTTCCGTGACTTTCCGCGCAGGGCCGGGCCGGGCCGGACCGGGACCCGCGGCCTGAGCGACGTTGGAGGATGCAGACGCAGAGGCGGCCTGGGGTAGCGGCGGCGGGAGGTCTGGCGCTCTGCAGGTAGGAGCTCGCCCGCTCGGCGGGCGCGGAAACTTGGGCCGAGTTTGCGGGCGGCGCGTGTGGGGAAGGGGGCGGGTGGCGCTGCCCCAGGGCGCCCCTACCGGTCGGCCCGGGGACTGAGCACGCCGCTCCTGGGCCGAGGTGCTGCGGCTTCTGGCTGCCGCTGGCCCCCTCTGGTGGGCTGCGGGGGCAGGGGGTGGCGCCGCTGCTCCGACTCTCCCCGGACTTCGAGGCTCCCGGGGCCTGCTCTCGCTTTGGGGCTCCGGCTGAGGCCAGACGCCTAATCTAGTGAGAAGGGGCTCAGGCCGAGTCTCGGGCCTCCTGCAAGGCCCGGCTCACGTGGATTGCTTGGGGGAGGGGGATCTTGTTGGGGAAGGGGATGTTGTAGGGGGCGGGGACAAGGGGTGACTGGAGGGCTGGGCCTGGGGGCGGCGGGCGCTGAGGCGCCGCGGGGCCCTGGACGCGCCCCTGCTGGGATGGGACGGCCCTGTGGTTTCCTTGCCACCTCTTGACTCACCCTCTGGCCTCAGCCCAGGCTGGCGGGATCGCCCTGAGGTGGAGGCTGCCCGGACCCCGCGGCCAGGCCGCCCCTGCTCCGGGACCTCCCACCGGTCTGCGGGCGTCGGTGTGGGGCTGGGTGCGCGGGCTTTCCTGCGTGCACACGTGTGCCGGGGCCGAACGAGGGGAGAGCGCGGTTCTGGAATGGCGTGTGTGCAGATGTGGGCCATGCACGGACGTGCAGGCGCGGGTTTGCATGCGTGGCGGCGGCCCGTGTGTCAGCCTGCTGGATGCACGTGCGTCTCAGCGCTGCCGGGAGGGGCTTGGGGACACCCGGAAGCCCGCTAGGTCCGGGGCCGCGGCAGCCTCAAAGCCAAGTCGGCTGTGGGCCCCAGGCAGCAGAGTCATGCTCAGGGCAGGTAGGGGAAAGGGGATAGAGACTGATCCGTTCACCTTCCCCCTCCACTGGAGACTTTGGGCTGCCCCAGGTTGGGTTGTTGCGTCTGGAGAGCCCAGAGCCTCAGGTAGGGAAGGTGGGAGGTGGAAGAACACTCCGCGAGGCCCGATCCAGCCCTCCCGGAGCATCCAGATGCTGGCCACAATTGGGCAGGAATCAGCTCTTCCTGGCCTCTCCCATCGGCCATCCCGAGGCCCCTGCAAGGTGAAAGTGGGAACGGAGACACAGAGCTGTTCCTTTCCCACTGCCAAAGGCAGGGGTGGTGCTGCGGTGGTGGGCTCTTCCCCGGGACCCTGGCCTGGGTGCTGAGTGAGGTTGGAGCTTAGAAGGGAGGATCAACAGAGCTGCTTCTCCAGGATGACCTTAGCCTGCTCCCTGGGTAGGTGCCCTGTCCGAGAGCCTGGTTGCCTCAGTATGGGTCAGGGAAGGAGGCACCTACATTTTGGCAACTGTTTTGAATGGAGGAGCAGCCTCCCTTGAGGGAGTGTATCCTGGGCTCTCCACCTCCTACTGGTAGGAGAATGGTTACCTCCCACACCCCTAAGAGTTCTCTGTGGGCTCCATGGAGCCCCATCCTTACCACAGAGACTCCTAGAGGGTCCTAGGTGGCCTCCTGGCTACTGGCTGGGTCCCAGGTGGGGGCCTCGAGAAGTCTCCAGGGCAAAGGGTATTGCATGGGCTGAGGCCCAGGAGAGAGGGACTCCTCGGGTTTGGGGTGGGGACCCAGCAGGCCCCAAGGAGCATGTGGGGGAGGCGAGATCAAAGTCTAGCACTTAATTAACCCAGAGTGTCCCAAGGGTGGGGGTGGGCAGGGTCCACACACCAAAACCCTACAATTCCTTCTCACAGCATTGCTGTGGAGTGAGAAGGGGCTTGCACCCCCTGGATAGCAGGTTTCTCTCGTAGGACACTGCTGCTGGCACTGTCACCTGTGTCCTAACAGCCCCTCCATGTCTTCTGTGGGCTGGCCTTAGGTGTGGGGTTCTGTCCAGGAGCTGAACCAGCTTTCTGAGTCTGCCTTGGTGGGCGTGGTCACTTACACCCACACTAGCCTTGCCTTCCCTAGCCCCAGAATGTGCTGGTCTAAGCTCAGCCTGCTGGCTGTCGTTGGCTCCAGCCAGAAGCAAGGAGAGGGGCTGGTCCTTTCTTGCTGGTCACTGAAACCTGTGACACCTTGCCCTAATGGAGCAAGACTGAGCTGGCCGATGCCTTTGTAAGCTACTGAGTTTCCAGGAGCAGGATGCTGGCTGGGGAGGTAGAGGCAGGTCAGCGTGGCCCCAGCAGACGGGCTTTAGATGACCCCCCTCATGGGTCACTGGGCCTCTGTTGCCCCGAGGACAGTCCCCATCCTTCCTTGGTCTGGCCTGAGAGCTTTGCTCTTTCTTCAGCACAGTTTTTCCTTCAGTGCAATGGGAGTAGTGGCCAACCAGCACTCTGTGGCCCCTGGGGCCTCCCTCCCTGACTTTCTTTTCCTTCTTCTCTTCTTCCTTCTTTTTCTTTTTTTTTTTTTTTTGAGATGGAGTCTTGCTCTGTCGCCCACCCAGGCTGGAAGTGCAGTAGCACAATCTTGGCTCGTTGCAACCTCTGCCTCCTGAGTTCAAGCAATTCTCCTGCCTCAGCCTCCTGCATAGCTGAGATTACAGGCGTGCACCACCATGCCTGGCTAATATTTTGTATTTTTAGTAGAGACAGGGTTTCACCATGTTGGTCAGGCTGGTCTTGAACTCCTGACCTCAAATGATCTGCCCACCTCGGCCTCCCAAAGTGCTGGGATTACAGTCGTAAGCCACCACAACCAGCTGCCTCCCTGGACTTACACACATGCCCCCTGGTGCTGTCTTGCCGTCGTCCATGTGCCTTGGAATCGGTATCTGCAGCTTGGGGGGCTGGGGGTGGATCCAGGCTCCCTCTTGCTCTGGGACCTTTCTGCTGGTGCTGTAGCACCATCTGCTGGGCTGCCCTGACTCCTGCAGAGGGGGAGGAGCTAGTGGGAGGGGTGTGGCTTCTACTGACTGATATTCCCAGTTACCTCTCCTAAGGGACTGCCCTCCAGAGCCAAGTCCAGGATCTCTGCGTTGGCTTTGGGCCTAGGGACCTGGGCTGGAGGCCTGGCTCTGCCATTTTTGACAAGATGAGCAGGTCAGAGAAGTGTCACAAGAAATCTGTGAATTTGTAGACAATACTCAGATTCCATGTTTTGGCTGCAGTGGGCATCACTATGGCATCTTGAAATAGAACCCCATGGTGGGAGGCAGTAGCACCTGCTTCCAAGAAGGGGTGGGAGTAGGGTACGCCAAGTGACCCTCAGACCCAGTGCCCCTACAAATTGTGCAACCCTAAGAAGGAGAGGGTCTTGGGGAGTTGTATGTAGGAAAATCCAACAGAAGGGGGCTCCTGGAGTGTTGGGGTGGGGGTTCTGTGTAGAATAATTCATTAAAAAACGGTTCTGCAGCTTAAAATATAGGAGTTGGGATCAGGTTCGGTGGGGTGTTTCATGCCTGTGATCTCAGCACTTTGGGAGGCCAAGATGGGAGGATTTCTTGAGTCCAGGAGTTCAAGACCAGCCAGGGCAACATAGTAAGACCCTGTTTCTACGAAAAATACTAAAATTAGCCAGGCGTGGTAGCAGATGCCTGTGGTCCCAGCTCCTTGGGAGTTGGGGGAATGACTCGAGCCCAGGAGGTCGAGACTGCAGTGAGCCAAGTTCATGTCATTGCACTCCAGCCTAGGCAACAGAGTGAGACCCTGTCTCAAAAAAAATACACACAGGAATTGAAAACCCCTGTCTTGTGGCTCATGCACTCAGTCTTAACAGAGCATCAGTTAAGGGGCAGGTTCTTGGGGTGTGGCAGTGAGCCGATGGGAGCAGCCCTCTGCTGCTTGCCTATAGCCTGTTTTCCTGACAGCCCCTGCCTCTCTCCCTCCATCCCAGGTCAGAAGTTGAGTAGCAGGGGCCCAGGAGGGCTCGAGGCCTTCACAGCGATGGCAGAGAAAGCGACCACTGGGAACTCTGGGGCCTGTGATGTATGGCAAGCTGCCTCGCTTAGAGACAGACTCGGTGCCCGAGCACAGCCTGCCCCCCTCTGTTGGCAGCCAGGTCCCCTGCAGCTACAAGGGGTCCTACTTCTCCTGCTCCATGGGGGGTGCTCCCAAGGCCGAGTCTGAGCAGCTGGCATCCTGGACCCCATACCCACCCTTGTACTCTACGGGGGATGGCAGGACCCCCACTCCGGGCGGACAACCTGCTGACCAGCTGCCTGTTCTACCACTCGCCGGCAGAAGGTGCTGAGAAGATGCGGGGACTCCAGCTCTGCTGAGCTCCTGCCCTTAAGTCCCCAGGCCCACTCCTTCCCGGGCCCGCCGCTGGCAGTGCCCAAACCTGTCTACCGCAACCCCCTGTGCTATGGGCTCTCCACCTGCCTGGGGGGAAGGAGCGGTGAAGAGGCCACTGGATGTTGACTGGACTCTGGTGACCGGGCCCCTGTTACCCTCGGCTGACCCACCCCTGCTCTCTTGGCCCCAGCTCCAAGCAAGGGCCAGACCCTGGATGGCACCTTCTTGCGGGGGGTGCCAGCTGGGGGGATCCAACAAAGATTCCTCAGGGAGCTTCTCCCACTGCCAGCCCTTCCTGGAGAAGTATCAGGCCATCCACAGCACGGGGCTTCCTGGCCTCCAGGTACACAGGTCCTTACCCTAGGAACTCCAAGCAAGCAGTGTCCGAGGGGGCCCTCCAGTCCTTGGACCCAGCTGGCCCAGCCCCCTGGGGCCACCCTATCAGGATACCGGGCCCACCCACTACCTACCACCCCACCATCCACCATCCCACCCTCCACAGGCCCCGCCTTGCCCTCCAGCCTGTCGCCACCCAGAGAAGCAGGGCAGCTGCAGTCCAGCACTCCCACTGCAGCCTCTGGGAGGCCACAAAGGGACCGGGTACCAGGCTGGTGGGCTGGGCGGCCCCTACTTGAGGCAGCAGGCAGCCCAGGCACCGTACATTCCCCGGTGGCACTGGACAGTTACCCCTACCCCTCTGCCCCCCCACCCAGCACCTTCACCAGGCCTCAAGCTGGAGCTGCCTCTTGCTCCACGGTGCCCACTGGACTTTGCCCCCCAAACACTGGGTTTTCCTTATGCCCGGGATGATCTCTTCTCTATGGAGCATCCCCCTGGGCTTGGAGGGACGCCACCTTCCCCAGAACAATGTGCAGGCTGTGCCACAGCCCGGTGCCTTCCAGAGGGCATGCCAGCCTTCCCCAGCCGGCCAGCCCTGCTCGGAGCCTGTGAGGCCTTCACAGGAAGTGGAAGAGAAGACCTGGCTGCCCAGCTGCAGGAAAGAGCAGCTCCAGCCCCGGCTCAGTGAGCACTCTGGGCCACCCATCGTCATCAGAGACAGTCCAGTTCCCCTGTACCCCGCCAGCACTGCCCCCCCTGTGCCCGGGAGTGCCAGTCTCTTCCACAGAAGGAGGGTGTGAGGCCACCCCAGCTCTCCACCGATGCCTGTTATTGACAACGTCTTCAGCCTGGCCCCCTACCGTGACTATCTGGATGCACCTGAGGCCATAGCTGAGCCTGACTCTGCCACGGACGAGCCTGACTCAGCCCCAGCCACCAATGAAAGCCAGGACAAAGGCTGCAGGGGGTCCCCGCCCGCCCAGGAGGGCCCCTCAGGGAGTAAGCCCTTAAGGGGCTTTCTTAAGGAGGACGTAGCCCTGGACTTGAGTGTGAGGAGGCCTACAGCAGAGGCCTCCCCCCGTCAAGGCTCCCAGTCCTGTGGAGCATGCCAAGCTCACTGCAGCTGGGACGTGCCAGATGTGGGCAACATGGCATCAGATCTGCCAGGCCTAAAAAAGGTAGACACAGAAGCACCAGGCTCGCCTGGGGTGCCAGTGACCACAGATGCCATGCCAAGCACCAACTTCCACAGCTCTGTGGCCTTCATGTTCCGGAAGTTCAAGATCTCTCCGTCCGGCACCTTTGCCTGCAGCTGTGGTCCCGTCCACCCCCCACGTCAGCTCCTGCTCCTGCACAGCCCGTGCCCACCCCCCACATCTGGGTCCATTGGACTGCAGATTCTTGCGCAGCAGCCCTTGTCCCTGACCTGCTTCAGCCTGGCACTGCCCACCCCTCCAGCTCCAGCTCCGGGCCCTACTCCGGCATCTACTTCAGCAGCAGAGGACTCCCCCGGAGCAGCACTTTACAGGACTGCACACCTCCCTGTGTGATGCTATTTCAGGCTCAGTGGCCCACTCTCCTCCAGAGAAGCTTCGGGAGTGGCTAGAGACGGCTGGGCCTTGGGGCCGGGCTGCGTGGCAGGACTGCCAGGGTGTGAGGGGCTGCTGGCCAAGCTGCTGTCCCAGCTGCAGCGTTTCGATCGCACCCACCGGTGCCCCTCCCCCACGTAGTGCGAGCTGGTGCCATCTTCGTCCCATCCACCTGGTGAAGGAGCGGCTCTTCCCTCGGCTGCCACCTGCTTCTGTGGACCATGTGCTGCAGGAGCATCGTGTGGAGTTGCGGCCCACCACGCTGTCGGAGGAGCGGGCGCTGCGGGAGCTTGCCCTGCCCGGGCTGTACCTCACGCATGCTGAAGCTGCTGGCGCTGCGCCAGCTGCCCCGACATTTACCCCGACCTGCTCGGCCTGCAGTGGCGTGACTGTGTACGCCGCCAGCTGGGTGAGCATAGGGCCGCCCCAGTGGCCACCGGAGCGGTGTGAGCAAGTGACAGGTGTGTGTGCTGTGTGAGTGGTCACAGCTGGGGCTGAGTGATTCCAGGGACTCCTGCCTGGGGCAGGGGGCTCTCGGGTGGGCTCTAGGTACCCCAACCCCTTGACCCTCCAGACTGTTAGTGAGCACCTTCATCTCTTCCTTTCTAGTCCTCTGAAAGTGCCAGCCGCTCTGTCCCCATGGAAACTCCTCGGCCTCCCCCTGGTGCCGCACCTTCCTGGGTCCCTCCTCCTCTGCCTGTGCCTTCTCCATCTTGGGTGTGGTGTTCCCCGGTGCTCTGGTTAGACCCTGTTTTCTAGCTGAGATCATTTCCCTGAGTCTTAGCCCAGCCTCCCGATTTCTGAGCTTTAGCCCCAAATAACCCACTGCCTGCTGGTCTTCTGCACTGGGTCTCTCTCCACACTGAACTTATCCCAAGTCACACTCTGGAGCCTTCCTCACGTGCCACGCTCAGTCTTTTCCATGTCAGTGAAGGGCACCCCCTGTTCACAAAGCTCCTCATGCTCGCGACCTGCTAAGGGTCACAGGTGGCCTTTTTGACCGTGTGGTTTTGCAGTCCTCCCCCGGTCCTGACGTCACAGAAGTGTGCCCATAGGCTGTGTTGTTTTGTGGTTTGTTTTTCCTCTACTCGATGATGTCTCGTGTCTACTGTCCTCCAGCTTGTTTTTTTAATGTCCTGGAGGATCACACAACTGCCGAAGTGTCCTGTGGCATGTATGATCACGCTTGTTCAGCTAGGGATCTGGTGATGGGACTGAGAGGATCTCCCATTGCCCCTCCTGCGTCAGTACACCTGGCATTGTGGCCTGAGGCCCCCCTCTAGTTTTACTCTCCCTGTGGCCTCCACCGCCACCCTCTCCCATCCACCTCTTCTGTAGAAACTTCCTCCTAGTTCCATCCCCCATAGCAGCCTTGCCCTGGCCCTTACCTGATCAGGATGGAGAAGGGCCTGAGGCAGTGAGATGCAGTTGCTGGTCAGCAGGCTGGCTGACCAGCATCCCTGATCCCTGAACGTTTACAAAATTGGAGCACATTCCTTATTGGGATGCAAAGGAAATCCAGGCTCAGGCTTTCCGTTACCGAGTGAGGGTCAGGCATCACTCAGGGGCTGGGCTGCCCAGCTCAGTCCTCTTCCCCATACATTTGGGCTGTCTGGAGTCCAGAGAGGGTCAGGTCCGTTTCTTCTGGGCTGCCTGGTGGGCAGTGGAGTCTGGGGCTCCACACAGTCCCCGCCTGCTCTGAGTGGAGCTTGCAAAAGTTGGGGGCCTGGGAAGGAAGTGACTGGGACCAGGCTTCCTGCCTCTGGCTGAATCGTACTGCCTCTGTTCTCACCCCCTCTCCCCATCCTTGGGGGCCGCCTTTCTGTGTGTGCCCCTAGACAGTGATTCCGGCCTGCCTTTCTTGCAGGGTCCTGCGCTCCCCAGCATGGCTTTTAGAGCAGTCCCTGCCTGGGCCTGGGCTGGGGCTTGGGTTCTGGCTCTGCGGCTGGCATAAAGATGGTGGCTATCTTATGTATGGCAGTGTCCTCTGTTCCCATGCCTCAGTTTTCCCATCTGGACAATGGATATTGGGCCAGGCCAATGGTTCCTGACCTGCTAAACCCCTTTCCTCTCATCCTTGTACCCAAACAGCCTCTCCTGAGCAGTGCCCACATCAGATAGAGCTCTGGGGTCACCTGCGGAGAAGCCCATCTTTTTGGCTTGGATGGTCTGGCCAGTAGGCACTTGTGGGGGAAGAGGTGTGATGCCAGCCTGACATGGGGCAGAGCAGAAGCACTGTTTGGGGGGGGCTCTGGAGGCCAGGAGGTGGGACCTGAGTGTACGGGGTCTGGAGCCTGACTATGTGTTTGTTTTGCAGGTGACTTTGACACTGAGGCTGGAGCTGCGTCCCCCTCAGAGCCCACCGTGGCCAGATATGAGCCAGAGAGACTTGCCCTGGCTCGGAAGTCACCTGCCCCCAAGGTCAGGAAGCCAGGGAGGAAGCCACCAAGCCCTGGCCTGGAGAAAGCAGAGGCAGCTGCTGGGGGAAAAGTCCTGTGGTGCCTCCGCTACCCCCTACTGCCAGTGCCAGCCCGCCCGGCCCCACGCTGAAGGCCCGCTTCCGCAGTCTGCTGGAGACCACCTGGCTCAATGGGCTGGCCCTGCCCACCTGGGGCCACAAGGCCTCAAGACCAGACCGGCCCTCGCCCCGCCCACAGCTGCTGGACAGCCAGAGCCCTCACCTGTAGCACTGGTTGCCGGTGCCGTGTGTACGACGGTCACTCTCCACCCTTCTTTTGCCTGTCCAGCTGCCCGGGCCAGGAGTGGATGCCTGGGCCGTGGTTGCTCTCCTGGAGGGGGTCCAGCTCTGACCAGGGGTCAGCTCTACCGGGGGCCCACCCAGGGTGGGCTGAGAGCCTCTGAGCTTTTCATGTGAGGGTTTTTATTGGATAGGACGCCTTCCTGTTCTTCCCTAGAGAACACACACATGGGCTCTGGAGCCCGACAGGCCTGGGCTTGAATACCGGCTCGTGTTCTTGCTGCGTGACCTGGGGCAAGACACGTCACCTCTGCTGAGCCCTCCATCCCTACGTGGAAAATGGGACAACGCCACCTACCTCACAGGGTTGTTGTGGGGATGCTGGCTGACACGTGCTCCGTCATAGGTTGTTCTCTGCTTCCTCCCTGGGACAGGGCGGAGAATCAGAGCCAGAGAACCTTCCTATAGAAAGTCTTCGTGTGTCCTAGGACCTGGCTGTCGGAGAGTGGTACCTTATGCTGTGGGTGTGACTCATACCTTCAGGAGTCACCCCCAGCACCTGGGGTTGGGTTGGCCCCAGCCCTCCAGCCTGGAGCTCCCTGTGGGAGCCTGCGCTGCCCACTCGCGATCCCCAATGTTGGTGCAGGGATGCAGCCTGGAGCTGGCGTCCTTGTTCTGGGCCTGCCGCTGCCACCCCAGGAGGCCCCATGCCTGTCCAGAATTGACGTCAGTGCTTCCCTAACTGCCCCCACCCCACCCCAGGCATTCTCCCAGGAAACTTGTGTTTTCTAGAAGCGAAGCAGCTGCCAGGACTCAGAGACTGTTACAGGCAGGCTGAGTGGCAGCTCAGGCCCAGAAGGCCTCTGAACATCTAGACTGAGGACCCTGCTGCTCCCCCAAGCTGGAGCCCATCAGCCAGGCCCGCTGGCAGCCACCTGCCTTCGGAGGCCTGAGCTGAGCCAGAGGCTGGCGAGCTCTGGGCCTTATTTAAGGGATGCTGATGAGCCTCTGGGCCCTGGAGGTGGCCATTAAAGCACCTGGCTTGTGTTTGGAAGTAGGGCCTGGCTGTGTGTGGGGGTGGTGGGTTTCATGTTCCATCACTGTGTGCCTACCCCTTGCTCTCAGGCTGCTCTCCCCTGCTCCCCAGTCCAGAAGATGCTGAGCAGCTCCAGCAAGCGGCCGGCTCTGGCTCTGTGGGCCCCTCTTCCATGCATACTTGCTCCGGGAAAGCCCTCCCTCCTGGGACCCCATGGGTCCTGGTGGTGGTGGGTCGGTGGCTTACTGCCTGGTGAGAAATGCTGGTCGCCAGACCCCAGCACATGCCCCCTCTCCCAGGGCCAAGCATGCCCTTCATGGTCTGGGTGGGAACTGTCCCAACCTCCCCATTGCTGGTGACCATGCAGCCCACTGACCTTAGCTTGGGTGGGTGGGGGGTGGTTTCCTGGGCCCACCCTCTAGAGACCCTACCCCAGCTGGGCTCAATTTCCTCAAAGGCTTGTTCTCAGGGCAGCTAAGGTGGCTTCCTGGGCCGGTCTTCCCCCTCCACCTGGGCCTGGGGCCAGTCCACTGGGGCGTGTTAGACCTGCGTGGCATCCTGGTGGTGGGGCCCAGCCGCGCCATCCCCTCCTGTAGCACCCTGGCCTGACACTAGGCCGGGGTTTGGAGTGGCAGCTGCCATCGTCCCCTTACACTGTGCATACTGGCCCAGGAAGACTTCTGGCTGTGGAGGGGGACAGGTAAGCACAACACATTGTGGCCACTGCAGTGACAACCTGGGGGAGGGTCCTTGGGACCCAGAGGAGGTTCCTAAACTGGACCTTGAAGACAAGTAGGAAGTGACGTGCAAAGTGGGGCCTGGGTGGACAGAACCATGCATGCAGAGTCTTGGTGAGTCTGGAGCAGGGAAATCCCCACGCGGGGCTGGGAAGCCTGGCTAGAAATCCAGCAACCCATAAACTCAGTCCCACAACCTGAAGAATGGGGGCGTGAGCCACGAGGGATCATGGGAGGTTACTCCTACAGGGACGGAAGAATTGCAGCGGAGGCGGAGTTTCTGAACCCCGGGCTTCCCAAGGCCCTGGGCATCCATGGATGCCTCATCAGCTCTGTCAGTCACATCCGTCTCATTGCCAACACGTGACTGGAGTAGGCGCTTTATTTTTCCTTAGAGCCTCCTCCTCTCTCCTTCGTCCCCCTTCTCCCTCCCTCCCTCTCCCTTCCCTCCCTTCTTCTCCCTCCCTCCCCTCGCTGCACACCTGTGTCCCTGCTGCTTGCCTGACACACATCATCTACATTTTGGCAACTGTCTTGAATGGAGGAGCTGCCTCCCTTGAGGAGAGTGTGTCCTGGGCTCTCCACCTCCTCCTGGCAGGGGGATAAGGTCACTCCCACACCCCTAAGAGTTCTCTGTGGGCTCCATGGAGCCCCCACCCCCTCCCACAGAGACTCCTGAGGGTCCCAGGTGGCCTCTGCTCTACTGGCTGGGTCCCAGGTGGGGGCCACAAGAAGTCTTCAGGGCAAAGGGTATTGCATGGGCTTAGGCCCAGGAGAGAGGGACTCCTGGGGTTGGGGGTGGGGACCCAGCAGGCCCCAAGGAGCATGTGGGGGAGGTAAGACCATAGTCAGCACTTAATTAAGCCAGAGTGACCCAAGGGTGGGGGTGGGGAGGGTCCACACCCCAAATCCCTACAATTCCTTCTCACAGCATTGCTGTGGAGTGCGAAGGGGCTCTTCACCCTCACAGGGGGCTCTGTCCACCAAGGCCCCTGACTGCCAGGGAACCCACACCCACAGTGCCCTTCTTTCTGAATGCTGGCACTTCCACAGCCCGGATGCTTGAGCCTGGGCAGAGGGGTAACAACCCCAGGACTGTCTTCACAAGCAGAGAGGCTACTTGCCACCAGGCCCTGACTCCTAGGGCTGAGCTCAGCATCAGGCCTGTCACCAAGGCCCCCTGGGCAGAAGGGGCTCAGCCCTGAGGACCCAGCACGCCCTACACTTGCATGTCTCTGCTGGGCATCCAGCCTGGGGACCCAGCTTTCCCCCCGCCCCCAGCTGCTGGCAGCCCCATCTTGACTCATCCAGGGTCCCTGAGGCCACACCGGGAAGCAGCTGCCAGCTGGGAGGAGCACCTGCTGTTTCTGCATCTGTTTTTCTGGAGCTCACGTGGGTGGGAGGGGCTACAGACTCAAGGGAGCCTGCAGGCCATGCCCCCCACTCCCTGGCTGAGTGAGCTTTCTTCTCAGGAGTCTGACTGGAGGCTGGGACCGTCCTGTCACAGAGGCAGGTCTGAGTAGTCCAGGCCCATTCCTACTCTCCAGCAGGGCCCCCTCCTGTCCATTTGTGCAGCTGACTTTGCCCAAAGCACAACTGAAGTCTGTGTGGACTGTGTCTCCTGTCCCCAAAGGGAGTGTGGCTCCAGTCCTGGCCTGGAACTCGGATGCCTTAGAATTAGAGGCCACATCTGGCAGGGTGGAGCAGCGTGGTCTGCCCACGGCCAGGGCAGGTACCACCTTGGCAGCCCCAGACCTGACACCACGGCTCCCGTGTCCCCCTCTCCACTTCCGTCCAGCGCATCTCCTACACTACGTGTTGCCCCTGATGAATCCGGACTGTCAGCTTCCCCAGCTTAGCCGGGAAGTCCCACCGACCCTAAGGAGAACGGTGCCTCCTGAGTTGGGGGCTGTGTGGGAATGGGCCTGGTGTGGGGTGGGGGAGGTCGGGGTGAGGCAGGTATCCATCGCCTCTCTGCTTATCTTCCTTTCTCCTTTACCCACAAAGGAGGCATCTTCCCCATGTCCCTCTGCCACCCCGCAGACATAAAATACTTCCCCAGGTCTGTCTTCCCTTGGACATGGCCCACCTACCTTCCTGTGGGACTCAGGGCTTTGTTCTGTCCTGTGGCCCACCTGAGAAGTAATTATCCCTGCTCTGTCAGCTGAGAGAGGCAAACTGAGGCAGAGCAGGGGAACAACTCTTTCGTAGTCTGGATGTTAATGGCAGAGTCAAGAGCAGCCCTTCCCCGAGTGGTCAGTTCCAGTGGACACCAAGCGTGGAGGCTGTATCAGTCCGTTTTGCATTGCTCCAGAGGAATACCTGAGACTAGGTCATTTATTTATTTCTTTCAAGGGCTTGGCAGGGCCACTAGGCTGAGGATTGGAGCCCCGCCTCCTAGTCCCAGCCTGGGTCTCCATCACTGGCTAGCCCGCTGTGCTCACTGCGTTCTCTCCACACCTGCCTCCTGCAGCCCAGGGGTCAGTCTGGGTGCACGCCTGGGAAAGGTCCAGGAGCAGATCCTGCCCGCCGGCTCTTACCTCCTGTGTTCCAAGGCAGTCAAAATGCAGCAGCAGAACCAGGAGCGCTGGCTTGTCCCTGTAATCCCAGTATCTTGGGAGGCTGAGGTGGAAAGATCGCTCGAGACCAGCCTGCACAACATAGCAAGACCCTGTCTCTACAAAAAATAAAATTAGGCATGGTGGCATGCACCTGTAGTCCCAGCTACTCAGGAGGCTGAGGTGGGAGGACTGCATGAACCCAGGAGGTCAAGGCTGCAGTGAGCTGTGATTGCACCACTGTACTCCAGCCCGGGCAACAGAGCAAGACCCTGTCTCTAAAACAAGAAACAAAGTGCACCCGTGTGTGGATAGCAGCTTCCGGCGTGTGGACCTGACCTCACTTGGTCCCATCAGTGAGTGGGAGGCTGCCTGCTGTCTCCCAGAACATTCCCACCACTACACCTGTGTCCCTCCTGTGTTCCCTGGCCGGCTTTGTGAGGGGGCCTGTCACCTACCCCTCTGGCTTCCCTAAGGCACAGCTCAAACTTTCTTTGCCATTGAGAAAGTTTTCCTGAAGAGTCTTGCCCTCACCCGGAGGCCTCATTTCAGAGCTTTTGGTAGAGTGAGTACAAGGATTGACTCACTGCTACCAGCTGGGAGGAATTGTCCCTAGGGTGGGGTCTCTGGATGGCATATGAGGATCTAGACGAGGACCCAGATGCCTGTAACCTGAAGGGCAAGGGCCTCGGCTGCCTGGAATTCACACAGTCCCTCATCCAGCCTGACCTTCTGGGACAGGCAGGACTCCTCCATCCTTTGGTCGTGGTCCCTACTTGGAACTCTGGTTTCCCTGGCTTACCTACTTTGACTCCAAAGGTAATAATACCGACATCCCCCGTGAGACAGAGTGACAGACTGAGGCTATCGTAGGGTTACCTGGCTCAGAGTCACCATAGCAGGCAGAGCTCAGGTCCTGGCCCTGTTCAAGGCTTTCCCAAAGCCCTTCTAGCTCTGGTACCTGGGTTCTTCCTCACCCAGCTGCAGCTCCCCCTGCCCCTTCCACCAGGTGACAGAGAACCTGGCCAGCTGTGACCCAGAGAAGTCTTCACTTTCCTTCTGGTGAGGGATGAGAACCAGCTTGGGGGTGGGAGGGAAGAGGGGTCTGGGGGCCCTCCCAGTCCTGCCTCTGGCATTTGAAGGATGGTGACTGGGCAGCAGCATGGTTTAGGCTAGACAAGGTGCCCCTAGGTTTATAGCCTGTCCTCAGACTGTTGCTGGCATGTCATCTTCTCTTCTGCACGTGCTGACCTGGCATCCCAGCTAATTAAAGGTCCTCAGCCCTCCTACCCGTGGGCATTTCCTCCACTCCCTGCCCAGGCACAGCTGTCCTTGTCCTGGACTCATCTTCAGAGATTCTTGTCCAGCACACAGCATTGCTGGACGTCACAGGCTGGGCCGGGCCCCCTGCCCTGCACTGACATCTCTTTGTGAGTCTCAACTAGACTGAGCTGCAGCTTCAGGGTCAGGACAGGCTCTGACTTAATTGATGTGAACCAGGACCAGGGGGTTACATCTGCATTAGTTCTTGGCCTCTGTGGATTCTTTGGGGCACGATGCCCCTCTGTCTCATGTTTAGGTGCCCACATGTGGCCACAAGTGCTTTTCCTACCACCATCCCTACTTCAGGTCACTGTCCAGGCACATGTGGCTCCAGGCAGAAGCGTGAGTGCAGAGCTAGGCCTGGGCGGACGTTCCACAGGGGCTGCAGGAGATGACAGCCTTGGTCACGCAGCCCATGACCACCCGTTCCCCTTCACCGTGGCTGCCCCCAGTTCACCACCCTTCCAGGGCCAGGCCTGGAACCAAACTGACTTCTGTCTGGCCCTGGCAGGTTCTTGGCTGAGCATGATGGTCTTGCCCATTTCATTGATTATCCTCAACAAGAGGTTTATAGAGCCACTTGGGGACATCACATCTGTCTACCAGGTCCTCACCAGAGACATGACTGCCTTGGGCTGGGCCTGGGATAGTCAAGAGTTACACTTGCCTGTTGGGACCCAGATTCAGTGGCTTCAATCTAGACAATGGGCTGATAGGCAGCTGTCACTTCTCCTCTGCTTGGGGGAGGCAGGAGAGGAAGGTCAGGCAGGAGATCTGCTTGGCGCCCACCCGTGCCTGTCTCACCTGGCTGCAGGTGCATTGGAAGCTCAACCCCCTTCCTGATCTCCTGCAGGTGTGGATTTGAGGTTTCCAATTGGTGTCAGGGTGAGCTCCAGTGCTGTCCTGGCCCTGGGGAACCCTGGGCTCCATGAGGCCTCGGCCTAGACAGGATTGTTTCCCACACTGTCATCTCCCCATACAATCACCTCCCCCAAACACTGGGCTGCATGCTCTGGTAGATTTAAAAGTTTAAAAGCAAAAGCCCACCCTTCCGCTTTCCCCGGAGTGGGTGGCCCCCTCCCCTCTGTCAGAGTGGGCGGGGACAGGAGTTGCAGGGGCAGCTTTCCTTGGGATGCCACAGGTCTCTCTGGAGCTGCCTGACCACGCCTCCTTTCCCTTTCATCTTTCTCACTGACCAATGGGCTTGGAGCACGAAGGCCACGCCCGTATTCTACATTCTGGTGGTGCCCTGGTTACGCCTCCTCTGGCTCAGTCACACAGCTGCCTGGTAGGGGAGTGGAGCTGCTTACCAGTGCTCCCTTGAATTGTGCTGATGTGGCCCCAACCCCCACCTCCCTCCCCCAACCCCATCTCCCTCCCCAACCCCCACGTCCCTCCCCCGCCCACCATGGCGATGTCAGAAGAAATTCGCAAGATGAAATTAGCCTCGGCTAAGAAAAAGGTAAAATGTACACCGATCCCCTCCGACGGCAAGACCTCTGCTAGAGTCCGTAACACTTCTGAGACACACCAGACTGGGTGGGCCCCCCAATCCCGGTGTCTCTGGGCTCCCACTACCAACGTCTTGTCAATCAGTCCCACTCCTTCAGCAAGGAGCCCAGCCCCTGCCCTTGTCAATCACCCCTAGGGTGACTTTGGATGTGTAACTCCTGAGGCTCCCCCGCTCCCTACTTGGGTCTCAGGTTTTGCTGCCCCAAGCCTGACCTCCCTGGGCTCTGTGGGCTCATCTCTCCAAGGCCTGGGTCTCCCAGCCCCCACCCTCACCAGTCATTTCTGGGTGACTTTGGGCTGGTGACTCCTGGGGCTCCCTGCTGCAGACTCTGTCCTCCCCCTCCTGCTACCCCAAACTCGACCTCCCTGTGCTCTGTGGGCTGCGTCTCCGAGGACCTGGGTCCCAGCCCTGCACCCCCCTCCCCCATCATGGACCAGTGACTCAGGCATGTCCTTTATGTGGTCCCCTCCCCCAGGAGGAGTAGAATGTAGTGATGACACAGTCACCCTAGTAACCGTCTTTACTGCTACAAGACCAGCCTTTGATCTTAGGACCCAGTCCCCTAAGCATTCTCACCCCATTTCTGGCTCCTCTGGTCCCAGCACACATTTCCAGCTGGAAGGGGAATGGGGACTATGGGACCTAGGAGCAAGAGGTTTCAGGCTGCCTCACTCCCTTCACATAGACATTGACAGTGTGAAAAGCCTACACTTCCCCCGTGAGCTCAAAACGTTGCCAGTGTCTCTGGGTGGCAATGGGAGAATGGGTTTGGTTTGGTTTTCTCTTAGGCTTCTACTCTCCAGAGAGACTTTCATGTTTCTTTCTGAGTTCTCCACCTCGTCTTCAAATTCTCCATGGTTCTGGGACCAGACTGCCCTTCAGTCAGTGGTCTCTGGAAGGAGATCTGCTCATCTTCCGTGGGACAGATCTTGGGAAACTAAACTTGACAGCTTGAATCTTCCTCATATCATCACAACCCAGGGGTACTTTGAGTGCCACGGGATAAACATGGGACATCTTTCTGAAGCGTCAGTTTCCCTGGATCCTCTTGAGAAAAAACATTAATGTACTTAGGGATGACAGTCACATAGGTTTCTAAGAGTATACCAGACTTCTCTCTGAAATGAGACTTGGGGTGTCCTCTTTCTGATGAATTCCCAGATTTAACAGAAAGGCTGCCTTCTGCCGTGAAGACACATTGATAGAAAAGTGTGAGAGGTACTGGTGCTCTTCTTAACACTAACAGACATGTGAGGCCTTATGGCTGTAAACCACACGGCATACAGTTCCTGCCTACTTCGTGTTGACTCTTCTACCTCTGCCTGTGGTTGTGGTCTCTGGCAGTTGCTGATTCGTGGCAAAACCCCAGAGCTTGGAGTCAGAGGAATGAGTTTAAGTTCTAGTATTGCTTTCTCTTTCTCTTTCTCTTTTCTTTTCTTTTTTTTTGCCATGATATCAATCCCTCTCAGTGATTAAGTGATTGTGGCAACACGTTATAGAGTTGTTGGTGGCATTAAATCAGATTATGTTTAACAGTATTTTGTAAACACTGTAAAGTAGGTTGTGACTGTAGGGGTTTGTAGTTCTCATGAGTATTACTGCTCTTTTTCCCATAGTTAAAAGAATTTCAACAAAGAAACAGCCCTGCTGTTGTATCAGGAGTGAGAAGAAAGAAGAAAAGAAACAACCGTAGCCCTCAGACATCCACTCCTGATGGCTGCCAGTCACCATGCCACGTGAGTCTTGGCTGGCCAGGCTTCTGGGGAAAAGGGGCCCAAGGGGCAGTAGAGGGTAATTGTGAAGATTGTGGAAGAACTTCTGGGTACTGGTTAGGAATTCTGGGTTTGAATCCTGCCTCTCCATCTGCTAGGGATATGATTTAGGGCAAGTTGCTGGAGCTTTTTGGGCCTCTCCTTTCACAGCTGTAAAATAGAGGTGGTATTGTCTGACTTCCATTTGTGAAGGTGAAATGAGATTCGTTATTGCTGTTTTTTTTTGTTTTTTTTTTTTGTTTTTTGTTAATCCCTGGTACATGGCCTGCTGTAAACACCCAGGACACCCAGGAAATGGTCCTTGCTGTTTGGTTTTCCTCATCTCCAGTCTCAAGGGGAAGCCAGCCCAATGAGAACAGCCATTTGCTGTCAGGCTGTCCCTTTAAGAATCACTGAAAGGGCCCCAGGGTGGGATGGTGGAGATAAGAACCATGAGAGGAGCTGGCACAAAGGAGTTATGGGAGAAAGGGTCCGAGAGAGGCAGAACAGAAAATGCTGCCAGCTGATGGGGGAAGAAAGGAAGTCAGAGGCTTGGACACTGAGGGGGAGAGAACATCTCCATGTGCACTCTCATCTCTTGTAGTCAGCAGCAGGTGGTCACAAGGAGGGCCCTGCATCGTGTGCCACCATGAAAGATCCAGAGGTAAGAGGCCCTGAGCTGAGGTACAGTGACCCTGCAGGCCAGCCCTCCACCCTCCTCCCACAGTGGTGGTGGGTGCCCCTCTGCCAGCCGAGACAGCCCCCACACGCCCCAACCCTAATGATTGTTCTCTCTACCTCTCCCCCCAATCCTCCTCCAACTCCTCCTCTCTGCATGTGCCTCAGAGTGCACACCAACTACAAATAGCCCTGGGTTCGAGCTCCGTCACAACCAGTGAACTGAATAACACCATCAACTTATTGGTAAGAGTCCAGTGGGGTCCCCTGATTCCATGCTGCCAGTCCTGGGCTCCAGTTTCCCCAAGGGGCTGCTGTGGGTGAGTCAAAGGGTGCTATGGGGAGCCAGCACTGGACACAGAGCTCAGAGGCCAAATGCCCACCCTGCCCTTACCTGGCTGTGGCCTTGGCCAAGTCCTAGGTGGGGACTGGGTACTTGTACTGTAACAGTACAGATGAGTACCTTTAGTATGTTATGATTTGTGTAGAGAGAGGAAATGTGTGTGTGTGTGTATGTGTGTGTGTGTGTGTGTGTATACGTACTATGATAATATACATAAAACATGTCTGCAAGGATTTGTAAAAAACTCAGGAGAGAGCACAGGTGGCTGGGAGATACTTCCCTTCTGTACCTTC
Source organism: Ateles fusciceps (assembly GCA_036589455.1). Lineage (NCBI taxonomy): Eukaryota > Metazoa > Chordata > Mammalia > Primates > Atelidae > Ateles > Ateles fusciceps. The sequence continues at coordinate 864,511 of JAZHEH010001923.1, forward strand.
TCAGTTTTGGACGATGTGAATGTATCATCCTTTCAAACAGTGAGCAAAAGATTCATTTCCCCCCTTCCTGTCTGTGCCCCCACCCCCAGCAGGAAAAAAAATGGACTTAGAGGATCAGATGGACCTGGGTGTTCAAATCCCAGCTCTATCTAAGTGATCTTAGGCAACCACTTAACCTCTAATACTCCATGTTTTCCATCTACACAATAGAGGTAATCGTAGTAACTGCCTCACATGGTGGTTGTGAGGTTAAATGGGATTGTTAGCACGCTGCCTGGTGACGCACTCAATAAACGTTCCAACAGCGGTAGTAATAACAGGAATAACAATAACAATATGATCTGATCTCTCTGGGCCTCTGTTGGCCAGCTGCAAATTTGATCTCTTTGCCTGTGCCTTCCAACTTCACTGAGTTCTTTTAAAACCCAGACCATGGGACTAGATCTTTACTGACCGAGTTGTGTATTAAGCCCAGCCGTAGCCCTCTTAAAGGGGCACTGTGTGGAATGGCCCAGGCTCTCCAGATTGAAGCTTCTCACTCTTCACCATCCAGCCCTCGAGCCGCTATGAAGCAGTCCTTGAGCAGCAGTTACAGCAGTTTCTACAGGAGCGGGAACTGCTAAACGCACAGGTGGCAGAGGTGAGACTTTGCAGAGGGAGGGATGTAGAAGGAAGATGACCCCAGGTGGCCAGGACCAGGTGAAGAGCAGTGACAGCCCTTCCTAACTTCTGGGTCCGTTCTTGCAGGTGACGGAGTGTCTTAAGAAAGCTCAGCTAGAAGAGACACATACGCTCAACAACTCAAAACAGAGAGGGCGCGGTGGCAGCAGCAAATTCTCAAAATGGCAGGAGAAGTGAGAGCTGACCCTTCAGCCCCCCACCTTAGATAGCTCACTGGATGTTTCTGGGCATCTGTAAAATGAGAATAGTCCAGCCAGGGGTGGTCACGGGACTGGGCTTTGTGGAACTGGGGGCAGAGAGGGAGATGGTAGCCTGTCCAGCCACCAGCCCCTTTCTCCAGGGCCCTTTCCCCCTATGTTTTGGGCAGATTGAAATATTCAAAATGGAGAAACAGCAGGATGCAATTAAAATTGAGGCGCTGAAGGGGAGCCTTGCCCGCCTACAAAACCATCTGGGTAAGATGGGGCTGGCAAGACCCAGGAGCAGGACTGGCATCAGAGGGCTGTGGGGGTGGCTTAGAGTGCCCCAGGGAGGTGGGTGGCTGGAAGGGCTTTGAGGCAGAGGGAAAGAGGTCTGTGCCGGGAGATGGCAAGTCTTGTAGTCTCCATGAGCCTAGTGTCCCCATCAGCAAAGAGGGAGGCGTGCCCGTTGTCAGCCACCCACAGTGCTCTCTATCTGAAAGTGGCTTGGAAGACTGGCTGCCATTTGGGTGCGAGGCATCATTAGCAGTGAGGCCAGGTTTGGGGAGCTGTGCACCCAGAAGACTTTTGTTTTGTTTTGTTTTGTTTTTTTGAGAATCCAGAGGCCCTTATTGTCTGCTTCCTTTCTCAGCTGAACCCCCAATCCCGAAGCACCCAGCAGGGCCCTCTGACTTGCAACGAAACCTAAAAACTGAAACCAAGCACCTGAGAGATGAGCTGTGGGAACAGGAGAGACTGCAGGAGGCGAAAATGAGGCTCTGGGAGCAGAAGGTGAGGCTGAGAGAACAGGAGGAGAGGCTTCTTGAGCAGGAGGGGCCCCAGGAGCAGGAGGAGGAGCTGGTGTGCTGCCCACCTGGGGAGGCTGTCCTCCTCCCCCAGCCCTCCAGGCCTTTGTTTTCCCACCTGTAAAATGGGGAGTGTAGCCCTCCCGTGACATGGGGCTTCTAAAGGCACCTGTGAGCCACAGCTCTACTCTGATGGCTGTGGGAGAAAGGAGACAATTTTTCTAACCTGCCTCCACCCTTCCCGGTGCCATGGGAGGCAGACACGAAGTTCTGGGGTCTCCAGCTGCAGTGGGTGGCCGCTCATTGCTTCTCTCTGTCCAGAACAAGGAGAACAGGAGCGCACTGCATTTGGAGCAGGAAGTAAAGGAGCTGCAGGAGAAGCTTGGCGAACAGGAGACGGTAACCTCCACCCCATCCAGGAGGGCTGGGAGGCAGGCACCAGCCTCTGGGGAGGGGAGGTGCAAGGCCAAAGGCAGCTCCACCCTGGGGGCAGGTGACCCCACATCCTCCAGGGCAGTCCTGTGACCTTTTCTTGCTTCCTGCCCTCTGACTTTTAGAGGTGGGTAGGTCTGGGCTCCTCCCAGGTCTGGACATCATCATCCCAGCTCGAGGCATGGAGCCCCCCCAGTCATAGGGCAAGAGACAGTGGAGTAAGAGGCTCTTTATGCTGGGTGCGGTGGCTCACACCTGTAATCCCAGCACTTTGGGAGGCTGAGGCAGGCGAATCACTTAAGATCAGGAGTTTGAGACCAGCCTGGCCAACATGGTGAAGCCTCATCTCTACTAAAATTACAACCACCACCACCACAACAAAGCTGGGCGTGGTGGCGCACACCAGTAATCCCAGCTACTCAGGGGGCTGAGGCATGAGCATCGCTTGAACCCGGGAGGTGGAGGTTGTGGTGAGCTGAGTTTGCACCACGGCTCTCCAGCCTGGGCCACAGAGTGACACTCTGTCTCAACAAAACAAAACAAAACGAAAGTCTCCTTAGATCCAAACTGGATAACAGCCTGGGTTCCGCTGGTCACCATTCCACTACTTTGCATCTCTAGTCTCTGTTTTCCTAACTTCCAAAGGAAGTTAGCATTTTCCTTGCGTGGCTGCTGAGGATGAAATGAGATGATGCGTGGAAAGCATTAGGCTTGTAGCACACTTGGCAGATGGTGGTTGGCTCCCTCTGCTTTTCCAGCAGTCTGTGGCCTACGGTTTAAATGATGGAAAGAAGGACGTGAGATTTGAGGCTGGGGAAGGAGGCATGGGGTTCTAGGCAGGGGAGGCAGTCTCTTAGGCTGGAGCCAGGGGCCAGGCGCCTAGGCAGGCCACCTTCCTCTGTGGTCCCTCCCAGACCCCCTTATGCTCTTGGTTTACCCGCCTTCTGATTCCTCTGGACCCTCACCCCTTCCCTGAGTCAGTGGTCAGACACCATAATGACCGACAGGTGTACTCTCCGAGGCCCCAAGGGAAGGGGCTGCGCTCCACCTCCCTGCCCCGTCTGCCCTGTGTATGCCCCTATAAGAATGCTCCCCTCTTGCCTTCAGGTGCCATTTGTGAACGCTGCTGGAGCCGGTGCCCAGGAGGAGCAGGCACGGCTCTGTGAGCAGCTCCAGAAACAACAGGTGTGCTGCCAGCACCTGGCTCACCCCGGTGGCCTCGGCCCTTAAGGAGCCAGAGGCAGCGGCCATGGCCAGAGGGACTAGGAGTGAATGTGGGTGTGGGGAGACCCAGAAGGCCCTGCAGGGGCTGATAGACAAGCTGCAGGTGAGTGAGTCCTGGCAGGGACCAAGCAGGGTGGGGGTGGGACAGGTCACTGCCGAGATGTGACCCCATTATTTTGGCTGAAGAGAGACTTCATGGATATCGTGAAGGAGAATGCGGACCTGAAGGAGCGGGTGGAAAAACTAGAACTTGGATTCATCCAGCTCTCTGGAGAGAGAGACATGATAAGTGAGCAGGAAGCCAGGGCAGGGCAGGGGGAGCTGCAGGGTGGTGGGAGGGGCCCCAGCTTCTGAGCCTGTCCTCCCACAGGAAAGTCCATCAAACCAAATGACCGTCAGAGGGCAGTGGCCAACACCCAGCACCAGAAGAAGAAGGCCGAGGAGGGGATGAAGGTAAGGTGTACAACATCTCTGCAGGGGTGAGGGGGATGGGGGTGGGCGCGAGCGTGGGTGCTGGCACTGGTGTGGCAGCTCAGCACCCCTATCTCCAGGTGAAGCTGCTGGAGCTGCAGGGGCCAGTGATGCGGCTTATGATAGACCATGAGGCACAGCACCCTGCTAATGAGTCCGCTCCAGGGGCCCCAGCCCCCCAGGAGCTTGGTGCTGCTGACAAGGATGGTGAGTAGAGCCCTCAGGCGGGGTGGGCAGGTAGAAGCAGGGGAGGCTGGCACCGCACTCAGATCCCTGCCTGCCTCTCTCCAAAGAACTTTGTGATGTGATCGCCATGACAGCCTGCAGGAGGGAGGGTGTGCACCACAACCCCACTGCACAGCAGATGGCGCATGGCTTGTGAGCTGCGGGACGGCCAGCAACACCGGCCCTTGGGCAGCAGTCCCTCTATACTATGCTTTTACCGGGCTGCTGTGAAGGAGGAGGTAAACATCACCATCGGCTAAGAGCTGGCCAAGAAATTTACAAAGAACAAAGTTATAGGGATAATCTTCTACACGTTTACTTCATTTGAATGTTAGAGCCACTCATGATGATTTGTGTTTCTAATTTTTAGTTTATTTGTAAAAAGTTAAAGGAGAGTGGGTCTTCGTGTGGCTTTCACTGATGTTCACTCTGGCATCCTTTAACATTTTCATTTTTAATTGGATAATCGTAGGTCATTAGCATGCCTATCGAGTTTGCCCTTACGTGGTGGGAGTTCAAACACACAAAGACCCACTATTGGCACAAAACCATTCTCGCTAGTTTGGAATAGGCTGCCATGGTTTTTAATGTTATTGCAGCATGTATAGTCATTGTGGAATTCAGATACAGTTTGCTTATGTTCTGCTATGATATTTGATCGAATCCGAATTACAGTGAGCTCTTAATTAGCTCAATATGTGCTTTGCCCTCACGTGCACCTGTTTATCACTTTGTAAGATGCCACTGTGAGTACTGACACTTAGAGTTGTTGAAAAGCCGAGAACTGGAAACAGCCTTCTTCCATTTTCTGTGTATTGCAAATGGGAGTAATAACATTTTGGGGAGCTTTTAAAATCTCACAGAAGAGGAAAGTGGCCTGCTGTGGCAGGTATGTGCAGAATAGAGTATTTCATTGCTTCCCGTGCCAAGAATGAGCGCTGTGCTGTGGTAGTTCTTTTAGGATTTTTCTGTGCTCTGGGCTCATGAAGATACTGCATCCTGAGCTGCGGCAGCTGTACTCTTTTTTGATGACCTAAAAAGAGATGATTTCTGAGAAATGAAAGGCTCCCATCTTTGACTGTGGATGTGGAAAACCTTTCCTAGTTTAGAGCATTTACATCGACAATACATTGTAAAGTCAGAGTTCATGTTACCTGTTTTAATCACATGACTCCATGTCTCAGTACACAAAAGGGCACTGGTTGGCATTCTTCTTAACGTATTTAGTAAAGATCATAAGAAATCCTTTAAGATAAAGTGTAATATATATATATCTATATGTATCTATCTATATATATATATAAAGGAATGGAAATTTGTATCTTAGAATGGATAGGCACTAAATATTGATGAATGAACAGTTCATGTTTTAGGACACTTGGTATAGCGCCTTGCACACAGAAAGAGACCACGGATGAGATTATCCTTTTGTATCATTTCACAGTTTTAAAAATTGCTATTTATTACAGTTCACATAGCAAGTTGCTGATAAAATGTCCGTTTTTATAAAACGTCTCCATTAACAACAAAAAAGAAATCCTTTAAGAGTTTAAATGTCCAGAAAAAAAATGAAAAATTTTATAAGAAATTTAAAAAATATTTAAATGTCCCTGGAACAGGCATACAGGTTGTAGTCAAGAATGAACTAGAGTGCAGGAAAGCCGTGTGACACCTGGCATCCCTCTGTGTTCATGGAGCTTCTTTGAGGCTGGAAGATTGATTTGACCATCCAGACTTCTCTGGCTAATACCTATTCTTCAACCACCTTGGTTACTCTGACATAGGAATTGACTTCTTTTTCTTGAATAGAAAGGACTTGAAACAATAATCACAAACAAAAACTAATAATCACAAACATTATTATAAACTAATATATGTGAGAGTACTTGGCTGAATCAAAAAGGAGTTTCAGTAGACAGAATTGTACTATATTTGAAAATCAAGGAGTTTATGCAACTTAAAATGTTTATAGACTGCAGTGCCATCTACTGTTTGTGAACGTCAAAGTATTATCAGAAAAAGTGTCTAACAATCACAGAGTTCTATTTCCTCACCAAGTTCTTTACCAAGAGTGAAATATGTTTTGATACCTTTCGGTTTCAGTTAGAGGCATATTTTGTGCAAGATTTATGTTAATGTGCCTCTACATTATGAATGAATTCTTTCAGTCAGACGTTGCCTAAGTCATAACTTTATGATACTTGGGAAAGAATCAACAGTTGAAACTTCATGAAGTTCTGATGTCTGTGTGCCAAAATACGTCCCATTGTTAGGATGGAGGGAGATATGTATGTGTGCGCCCTGAGGTGGAGATTTCTAGTTACTGACCATCTCCATGTTTAGCATTTGGCATCCTCATGATGCTTTCATAAATACGACATTTATAGGAGGGCACTAATACGATTTACAGATGGAATAACACATTTGACTGTGTTCCCTGAAAGAGGGCAAATATTGGGTCCTGGTCACTTGAACTGACTCTTCCATATTGTAGGATTTATCAGTGTACCAGATAAACCCAGTTTCAGAATGATCAAGGAAAAACGTTAGACGAAATAATGCGGCTAATTCACAGTGGTACGATTTCTAGCTCGGGAGTTTAAAATGGACTTAAAGTTCTGTTCTTGTGTTTTATTTCTGAACTTGCCACTTTTGCATTCTTTGAGTTCAGTTTAAAGACAGTTACTCTAAGTCCATTTTCAGCCCTCGGGCTAGAAATCGTACCGCTGTTAATCAGCCACATTATTTGGTCTAACAGTTTTTCTTAATCATTCTGAAACTGGATTTATCTAATACACTGACAAATTATTTCAAAGGGATTTTGATAGTTCAAATCACTTCACTTTTACCCTAAGAAATATAAATGACTAGGAATGACCTTCAGATAGTGTTTAGCATCTGTACCCAATCTGATAAGAATGTGTTCATCAGGTACCTGTGGAGTAAATCGCATACAGGCATATTTAAGCTGAATGTCAGTCTGGAAAATACATTTACTACATTGACCGAAATATCACTCTGTGTAAGTATTTTGTCATCTATGTAAGAAAAATCTAAAAAGAATGGAAATCATACAACAGTGACTTAAGCCTTTCTTCAAAGTACATGCAAGTCTTTTGCAGTACTTCATTCAGCCAAGGATCTGTTCTCTTCCTCATTCAGTAGAAGGCAGCTTTCAATTTTCTTAGAAGGCAACATTAGAAGGTTAGCATTCATCAAAAACATAGAATTTTATTTTATTTTCATATTTGTGTATGTTTATTTTAGAGAACTGAAACTTCACAGAATTTAACAGCAAATAAAGTTTACAAAATTTAGTTGTGTACATTAGCTCCAACTAGCTCTATTTTACCATCTCTAAGGCTCATGCCATAGTTCAGCACAAAAAGATCCACACAAAACAGTTGAAGCAATCTTCTCATCCATCCTGTGCGATAGTTTTTGTTTGTTATTGTTGTTTTTTAAAGTAAAAATCCTACTTTCAGACCTTGAAGTGGAATCCCTCTAGTCAGAGTATAAAACCTGGGTTGTACCTTCTTATTTTCATTGAACAGATACAAAAAAATAAAAAAAAAAAAGGAAAAGAGCTGTGTTCCACCATTGATTTAGGTTGTCAGTCCATATGTTAAATTTATAACACTGAAGCGTCAGAAGTGACCTAATAATGCCCTGCCCCCTGTTCTTCCCCTCCATTTTAAATTTTTAAAAAGGCAACCAGAAAAAGGTCTCATTTATGCTTTAAATCAGGTGCAAAGAAGGATTACAACAACAAACGTCCTCATCCACACCTCCAATAACATCTCACTATTTAGCAGAATCTACCATGAACTGATTCAGGGGCTCACCTAGAGCTATATTCACAGCTCCTGAATGTACCATGTTTGCTATACCAGAGGCCTGCTCAATGGCAGCGTCTCTCTGTTCAGAGGTCATTACAAAAACAGAATTTTCAAATGTGAGTTCAACTGAATAAATTTGAATTTCTGTAGGAAGAATCAAAATACCTATTTAAAGATTGCAATATATGAAAATCATTTTTAAAGGCTTTTATTAAACCTGATAGATTTTCCAGAAATGAATAAAAATCAGCTCTGAAACCAAAGCTGATTTTAAGAAAATTTGAAAATGTAAATCAGTCCTATCCTATCCATAATATAGCTTCTCCAAAACTTTATCTTAAAGTCATTTTAAAATAACTATGAAAACATGTAACTGCTATCTTAATGTTTTGAAAATACTTAAAACATTTTAAAATATGAATATCGTAGTTTAAAAGAAACCAGGGGAAAGAAAAGTAGCGAAAGAAATGCCAATTCCAGTCCAAAGCTTTATTTGCCAAGTTTCCTAAGAATGACTTTTACCAATGTATGAACTCTTGTGAACAGAATGTAAGATGGAAATCCTGAGCCTTTTGTCTAAATCGGCATTATTGACTGCTGCTGTGATGCTACTGTAGTGTAATAAAGTCTTCAATTGCTGCAAAGCGCTGTCTTTGCCTTAAAATTTTGTGCGTCTTGACAGCTATAGTATTAAAGGTATTGAGACTCTGCAAATGCTGGGCACACTTGGCATGAGATCATCTTTTTATTTTTACAAAATTGTAACATAACTATGCAGGTGTGTTTATTAAAAGAACACAAACTACTAAAAGTTGTGGGATTAAAAGTTATGGGATAAAAAATGTGGAAAGGTTGTGGTAAAAAATGTTGTGGATAAAAAGTAGAAAAATTTTATGAAAAGCGTAAAATTTATGAAAAGGAAGTTATGAGATTTTTAAAAAACATCATGGGGATAAATGCAAAAATAAATAAAAGCAGGCCCCTGTCAGCAAGGCCTGGAGAAGGGGGGCTGGAGTCTCTGTCCCCCACCTTGTCCCCTCCCACCCCTTCCCAGTCACCCCTTTATTATTAGGGTAGCAAGACAAGACCCCTGTCTAATGGGGGGGAGACAAACAGGCCCTTTGCCACCTTGACCAGGGCCGAGTCCTTAAATTTCTGGATGATGATGGTTGTTATTTAAGAGCCAGGGGCTGCTGGAGTTGGCTGGTTTGGAGGAGGCCTGATGGCCTTACTCTCACCAAAGCAAATTTTCCCTCAGGGGGGCTCCCATCTTCTTATTCAGAGAGGCATCTGAGGCAGGACAGTGGCGATAACTGTGGAGCAGGCAAGGGCATGGGCTGCTGGGATGGCCTCCCTTCCCCCAGTGTACATATTGTATCTGTGTAACATGTTGTATATTCCGGGGAGTAGGGATGGCCCCTGTTTTGTACTTAGCAGAGTTTGGAGCTGGCATATGGGGAGGAGGATTTAATAATGATTTGCAGCTGGGGAACTTATTTATTGATAGCATAGGACAGAGGAAGGAGGCGGGGATGGGATCGTGGCCCCCTGGGGATGCGACACCTGTTATTTTGCTTTTATTTTGGAATAAATGGATTTAGCCACACTGCTTGGCCTGGTGTATTCCCGTTTCCCCTCACTGGGTCCTGAAGTTTATGCCACTGAACGAGGAGCCCCAGAGTGTCTGAGCATGTCAAGCTGGGCTGTTGGGGACCTTCCAGGCCTGTTACCTGTGTGCTGCCTGGTGACACCGGGGGGATTTCATGGGGACTGCCATGACACATCCAGCCCTGACAGCCGGCAGGCTCAGAAGCCTGATCTAGCGGTGGCCCAGAAAGCAGGTACCAGCACCCAAAGGCACTGACTTCCATCCACCCCAGGCGTCTTTTTCCATCCCCCTGCCTCCCTCTCCTGTCTGCACCTGGTGGCCTGTTCTGTCTGTCCCCTCCAGAGTGCGGGCGCCCTGCAGGCTCCCTCCAGGCTGAGTTCATGGCCCTCCTGCCCCCTAGTGGCCAGAGCCGGCTTCACAGGATAAGACCAGCTAAGCTCCAGGGGCTTTCCAGGAAAAGTGTCCCTTGGAAAGCGTGGGGCCTTTTCACCGCTCGCAACAGCACCCAAGAAATGGCTTGGCCTTTCCCCTCCCCTGAACTCCACAGAGAACACAGTTCACAGAGGACGCATTCCCCCGTCATCCAGAAATGGGTTTGACTCTCAGCTGAGGGACAGCAGGACTGGTAGAGACTGTCAGGCCACAGGGCTGCCTGCACAGCACCCCCATGCTTGGCGGGGGTGGGAGGGATGGCGGGGCCTGGGTGACAGGGAGGCTCACTGGAGGTGGCGCACTTTGGATGGGCAATGTCAGGGGACAGCTTTCTCTTGTTGGGCCACAAGATTCCACAAGGACAGCACAGTGACTGATTCCCAGTGCCAGAGGCGAGGCAGTCGGCCACGTGTAGGTGTGTATATATATGTGAGTATTTATAAATATTTCTAGAACAGGGCAGGGGCATGCCACAGAGGGGCACGGTCACACCTGGATGTGTCAGCTCACCAGTACAACAGACTAAGTTACAGATGAAGGGGGCTGGCTTTGGGGCTGGGGGAGTCACAGTGCAGTTGCTCAGGCAGGCATCGCACCACACGGTAGAGCAGGAGCTGGGAGTCGGCCCCGGCGCTGGAGCTGGCTCTGAGGCTCTGGCTGCTGAGTGGCTGCACGGACCCTGCCAGAGGCAAAAGAGACCATCAGCCTTTAGGATTCAGGCCCAGGCCTGTGGCTGCAGAGAGGCAGCGTCACCCTGGCGTGCAAACTTCAGCTCCTCCCGGGTTCCCAGCAACCAGGAATGCCCACAGTCAGCACACACACCTGGGCAGACGGTGAGTGTCCAGCTGCCTTCCAGTGAGAGGAGCACCTGCTTCTGGGCTGTCACTCGGAAGAAGTGTTGGGAGGAAGCATGCTCGCTGTCAGAGAGGCTGAAGCAGAAGCCTCCGTCCAGGACTCCTGGGGACGGGGGCATTGGGTCCAGCTGGCCCGAGCTGGCTGCCCACCTCAGGGCTCCCCCGTGGGCAGCAGGAACCCGGGGCCCGGCCCTCAGCACCCACCTCTGTGTGAGAACAGCACGAGCCCACTGTCCAGCTGGGCCTGTGTGAAGCTGCGCACCTCAGTACCCGGCGCCGCCCGCAGCACTACCTGTCCATTGCTGGGCTGCTCGATGGTGTAAACCAGGTCCTCAGGCCCAGAGTCACTGTCTGTGCTCCTGAGAGCCTCCTCAGGGATGGGCACAGCAGCCCCCTCCCACATCTGGGGACACAGGCCTGTGAAGGTCCTGCCCTGCCACGCTCACCCACCCCTTCCTCCCCCGGCCTGGACGGCCACCAGGGCTCCACTGCAGCTCAGGCCTCAGCTGGCATCGGGGCTGGCGTCGCTCTGGCTCCCCCTGCACAAAGGGCCCTCCCCGCATTCACCTTCCCTGTCACCCCAGGGAAGGCCACCCCCCAGGCCCAGCCTCACTGCTCTCCATCTGCCCTAGTCCTGCCTGTCCCTCAAGGCCAGCTTGTGTCCCCTGCCCAGGAAGGCCCCAGCTCTTACCCTCACCAAGTTCTCACCCCCCAGAAACCCCAACCCTGACCAACAGTGCTCCCTAATTTGACTCACTGATGGAGCAGGGGTCTCCTTTCAGGCCCTCCATGTGTGTCCGGCAGGGGCTGGGCACGGTGGGCACGGTGAATTTGGAAATGGGTCCTCCTTCCAGCTGAGGGAGGGGTGGGATGCACGGAGAGAGGGGGCTGATGGCTGGCAGTGTCCTGCGGCACAGAAGCAGTGCTGGGATGGGCCAGGTGCTTCCAGAGCAGTTCTGGCCCTGCTCATGCGTGGCGAAGGGGACCCCTCTGCAGGCCTCCCACGTGCAAGCAGAGCAGGCGCCGGTTCCTGAGGTCCTGAGGTCTAGTCTTGCTGGGTCAATTACTTGCGGGCAGTGCTGGCTTGGGGCTCACATGCCCGGGAAATGGAGCCCCTCTGGCATTCCTGGGCCCTCTCCCCCTGGCCCCAGGGAGCCCTCAGGCCCAGCCCTGGCAGGAGGGGCCTTAATGTGGGGTGCAGGGCCCCAGCCCTGGGCTCCTGGAGCAAACATGGGTGGATGACCCCACCTGGTGGCCGCGCTGCCACACAGCCGTCCTGGCCTGTGGTTCCTGAACACTGTGTCCCACTCACTCTTCAGTGGTGTCCCCACCACCAGGCCGCCCTCTATGGGTACACCCTAGACTACCAAAGCCCCCCAGTGCCCCCTGTCAGAGACAGCCCAACTCAGCCCTCTGTGGAAGCTTCAGTGGCTCCTGACTGGGGAGGATGCCCCCCCAGAAGCTGGCGTTCAAAGCCCTTCCACGTGGGCTTAGTTCTGTTCCAGCAGAACTACCTGTGCAGCCATGAGACGTTCCAGCCCTTGTCTGGGCCTCCACTTCCACCTCTGCCGAGTGGGGGCCCTGCTCTGCTGTGGCACAAGGGGCAGGAGTTTAGGGAGCCAGGCCATGGCCTTCACTTGCTGGGGCGAAGGTGGGAAGCTTAACGGCTCCCGCCCTTACGCCTGCCCTTACGGGCTTGTAAGTGATTCTGGCAGGTGTCCTGGTCCTGAGCCACAGGAGGAGAAACAGCAGAGCCACGCGTGGCCACTCAGAAGTCTGCCTGCCGTACCTGCCAGTGTCCGACAACAAAACCTCCCCGCCTGTGTTCTGTGGGCAGTACAATCTCACATCTCTCCTTCCAGCCACCACGTGAGGCACGCAGCGGTGCCCCATTTGCAGAGGAGGAAACTGAGGCTCAGAGAGGGGGAGCTCTGTGCCGGGAGGGAGGGGACGCTGGCCTCTTTCTCAGAGCAGACATGGGGGGTGGTCCCAGGGATGCTCTCACCTGCAGGCCGGTGTTTGTGGTGAGGACGGGGGTTGGTCGTTGACAGGCAGGACGGTGACAGTGAAGGCCACAGGATGGCTCTGGCGGTCCGTCTCGGAGGCGTTCGCCATCAGGACAAAACTGTCTGTCCGTGCTCTCGCTCCCGTCATGCACGTAGCGGATGAGCTGCTCTTTCACCTAGGGGCAGGCCGAGGGCTGGCGGTCAGGTCCCAGCAGCAGCCTCCATGTCCTGCCTGTGGGTGCAGGAGGCTGACTCTTTCAGGGCTTCCGTTTCCATCGGTGGAAATGGGGAGAGGAGCTCCAGCTCCCAGAGGAGCTGTGAGGAAGAAAGTAGATGCGGTATGGAAAGCATGGGTGCTTCCGAAATGTGACTCCCCAACTCCGCTCTGTGTCAACCCCAGACGGGAGCCCAGGCTCCCTTCACTCTGCGCCTGGAGCTGGCTGCAGCCCTGGGCCTCTCTCTCAGCCATACCTCTCTCCAGGAGAAGGCGCTGACGGTCCTGGCTTGGGGTCCGTCCTCCTGCAGGGCCCCGTGCCTGGGCGGCTCCAGCACCTGCAGGCCAAGGCTGGGCAGAGTGGGGAAGTAGGGCCCGGCGATGCGGAGCAGCGGAGGGGCCAGGGTGCGGCTGCCGCCCTCGGGGACGCTGAATTTTTGCGCCTCCCATGGGATGGCAGTGGGCAGCACCTCCAGCTCCACGCGGACGCCCTCAAGGGGGAGCACCCAGGCCAGAGGACACATCCAGCGAGAAGGCATCGCTCCAGGCCTCAGGGCAGGAGTGCA